>CM043874.1:9002311-9602311 GCA_023846275.1 Vanilla planifolia | reverse complement strand
TTCTTTAATGGGCGATATTCTTTTTCGCTTTTGCTTTTAAATACTAAATAACATATTTGAAATTAAAATACACTTATTTTAAGTTAAATTTAATAGTTAATAATAATCCACCAAAAATTATTAAAAAAAAGGATAAATTTGTTTATTTTATTTATACATATCAATCACAACATATACAATATAACACACAACAATACTAATGAACAATATATATATATATATATATATATATATATATATATAATTTAAAAGATTAGAAGATGTATGAAACAATAACAAGATCAAATATCGAGACCATCACAGCCAATTTTAACATAATTATAAAGAAAAATCAAGATCAAATTACCCACAAGACAAGCAAAATTATATCACTTGAAACCTTCTCTTAACAACTCAAATCAAATCAACTTTCATTATTATAATTACTATAAAAACTTCTAATTGATTATCAATAAGAAAAATATTATTTATTTGATTTTTCTAACAAGTTAATTACATACAATTTCAGAAAAATATCTCTTTATTATAAGTAAAGTCTTATCATTCAACAATTATAAATCAAACAGAAAACAAATGAACCAATAAATTAATTAAAAAAAAACCATAAACATCTAACATTAAGACAACATTAGATGCAGCTCTCTTTGAAGCATCATCAAAGAAGCAGAAATCAAAACAACTTATAGCTAACAAGGCAAATGCAATCTTTTGCACTGAATTATACTCCACTTGAAGCAGCAAAAAGACTTCACTGAAGGAACCAAAGACACCAATTAACCAAGAAAGCAGCTAAAGACCCATAAAAATATCCAAAGGAACTCATCGAAACAAGGCAAATGCAAGCTTCTCTGCAACGAATTGTACTCCAGTTGAAGCAGGAAAAAGACTTCACCAAAGGCAACAAGGCAACAATTACACAAATGAGGCAGAAGCTAAAAGACCCATAAAAATACCAATAAGAACTCATCGCTACAAGGTAAATGCAAGCTCTACAGCGAATTGTACTCCAGTTGAAGCAGCAAAAAGAATTGACTGATGGAACCAAGAAACCAATTAACCAGAAAATGAGAGCAGTCTAAAAGACCCATAAAAATACCCAAAAGAACTCGTCGCAACAAGGCAAATGCAAGCTTTTGCAAAGAATTGTACTCCAGTTGGAGTATCAAAAAGACTTCACTAAGGGAAAACAAGGCAGCAATTAGCAAACAAATGCGAACCCATAAAAAAACCGTGAAGAACATAGCACATTAATAGAACATATTGCAACAAGGAAAATGCAAGCTTTTGCAACACAAAATGTACTACAGTTCAAGCACCAAAAAGACTTCACTAGAGGCACCAAGACACCAATTAAGTAACAGCAGCTAAAGACCCACAAAAATACCAAAAAGCACACATGCCAAAATACCAAATACAAGTTTTGATGATAAACTGACAATAAAAGTACTTCCAGCACAAAGTAGCAGAGGTTTGCATCATCTATCTTTGGAGAAGTATTTACTCACGAGGAGATTCGCTGCCCCTTGGAGATCCTCTATCCCTGGGAGAGACGTTGCCGTCGTCCTCCCTGGGGCTCGGGCTGCGACCATTGGCCTCCGGGCTTTGATACCTCTCAACAGGAGATCTCTCCCTTCCAGGACTGGGGCTTGCAGGGCTCCTGCTCCTCTCTCTCCTTGGGCTCCGGCTGTAATCGGACCCTTCTCGCTCAGTTTCACGGCGCTCATCCTTGGGCCGGGGGCTGGGGCTCCGGCTGCCGTAAGGAGAGGGGCTTCGCTTCTTTCCCTTTGACGATGGAGGGCTTCTCCTTGGACTCCTGCTGTCTTGGGGACTCCTCGAACGACTGTCTCTCCTTGGTGCAGGAGAACGAGAGCGACTGCAGAGTTCAATAGAACAGTTCATTAATTAGGATATGAAACAACTCGGAAACAATGAATAGAGCACCAATTGGATGAGGTTCATTTCTAAGTTGAATTCCTAAAACCCATGTCGAAGAGATCCAAGGATCTAAAATAGAAAAAAATCCACAAGAGTTCAGCTCAAATTTGGTTATTGTTTGCAACAAATGTAAACAAAGAAATAGAGAGAAATCAACGTTCCTTAATGAAGTATTCTAGCTATGAAATCCACCAAGAAATCTATTTGAAGGAAGTATCAAAAATCAAATGCTAGAAAGTATCTCAACAAACCCACCTGTAACTGCGGCTGCGGCTATAACTACGGCTGCGGCTCCTTCCGCGACGAGCACTCGGTGAACGAGAAAAACTCCTCCCACGCCTACAACAAAGTTGCAAAAAAAAAAAATTATAGCTTTTAACTCAACATGAAAAGATAGTTAAACAAAACAAGCAGGTAGAAGCAGCATACTTCAAATCCTTAGGACTGTTCTGGCAATTTCTTTCAATGTGCCCCCTTTCTCCACATCTATAGCATTTATTCTTCCAATCCCCTGCTTTGCAATCCCTAGCCCAGTGTCCATCAAGCCCACAATTGAAGCAACGTCCAGAACCAGGAGGAGCACCCCTTCCAAGATATTCACGAGAACCTCCCGGACCACGGGGACCCTAAACAAACAACAATGAGAACATTAATACACATACAAGTAGGGAATCAAATATAGCTACTTTATAGTTACCCCTCTAGCAAATTCCACAATGATTCGACCTCCATAAAATTCGCGTCCATCAAGGTTATATCTTGCATCGTCGGCATCTCGAGGGTCGCTAAATTCCTGAGGGTGTAACATAAACACAAAGTATCCAAGCAGGATAAAGTTACATCATACAGAGGCTGAGCAAACGACCCCAGCCATGGTTCAAAGGTTGGGGAAGACCCCAAAGCTCGAATTAGCAAACAAAGTATTTTAAGCACAGATGGAAAATCAAAAGAAGAGAATGAGAAGAGGTTGAACATACGATAAAGGCGTAGTCGTACTTCAGCTCCACATCCCGTACTCTGCGGAAACGTTGCCATAAACAATAAGGCCATCATCACTTAAGAGTATGATAGTCGTTCCGATCAACAAAACACCACTTTGTGAGGGTTGCCATTTCCACTAAAACATAATACAACAGAAAGAATCGCCAAGGTCTCCTACAATAGCCACCAATTCCACCATGGGCCCTTCCCACCATGGACCTCCAGGTTGGATATACACCCAACAACCTTCAACAAGATTATTAAAGTTAAGATACAAGGCACTGGGTTTCAACCTTTTGGAGAGAGATAATTTTAAAAAAAGAGAAAAAAGAAACCTGACAGGGTTTCTAGGTTCTCTAAAGAGATCCCCCCTCCCCAACAAAACTGATGTTCCATATCTCAACCCACAAGGGAAATAAAAGGGCAGGCTAGGGTTAGGCGACAACATAACTGGGGCTACAAATGAGCTGCGCACATAACAGCATGCAAAGAAACTGTCTCCCCTGTAAACAACAACTCTGAAGCACACCAAAACAAGGGAGAAAAAGATGAAATCAACGTGCAACAAACTAGTCAAATGACATGTTAAAAATACAGGAAGCCAAAGACTTTCCTCGATAGAAATGTTACTTAACAAAAAGCCAAATGCAACATTATTAACAATGGATCAATGGCACAGAAACCTCAAAAGATCCTCCGACGTAAGTATTCTTTGGCACCAGTAATCTACCAATTGAGGATTGCAGCAATTGTAGTTACGAGGCAGCATACCTTCCATATCTGCTGAACAAGTCTTCAAGATCACGTGAACGAACCCGTGAGGAGAGACGCCCAACATACAGCCTTGTGGTTCCATGGCGGTCGCTATAACGAGGCATCTTTTTGCTGAAACAGAGAGAAATCGCAAATCATCAAAGCAAAAAGAGGAATTGAATAACTCTTGCTTCGAGCCATCAATACTGCCCTTGGATAGGATTAAAAATAATAAAGCTAGAACTACAAATTGGATAAACATTATGGTAAAAGAGAGGCCAGCCATTCTTCATTGTGCGTACAGTAAAACAAAATATCTTCAGCAGACAGCATTTTCATCCTATAATTTATTAGCAAGTATTTACAAGAAAAAAGAGAAATATGATGCTAAACATAACACTAGACACACAAGTATGAACTCTTGACAAACATTTCAAATAACTCTGCAGGTTAGGCCTTTTCAATTAGCCAAGATAGGTATTTTATAGTAACGTTACATAAACTTTGTAATATAACAAATTATCAACAAAAAACCAAAACTTATAACATTCTATATATTGCCCAAAACTAATAAAAATTTGAATGTTAGACAGGGAAAAAGGTATATTCTGCAAGGCATGCATGTAAGTCTCCCCATCAACAAAATAGTGCATCACTAGACACAAGTATGAACTCTTGACAAACATGTCAAATAACTCTGCATGTTAGGCCTTTTCAATTAGCCAAGATAGGTATTTTATAGTAATGTTACATAAACTTTGTAATGTAACAAATTATCAACAAAAAACCGAAACTTATAACATTCTATATATTGCCCAAAACTAATAAAAATTTGAATGTTAGACAGGAAAAAAAAAGTATATTCTGCAAGGCATGGATGTAAGTCTCCCCATCAACAAAATAGTGCATCATGTTAAATGACACGAGCTAGGATCAGCATACATGTTAACATGACAAGAGCTAGGATCAACATACATTTTACAATGACATGAGCTAAAATAGGGAAATAAAGTAAATAAGTTACACAAAAAAAGAGATAAAGCCAATGAAACTAATAGGTCATTCAGATATGATAATGGTCGTCAATCAGCACAGGTAACTTCCACTAGCACAATCACTAATGAGAAAAAATGCAGATAATATTCAAACAAGGAAGAAATGAAAACTAATCTTAACCGACAAAGCAAAATGTATTTATTTTCAATTAAATGGTTAATCAATTATAATGTGTCAACCACTTATTAGCCACACACAATTAGTGAATGTCTATTACCTAGCAAATGGATGGGATTACAAAGAAAATGAAGAAAAACAAAAAGCCAGCTCGAACAGCAAAACACATAAGGGCCCTTTATCAATTTAAGAAAATACTAAAACAAGGTATATTTAGCACGTTAACAAAAGATCAACTTTTACAATAGCATTTCAAACGAATTCAAGCTAATGATTTAACATCAACATATGATACGTTAAATTCGGGAAAAACAATAAAAACATAGGAGAGAATATTTGCAAAGACATTATAAGATAAAAGAAACTTTATATTTTAGAAAGTAGAATAAATATGAGAAAAATAGGCCAACATTCATTGGCAAAGCCCAAAAAAAAAAAAAAGAAGACAAAGTTCTAGTACCATACAACATCCACATGGAAAATTAATTAATATGTCCATGCATAGAATGTAAAGAACATACTTCTGAATACGGTGTCGTTATGAATTTTTTTATTAGTTGTATGCCCATCAAAAATAGATTTTCAACCAAAAAAAGAAAAAAGGTGGAAAAATAATCGAATGCTTTCCATACAATTGCCTATTTTGCAAAATCATGATATTCAATGATCAGCATCAGGCTGCCACACATTATAGCAGCCTAACAACAAGGATTCACAAGAACCAATTGAAGATTGACTAAGACAGAACACAAGGCTCTATACTTCAAAATCTATATATCACTTTATCACTCAATCAACAATACCCGAGCAACATTCACCAAAAGGTAAGAATTAAATTACTTAATAAAATTGTAATGAATAATAAAAAAAGAACTTAATATTCATAAATAAAGACCAAAACATTTCATTGTACTACCTCCACAATTCTCAAGCAATTTCAAGTATATTTTGATATCATTGTTGCATAAAAATGGGACACTAAAATTCTAAGAGGCCTGGCAACTTTTTGCAAAAGATAAAGGATTCCCCTCAAATTAAAGCATTCCTTCCCTGAAGAAGTATATAGATATTGGAGAACATACAATAGACTCCATCACCATAATGCAGATCTGAATGAGATAAGCTAAATCTCTATAATTGTCCTTGTCAAAATAAGAAAAAGTTAACAAGATGTCCCAAAATGCTTCTTGAACAGTTGCACGCTCATTTACCAATGACAGTTTTTCACAACATCAAATTACAAAAAAAATTGCAAATACCAAATTTTCTGGCCAACATAGTTATGCAGTTCTATGAGATGAGATAGAATTATAAAAAACCATTCACTTGAAAGGTTGGACTAAATCATGCCAAAATAGACTCAAAATAAAGCAATTGCTGAAGTCTTATACATTCCAAGAACCTTAGCACAAAAACAAATCTCAAATATGAGAATAAAGTAATTGCCACTAAGACATTGTCACTCCTACGAGATTGTTTGGCTGTCAAGGAGACTCTACGGCAGAACAACTTTATAGACAACAGAGAAACAACCTTAGGATCAGAAACTGCTAGTCAATCTCAAAAACCAACATGCCAAGAATTGAATATATAACCCCATCCGTTCACCAAGTCATGCATACAGATCATCACTTTTTCCTGGTCCACTAACCAATCAACAAGGTGTAACAAATAATAACCAAGCAGTTCCATAAATTCCATCATTCTTCTATATATAATGAATCTTTTGTTGATAGAATAAGTGTACCTGCAAGAATCGAAACCCTAGAGTATGCTGCGGATTGGTTACGGCCAATTCCCAAAACCCGCCCAAAATTTTTATCATTTACATTCACGCAAGATGCAATTTCAACCATACATCAACAACGAACAACAAAACAATGTATAGTTAAATACAAAACTGATAAACGGAGGCACAAATTTTACAAAGAAGAATCTGATAAAGCCAAGAAGTTTATCTTTTTCATGGTAAAAGATACGCCTTGGCAAAAAAAAAAAAAAAGGTACCCAAAAACAAGAAGAAAGACTTGAAGGATCTGTGAGACGACAAAGACTACTTAATAAATAAAGGAAAAAAATGCGTAAAAATCAAAACCCTAAAGAAAACCAATGAATCATAAGAGAATGATGCCGCACCTTAGACTTCCCAAAGACGAAACCCTAATCTTCAAAGCTCCTGCGGTGAACAATGAAGACCGACTTGCGCAGGTGTGGCTTTTGCGGCCTAAATAGAGGGCGACTTATCAATGTTGACGGTGGAGATTCAAATCTACTAGATCGACGGCCGTAAGAAAGTCACTATGTTAAACTTTCAAAATGATGTCAACTAAATTTATTTTCCCAGAATAGACCCTCTAAAAGCATAGAGGGATAAATTAAAGTTTTTGTGCAATAAAACTACGACAAAAAATAGTAAAAAATAGTTTTTTTTTGTGCTATTATACAAAGTAAAACTACATAATAACTTAAATTATTTGTTTTTAATTATCAATTTAAAAAATTAGTGTTTATCATATATATTTTATTATAATTCAAAAATTAGATACGAAACAAGATTATTTGATTTTTTATGTTTAAAAATTCTAACTATGATTATATTTTCAAAGTAGGTAGGCTGTCAATGACTTATACATTTTTTAACATTATTTTTGCACATATAGCATAAGCTATAACGATGACATTGGATGTTAAAATTGACATAAAAATAATTAAATTAGAGTATTTTTATAACATTTGGTATCTTAAAAGAGAATAGAAAGTGATTATTGAGTAAGTAAAATCTCAAATGAATAGAAATTATTTTCAATTATTGATATTGTAATTGAATTAGTTATAATCATCAAACCTAAAATTACTTAAAATGATGAACTAAGTTTCCTATGATCATTGTCGGTAAAAGCTAAATCCAAGGCGATCGATAGGTTGGCCTTAAGAGACTAGCCTCAAGTGGTAAGCCCTGACGAAGTGGCCTTGTGGGGCTAGCCTTGATGTACTATAGTCAAGTGGATTGTTCTCGACAATATATCCTCAAGAGACTAGCCTTGAGGGAATTGACTTAACAAATTGGTCTTAAGGGCCTAGCCTTGCGGATATAAACATGAGCTATTAATAATGCCACTTAATTGCATTTTGGATCAATGGCTAGTATTTAACAACTACAAATTCAGTTTTTGTATGAGGTGATCATTATGTTAGTTAAAAGTAATCCTAAATGGAATAGTAAACCATTATGGAATGTTGTATGTTAATATTTGAGTTTTTTTTTATAGATCATATGATTAACTCATGTCAATAGAGGTACAAAAGAATGATAATTAAAGCTCAATAAATTGAGTAAAAGAAATAAAGACATCACATTAGAGAATCAATACCCTTTGTCAAGCATGAAAATAGGTTGGCAAGTAATTGTATTTTGTATATTAAGATTATCCAAAGTAATATATTATTACATTTATAACTAATAGAATGTTGCTTGAAAATTGTAACATATGCTATTAATGGGTTGCAGGATTGGAATGCAATACAACACATCTAGAGTCATTCTATTATATCATAAACAAAATTACAAAGAGAATGCATTAATTGATAAGAGATTTTACATTACTCATCTAAGAATTACACAAATTTTTTAGTAAATACAAACTAGTTATTTAAACATAATACACATTTGTCAATACAAGAGCATTAATTTTAGAATGATCATGTGATAGTGCTATATAGATCTTTCTATCCTACCTATCTTTGAAATCACTATCTACTTTAAGGCAATCAATGAGCAAAGTGAAAGAATGATAGATGACATTTTCTTTCACTGTATACCAATAATATCCTAGTTTTTCATTCAATTAAAAATGTGATGTCAACATCTAGGTGAAATAAAATAATTTTAACTTATATTTGGTTATAATGTGTTGTACACAAGACTTATATAGTATTTTATATTTTCCTACATATTTTCTTATGCTTTGATAATTTTATTTGATAGATGCTTTCGTTTTGAATCTAAAACTATAAGTTTCTTGTTGTGCATGCATGTACACAAAAGGAGGGAGATGTAGGTTGGTCTTCTCTTACTGAGATAGTGGTGCATCATGCACCAATAGAGAAAGGCATCGATTGATTGTCCTTCATTCCATTTTCTTTTTTCTCACTCCACCAAATTAGGTATCAGAGCTTAGTTGACATCCAACTATAAGATTTCTATCTTGCATGTTCTTTTACGTCACATTGACATTAGAGCTAGGTTCAAATTAAGTTACAACATTTCTACTTGTGCTCGTTCTTTGTCAGTTTAGTATCAAAAGTGCATCCATCAACACCAAGGAGACATATGAAACCTTTGAGTCCTTCATGCAATAATAGATGCAACAACTCCACAAACTATTCCAAGAGCAATTGCAACAATAGGTGCAGCAATAGATGAACATGATGGCGGAGTGCATTCATATCATATAAACCCATTATAAGATGACAAGGTTAAAGGTGAAATTGGTTTTTATCTCTTAAACAACTTCAATTCATATATTTTCCAAATCATGAACTTTGGAACTTTTTCAACAGTTTATTATTTTATTTATCAAATTATTTTTTGATTATTTGTCTTTATTTATGGCATCACTACATATGTTTTTTATTTGTGCAACCCTTTGTAGCTTTGCCAATAAAATTGTATGTTGCCTTTACTATATATCATAAATGTTATTTTTATAAAAAAGGTAATCTAATATAAATTTGAATTTACTTTAATAATTAATTGGTGGTTGATTTGTATTGCATTTTTATCAATTCTATAGCAAAACAATTGATCTTCATCCAATTTGTGATAGATAGTGCACACAATGATGAATTACTATTAGAATTTACAACTAGAAATATAGTTAAGAAAAATAGCTAACAAAATTTTTGACAGATAATGCCCTAACAGACAAAATAGCTATTATTTAATGACCAAAATGTTTATTGAATTGATAGTAATACAATCACATTTTAGTCATGCAAAATTATTAATTGAATTACATCAGATGTAAACTAATATACATGAAGAACTTGTGCCAAGCAGAATACATTAGCATTAAGGTCAAAATAGCAAGAAAAATCTTTCTTACTCGTGATAAAATACAATCCCCAAATTTACACCCTGAATACTATTAAGCATTCCATTTTGATTTTACCTCATCATTTTAATGACTTCAACCATGAAAATTGTCATAAATATCCCAAAAATGCAGCTTTAATTTGTGTTCTCTCAAGCATAAGTGCATTTTGGCTTTTACCAATATTCCTCACTTCAACAATTTAACTTTGATTCCATTTTTCTTTCAAATTTGAAAATTGTTTAGTAATGTTTGTTGAGATATGAACATGCATTTTAACGTTTATTATATTTTTGGCCACAGAATTTTCCAGGAAACACTTCATAACATGCATAACTGAACAAATTTTGATCGGGCTTTGTTTGTTAATCACATTTTAGAAGTGATTTTTTATTTGTCTTTGTTCCTGCCACAGTAACATATAAAGCATGTCAGCATGATGCAAAAGTGAATTTGCATATTCAGAATGGTATAGGGTTGTGAAGTCTAATGCTATGAGAAGAGATTGGGTGGTTTAGGAATGTGTAATTTAATGTACTTTGTTGAATGTTTAATAAGGTTTAAGACGTCAAAAGTTGTCGCGGTTGATAAAGCTGACAAATTCATAACGAAGTTGACAAATTTGAATTTATAAGATCATTTTCAAAAATCAAGACACATGTGCTATTTTCTAAACTTGAGCAACTTACATGCAAAAAAAGCCTAAATTTAATGTTTGGATAGCCATGAAGCCCTTGTCAGCGAATCATGTTCCAAACTAGCTTTTCAAAAGTCTCTCTTTTTTGAACTCCATTCCTAATAAACAGTTTTCACCAAAACTTCATTTTCATTCATATAATTTTCTTTTCAAAATCTTCATTTTCAATTTTCTTTTAGACTCATTAGTTATTCCCAAACATACCCAAAATGCTTAAGATAACCAAGCATAAAGATCACGAAGAACAGTAACCTTTACTCTCTAAGCATGAAATCAAGCTTCCACCATAGTCCTTGGGTTAACCTTGATCAAGTATATGCCCTTTTCTATGCATTCTTGTTCACCACATTTTTGTTGATCCTTAATTGAATTCACCAAATATGGCTTGAGACACTCTAAAATCAACCATTTGTTGCTCCCAGACCTAAAACTAGGCTACTTATGTCTCTGGTCTATTTTTCAACAGGATTTAACTAAGTTTTGTTGCTTCCAAAGAGACTTCAAATTGTTCTATAACTGCCCCCCCTTGGAGCAGCTAAATATAGATGCCATCTCTACCGAGGTAAACATTGCAACCCTTAGCCAAGTCTTGTTGGTACACCCAAAGGAAACCTATAATGGATGACGAAGAGGGTTAAACCACCAAGTCCCATCATTAAGGGCCCAAAACTTGGACAAGCCTTGTCTTCACCCTATGCTGTTGAGAACATGTCCTCATGTTAAAGCAAGGAACTTGGAAAAAAATAGGTTCATCAGAGTATTCAATTATGTGGGTTTCCAGTGATGCAACTCAAAGATGGCAACCTTGTAAGATGAAATTCAATAAGGATCAAAGAGAAACTAGTACATCAAATAAACTAGAATGGATAGAAGCCATGAAGAGTTGAAGATGAGCCTCATGGCATTCCTTGTATTATAACTCTTTATTACATTATATAGACTTCCAAATCCAACTCAAATCATATACTAGAATTACACACGTTCTCCATTAAGGAATATCAAAAAATTCAAAAATCTGGTAAATACAAATATTGGCTGAATGGATGGTAATCGTAGAATTGGGCTGTTCGATAAAATCATTCCTATTGGATAGGATGGTGTGAGTTTTTCTACCATTGGAATTACAAAATTAATTTAGTTCAACTTATAAAAATCATAGTTATTTCACCAGACCAATCCACTTGATCAAACATCTTATTAGTCCACGCTTGGATCGCTCTTTGGAGTTCAAATTCATTCAACTTATAAAAATCATAGTTATTTCACCAGACCAATCCACTTGATCAAACATCTTATTAGCCCACGCTTGGATCGCTCTTCGGAGTTCAAATTCAGGACATTTTCAACACTCAATTGTTCATATGTCATAACTATCATAAAAATCTAGTTCTCCATTGTTTATGGTAGTGAGAGATAAATTAGTAGTCAATGGAGATGCAAAACAATTGTTTGGATACAATTTTCTAGTACCAAATATTTTATTAAGGATGGTGTTGAGAGATAAATTAGTAGTCAAATTAAGATGTTTTTTGGCCTGATCTAAACTGTCTATTCACCTAAAAAAGCTTGATGGTGACATATGTAATCTAGGAACCACACATTCAAAGCACATTCTCCACTAACCAAGGCCATTTCTTGACAAGTCTTTGCACTCTTATTTGATTAGGACCATTTAGAATTTGCCTTTTTTGCAATCCTAAGACACCAACACAAAACTTTTTCAAGAATCAAGATCAAGATTGTGCTTTATGAAAGAAAAAGTGAGAGGGATTTTACATTTTGATGCAAACACCTAACACATTCCACCCATTTACTATACTTCCTCTCTCTTATCAAGCATTTACTACAAATTTAATACATCCATGCTTTGTATATTCTTGAAATTTATAAACTAAACAAAGCAATATGATGCAAATATTTAATGCATATGTCAGTGAAGCCTTTTGTCAACAAGAAACCCAAAAATTGCCCTTATTATATTCCTTGTTAAATATCTACCTCACCCAAAGGCCCAATCTTTTTAAAGGAATGGCATTAGGCAAGAACTAGCACTCCATTAACTTTACAATTGATAAGAAGTATTTGTAAGCTCTACACAATGGAGAATTATAACTTATTCCCATTAAGGGAAGTCATGGGATTTCTAATTGCTTTATTGATAACCTCTAGTGTTAAGAGAAAAGCCCACAAACAATCAAGCCATTTTGTTCGATCAATAGATAATATTATTACATTTAGAACTCACTCTACTGCATTTGAATGTAGTTCTTTAAAAGAGACCGCATTCTAACTACAATGGTGGACTCGAAGTGGGTTTTATCTTAGTCATTAAAAAAAATTAAGAGATCTTAAATCATCATTCTATATCTATAATATTAAAATTTTATTTTATCCAATTCTAAAAAAATCAATAAATAATTTTGTTATTATTCATCTACTTTATTTAAAATATCATATTTTGACCACAATTTATCGAATGTCATTGTCTTCCAACTATATGTTATTACAATTTCCTACTGAGAAAATAATAAAGTCCATAATGGCAATCAAATTTTGGTAACAAGCTAATTGTTAATCTTCTTGAACAAATTCTAACCTAGAATAATACTCAGATTTACCTGATCTTTATGTCTAAGACTGAGCACATCTCTTGTTTCACTATGAAGTAGTACTCTGATTCAAAAGTGGGCCGAAGCCTACAAAACAAACCCTATTATGGAGGCTCATAAACAAAATCTGTCAGCAACAGCTTACGCAAAGGATTGGGCAGGGGCATACCCTTGTCCCACATAATGCATTAAAAGAGCAATAGATCTGTATTAATTACTAATGAGCGGGGTGGTAAGAGGTCGAGTGTCATGACTCTTTCATTACCCTTAAGGCCTATTTGGCAATAGTTGGGCTAAGGTTAGCTGGGGTTAATCTAACTTGATTATTCCTGTGTTAGTGAGATTAAGGAATAAATTATTGTTTGACTATTATTCTAGGTTGAATTGGCCGAAAGTATTTTTATGTTTGGTTGTTATTTTGGATTAAGCTACATTAAAATGAATTTATGTTTAACATATATGTAAGATTTAGGATAAACTATATTTATTTTTACAATTAACTTAATTCTATATTAATAATTCATTCTCTCTCTCACTTGACATAATAGACATATATATAATAAATATATAATTTTTTAAAATAAATGTGTATATAATAAAAAAATATTAAAAACTAATATTTATATGCATATAATTATTAATATAATATTCATTATGTAGTTATCCTTTGCTCTTCACCCATGAATGAAAGTAGGAGATTTAAAAGGCTAACTATGAGGGGTTGGCTTCATTATCTACAATGGAGAAAAAAATATTTTTAAAAATCTGTCGCACACTAGATAGGAGTTTTTTAGCACACCACCTATGCATCAAGGATCTACATTAACTTAACAGTGTTATGTATGGAGATGCTTCTAGTAGTTATTTACTTGAGTTTAAATGCACTGATTGAGATCCATAAGCTAGTCTTAAGCCAACTTGTTTAAAAATCAGCCCAATGGCAATAGCAGAACCATTTGCTTAACTTAATAGTGTTATGTATGGAGATGTTTCTAATAATTATTTACTTGAGTTTAAATGCACTGATTGAGATCCAAAAGCTAGTATTAAGCCAAATTATTTAAAAATCAACCCAAAGGCAATAGCAGAACCATTTTCTTACGCACAAACCAACAATTTCCCTAACATTTTGCTCATTGTTCTAAAGATACAATACATAAAAACTCTTTATAAAACTTAATCTAACAATAAAACATTAAAAGTTTATGGAGACCCATAAAAAAAACTCTAAATTTTGCTGCAGCTCTGAAAAACAAAGTACAGAAGAGGGTAATGATGTATAACCCACCTCTTCTTCTTGTCTTCCTGGAGGTTGGCCAGAGGGAATCAACCTGGCTGTAGCGACGTCGACTACCTCGATCTCCCTTTCTGCAACAACAAGACAGAGAAAAACAATCTCTAACTGTCCGCCGGGGAGAATCTCTTAACAAAGACGGAGGAGGAGATCGAGCAGATAGCCGGAAGGCCAACTACCTTGGACCTCCCTTTCTGCAATAACAATACAGCAATGCAGGTGAGAAAAATAACTTCAGATTACGCCAAACGGGAGAATCTTTCAACAAGGATTAGAAGGCAGACTATCTCGAAATGCCATAGAAAAAAAAGACAACCTCGGATTGCGCCGCACGGGAGAATAGTTGAACAACGACGCAGGAGGAGGATATGTGAAAGAAAATAAGCTCTTACTATTACGATAAATCATTCGTTAAATATAACACATGACCCGGTTAAGCTTAAGTAGTGCAACAAGAAGTTGTATATATAAATATAATATATCATATATATAAATATATATGCAAGAAAATAAATCTTATATTTTATTTTATGTTATACAATTATGATATCATATCATATACATATGTCAATGTCTTTTTTTTAATTATTTTTTTCTTATATTCTAAAATTAAATTTATCTATATGAAATTTTAAGAATTGATTTTACCAAATATTTTTTTTCTTTTGATACATGCATCACAAATTATATAAAATTAATTAATATGAAGTTATTCTTTTTTTTTTTTTGTCATTTTTTATTCATTTTGCTTCCTCAAAGTATCATTTGATGAGTAGATATTATATGTTAAGATTTTTCTCTAAACCTAAGAGACTATCTAATTCATTTCCTTCATTATTGGTGATATTATTCTACCATATATTGTTTATAGCGTCCCACACATTAGTCTTGCAACAAGAAGCTTTAACTAATCAAATTATTTGATTGTTTTACTATGTTTTTCTTTTTTACTCTTATTATATCGTCCAAAATAATATTGGCATATTATATAATTTTTTAGGAATCTTATAATCTGCTTTGTTGAGTTGATCATATGATTTGTTTTTTATTCAAATATCACGAGATTTTATTGAAAATATTGAATTCTACCACTTATGAGCTTAACATACAATACATTACAACATTGCTCACTCCATTTTAACCCCAACTTAAAAAAAACACCAACATTTCATAAAGTCTTTAAAGTATCAAAACAATATCAAATGTTGATTAAAATATCAAGACCCAAGCCAATATACCTTTTTCATGTTTTTTCTCTTTATCCTTATACTTTCAAATTTACTTCTCCTCTCCCACTATCAAATTTTTATTTGAATGATCTGATTTATCAGATTTATCGGAATCATTTGATCTATTTGAAATTTATTTTAGCTCAAAAAATTTCAAATTAAGAATTAACAATTTCTTTAAATTAACTTTTCTCAATGATATCCTTACTTTAACATGTGGTATAATTTAAAAAATATTCATATTTTTTGAGACAATTTTAAGTTGATAATATTATGTTTTAATCTCAAAATATAGGTTTTATTTAGTTGCATATTTAGGTTTTCACAATAATTACATCACAATACAAAGCAATATCTTCCAAGTTTAATGTGGTTCAAGGATAAATAAACAAAAACTATTAGACTTATAACACACAATGAAGTTGGGGAGTGAACACGTAAGGGGTGAAAGTGAAATGAAATGTACTGATAAAAGTGTGAAGAAATATATTAATGAAAGTGTGGCTTTTGTGTAAGGTGTCTTTTTAGATCAACTTAAACTTAGATCTCATAAGAAATGTATTATTAAGCATATTAGGGTTGGAGTGAAACATGGTTGACCAAATGAGAAGATATCCCTTATATAAGGATATAACTCAATCGAATCAAGATAATGTCTGACTAGAAATGCTGAAATGATATCAACATGTTCCATAGTATTTTTTTTACATAACCCATTATCCAATTTATCATACACCTTTATAGTTTACTTCTCATCAGATTATTCACACCTTTCATGTAATCAATACTAACTAGGCCATGCCTCATCTTATCTAGTATCAATGTCACTCTAGATTATTTATATTTCATCATGACATCATTACCACTCTTAATCACATCACACCTCTTTGTGACACCATCACCACTCTAAATTATATCTTTGATGGTTAAAATAGTGATGTAAGAATGGAACAAAAAGAATCAAAGCTAAAAAAAAGTAGTTACGATCTTATTCATTCTACATAATGCACAGAGCTAAGTTGGCACGCATGCAAAGTTGGGACCAATGGTACATAGGGTTGGGGTTAGTGTGGCTCTGGCACAGTTGATGCACGTGGATATGAAGCGTGTAGCAATGTGCATAGAGTCTAGGAATTAACACAATAACGGTATGGTAAGGTGCACAAATATGTCTTATGAAGTGTGTGTGAAGTCTCAATGACGAGCACAAAAAGTTTGGTAACATATGGGGATGCTCGGGCATGACACGTACATGTTTTGTTGCATATGTCGATGCTCGGGCAAGGATGTGTAGAGACTATACGATGGTTCTTGGATGCACACATGGCTGGTACAATCAAGTGGGTCACAAGTCGTGTGTGAAAGTTACACAACCTGACAATAGAATAATAAAGATATTGAAGAGAAGTGGTTAAATATAATAAAACTGAAGTTTGAACAATATTATAAATGAGGAATGAGTTAAATGAGATCAAGGTAAGAAGTGTAATACCCATAAAAATGTTATATAAGTGAAGGGAGAAGCCATTAAGTTCTACACACACTCGAAATACCAAACAAGATCATTAAAAATAATTAAAATTTCAAAATTATATATTTTCATTTCATATAATAAAGTTATTTATATATGCTTCTCCATTATAATTATTAACCCCCAATAACATCCATTAATATATACTTTTATAAAAATAAGAAAATCCTAATACTCACTTAAAGTAACTAACCATTAACACAACTTTGCAATCAAAAAAAATATTTAGAAGCTCCACATATTTGTATAAAATTCTTAGCATAATTTTCATGACAAATTTGAAATGAATTTCAGGGGTGGGTTAGTCCAAACCTAACTTATGTGGGATTTTATATCATTCTTCATAATGAGAGATTAAAATATTAATTTGATTGGCTTGTACATTCAACTTTGTAATCAATTTATGTTGTCATGTCATTGATTAATGTTGCATCAATATCATCTTCTTATGACATCATCACCACCCAATTCTATTATTTTGCTTTATCATGGCATCATTATAATCAAAGGTCATATTACTATATCATTTTCTTTCTGATCTTCTAAATTAATATAAAAATCTTCATTCAAGTAATTCATACACAAGCAATATCTAAAGCATAATATATAATATAAGTTATTAAACACCTACTTGATTGTCAGATATTTGAATATTCTTTTTCTCTTTCTTTATCTCATTCTCTTCTTATAATTATACATAAGACTTATATTATATTCATAATTTTTTATTCATTATACTTTTAGAGCCCAATGGACCTTTTAAACCTAAATAAATCCTTTTTGTTAGAGTATATAATAGCACCATTAGATGATTTGATCCTTTTATCGAATAGTTTGATATGCACTCGACTTACAGCTTAATTGCTTTTAGGTTCTCATAGGATTGTTTGACTAACCCATCAAATTGTCTGATAATCAAAATCTTAATTTCTAAAGATTTACATATAAAAATGAGGCCTCTCATGTATTGTTCTCTGTAAAATCATTTGATCATTTCGACATTGTTTGATCACCAATTAGTTGACCATTGAATTATATGACGAGCTAACAAAACTATCCTTCTTTTCCAATACTTCAAATTGATTGGATCATTCGATAGAGACTTGGAGCTATAGGACAAAACAACCATAATTTTCTTTAAATGCAATCTCAACTAGAGCCTCATATACCCTAAGACACCTTGTTGATGCTTTTTCTCATTCCATGCACCCTCAAATAGGTATAATTTTCTTAAAAAAATCAACAAGAAAGTTTGCATTTAGAAAGCAACAACAAAAATCTAATATTGAGTTGGAAATATGATTTCTTTGTGTGTTTCATTAAATCCTTCTTACGAGTAAAATCCATCCCTCAAGGAACCTAAATAGTCCTAGGTTGTCAAAACAACCTCCACGTTTTCTCACCCCACACTCATTTGATGCATAACTATATAAATGATGTAATTAAAGCATTTAATACCTATTATTTATATTTAAATCTCTATTTTATTTTTATATAATTTCAACCCTTTAATTTGATCGTCAATTTGTGCCTAATTTCAATAAAATCAATTTGATCAGACTCGAGATATGTTTTCCTATCCCTACAACTTTGCACGTTTGTCTCATTCCTTTAGAATTTGCATACATGCTCAAGTCATTATGAATTAAATACAAAAATTATCTTTTTATAATGAAAAATTTCACATTTATAAGATTTATAAGATGTTTATTTGACTATATTATATAAATGCATACCTATTATATTTACTTTACATATAAATGCTTATGAAGGAGGCATTCCATTAACATTATCCTAACTTCAAGTATCATGTCACGTAGGCTTTCTTCATGGAGGTGGTGTGTACACTTTCTCCTTGTCTTGTTGAGTATTTTGATCTTTCCTAAGATGAGTCAAAGCAAGAATTCTATTTGCTTTTTGCTTTCTTCAAGATATTCAATATTTTTGCCCTTTCAAATATGACAATTGGGATGAAACTACTTCTAGGAATGACATAATAAAAAATGGAAGAAGCTTTTCATAAGAGGCTGGGGCTCATGTCATTCTTTTGATTGTTCTTCACAAATGTTTGTCAATACGATTTAGTTCCATGCATTGTCTACTTCTTGATTAAGATAAATACATTTCAATTTTCTTTTATAACAAAAATGATATTCGCTTAAAAGAAATTAATATTTTTAACTTTAAAATAAAACTAAGACATCTTCTTTTATTGAAATAGAAAATGAACAATATAAGAATTTGTTAACCCCCCCCCAAAAAAAAAAACAATTCAATCAAAATAGTGGGCATGATTCTTACACCAATAAGAGAAAAAAAAAAGAGAAACAAATAAATAAAGAATAAACAAAATAAAATAGACAATTTTATCTTAAAAACACTAATCACGAGAAAAAGCTACGAGCATAGTAACGATGTTGAGCACCATTATGAATAAAAATAAGCACAGTATCACCATCTCTTACATAAAGAAAAAAATAGATAGGTCAATATATAAAAAATTAGATAATATAATTCTCTTGTAAGTTATAAGACTTGATCGCATTAGATAGTAGAAGAAACAAGAGACAATCTTCTTTATTTATGGTTGATGATTGAGTTTTTGTTTACCTCTCCCTTTAAGTATATTAGTTAGGATAGTATTTATATGAGACTTTAAGATAGAACAAAAGAATTGATTTCTCTTTTTAGTAGTCGTCGATGAATCAAATACACACAACCTACTGATGCCACAAAATTCTTGTCAAAGGATGTAACATTTGTCAGTAGATGATTGTTATTCGACCTAAATTTCTATCATTTCAAACAATAATTGATGAATCAGAAGAGGAAAAGGTATGAAAGCATCACAATGGTTGTTATAAATGAATGTCTTTATCAACTTAGTGGGAGCTCTCAATGGTGTCTCCTCTTTCTTAGTGCTCCTTCATCTAAGGGCCAAATGAATGGTTGGCTCGGCAGAAGATTGTCTCCTCCAAACTTTTCTTTTACATTATTTGAGATCATTAACTGCTTATAACCTGGCTTCCATATAGCTAACAAATGAACCTAATCTTATTTGCTTTTGCTTTACCAAAGAAGAAGAAGGAGAAGTACAAAATTCTCTTGAATGACTTGATTAATAATTGCTCAACTTCACCTATGATTTGAATTTAGACAAGAGGAATACAAAAAGAAAGTTTTGAAAAAGAGATTTCGAGAAAAGTTTATTTGTATTTTTTAGTTTAAAAAATTCATTTTGAACTTATGAGAGAACTCTACATTTACAAAAAAAAAAAAACATTTTTATTTGTGTTAATCACATAAAAAGTCAAATACATAAAATAAAAAATAAGAATACAATAATATTACAATACGACCCAAATAAGTGTAGATCATACAATTTGAAAAATAAAAATATAACTGAACTCAATAAGTATAGAATTGTTGTCGTTCACCATTTAACGTGCTTGACAGGTGATTACGACCATTTATGATGACCAAAATTTTGACGTGTGGTGATCACTTTATATTTGATATTTTGAGGAATTTAAAACCTAAAATAAAGATAATAAAAAATATATTGATATTTATAAACCAATCAAGATATTAACTAAAATAAATACATAAATAACCTATAGTATAAGCAGATAAATTCATTTCAAGATGTATCATGACTCGACACGATTTCATAACATTATGATTGATAGGGTTCTAACCCTTATACGTATCACTTGGGTTGTATATAACGTTTGCTTCATATCAAATACCTCTTTACAAATCATTTTTAAAATGTAGTATATTTTGTCCTATCATAATATATGCATCCATTTGGTTACATGTAACTTTATTATTAGTAATTTTTTTTTATAATCTAGAGATGTATTACAAGCTTCTTAATAGAATGAGTAGTAATAGATATTTTTGAAAATATCTAAAATTTTATAAAATATTTTGTATATTCACATTATCATTCAAAAATGTTTGGATGAATGAAATGATATGTGTCATTTTTTAATTAATACTAATATATAATGCATCCTCATGATATCTCAATCTATAAAAATTTGATGAAGTATAGCATTTGTAAACATCAAATTAAGTTTTTTGCCTATTTGTTTAGGTGATTGTCATGAGAATATAACATGATTTATGAGTTTGGTTTATATAGTTGAAATATAACAATATTTGCTCATTTATAGTTATAATATTAAAATTTAAATAAATTATATATACATATATATATATATATATAAATATAAATTAAATTGATTTTTTATTATTTAAAAAGATATGATAATATCATAATAATTATAGATAAAAAAGTGATTACCTTTATTTTTTTAAATTTTTTCATCTT
This sequence comes from Vanilla planifolia, assembly GCA_023846275.1. NCBI lineage: Eukaryota > Viridiplantae > Streptophyta > Magnoliopsida > Asparagales > Orchidaceae > Vanilla > Vanilla planifolia. Next base: position 9,580,677 of record CM043874.1, on the reverse strand, counting down.
ATTCAATCACTTATAATTATAACATAATCCTATTTGGAGAATCACATTCCAATACAATAAAGTAAGTTGAGAATATAGCTATGAAAACTTTATAATAAAATTATTTTTTTTACTAAAATTCTCAATATTTTTTTTAGTAATTTTCTTTGTTTTATTCTCATTATAGATAATTTCAAAGCTAAATAATTTTTGTTAACATTTACAAAAAAGACTCATTTTTTAATTTTTTTTCCTAAAAAAGTTAGTCAAACAAATACTAGTACTTATTGCTCAAAATAAAGATGTGACTCATATAATCATCTTAAACTATTCAAATATGATTTATTAAAAAAGTAGAATAAAGTGTCCTCCAATAGTAAAACTTAATCATAAGTTACATATGCTTTCTTAAATTAATAATGAAGCCTCCCCCACCATTCATCTTGTTAAATATTTGTTTCTATGACTTGTCACATAAATTTTTATTTTTCATCATTTATTCCATCTCATTTCATTTAAAATTTAAAATTAATAAACAAAAATTAGGCAAATACTAAACAAAACCAAAAAAAAGTGTAAACTTTTTATTTTTCACAAGAATAATCTTTGATATGAGAAAAAATATGAATCATATCAAGATAGAGACTATTATGTATTTATTTTTTTAGGAGATGTATGAAAAAATATAAATGTATTCAAAGCAAAAGTAAACAAGGAGGGGGGGGGGGGGGGGGGGTAGTTTTTTTGGGTTTGTTTCTTGCTTTAGTATAAACACTAAAAGAGATTCTAATTACCCAAAAAAATTTCAAAAAGACTATTTTCAATGGCTTAAAACTTATTAGTAACCAAGTAATGGAGCTATTATACAAGCCTCTTTTGATAAATGCTAAAAAAAATTTGATGTATGTTTTTGAAGAAACATTACTTTGACAAGTCGAAACGAAAAAAGTTTAATTGATAGTTTTATTGCTCTTTAAGGTCATTGTATAATTTTTGTAATATTAAAAGATGATAAGAAGTGAATGTTTGTAATATCTCAAAAATGAATAGTTAAAGAAAAATGTTTATATATAAGACTTTTAAGGTGTTTAGATTAATTGTCTTATATAAATTATCAAATGACAAATTCATATATTTATATAAAATACTATCATTTTAAAATATAAAAAAGCATTTTAATGAGTAAAATCTATTTATAACTCATAAAAATTTCATAACTAAACATACTATGATGGAAGATTAAAATATCATGTATTGTGGCTATTATAAGGATACATATATTCCTTTTTGTCATTATCTTTACTGAGTGGTGAGTGCTTTGACTGTTATTTCAATTCTTATGTTTCTTTTGCTAATCAATATCTTAGTTTTTGTTTCAAGCAACGTGTTTTTGTTGTATGTTTATTGATTAACTTATGTTATATGTATATATATATATATATTATAGGTTCTATCATGTCATCAGATCTTTGATAATTGATTTTATTTTAATAAGATTCTTCTTTCTCATAATATTAAGTCTTATAATTTTCTCTTAATATATATATATATATATATATATATATATATATATATATACTAAAAAGATTTTGTTTGATAATATTTTATAAGTTGAAAAAATTATAAATTTTTTGAAAAAGTTGTTCATGAAAATATTTATTTGAAAAAATTTTAAAAAAATGGTGTTGAACATTAATAATGGAAATGATCTACTTCAAAATTAGTAATCATTTTATTCATGTTAATCTTTTTTTTATTAATTGATAAAAATTTAAAATATTTTTTTTTATGGACAAAATAAAACCAAAGGGAACCAAATATTGTGTACTGTGCCGCACGTGGGCAAGCAACGCCCACTCCTTTAGCCCTAGCAATGCGGGACCCAATTCATTAATCGGTACCACCACTTCCTCCGCACAAATAAATACCCACCCTCCCCCCACCCATCCCGTCGCGATTAGCTCTCTCTATCACCTCATCCTCTTGCGGCCGCCGCCGACGCCTCCGCCGTCGCCGCCGCCATGTTCCAGCCCTCCTCCTCAACCTCCTCCACCAATTTCTACGACAACTCCGGCACCTTACACCGCCTCGATCCTTCCCCTTCCCTTTTTCCTTCTTACTTCCTCCACCGAAGCAACAGCTCCCACTCCCTCACCATCCCCGACTTCTATCACGAGCCCATCCGCCGCATTCTCAGCGCCGGCGACCTCCAAGTAATTTATTCCCTTCCTCTTTCTCTCTCTGCTAAACAAACAACATGGCAAACTTGGAATTGAAAAACTGTCACCTTTCAGTGCATGAACGGCTCCTTCTCCCCCGCCGAATCTCCCTTGCTCGCCGACGTCTCCGCAGCCACCGGAAAGGTAGGCCGATACAGCGCCGAGGAGCGTAGGGAGAGGATTGAGAGGTACAGAAGCAAGCGAAATCAAAGGAATTTCCACAAAAAGATCACTGTATCGAACTCATCACCTCCTCTATTCTCTCTTAATTTTTATCTCAAGCTTGGGTTTTGACTTTTGCGGATTGCAGTACGCATGCAGGAAGACGTTGGCTGACAGCAGGCTTAGGGTGAGGGGAAGGTTCGCCAGGAACGGAGAAGCAGAACATGAAGCAGAGTACACAGAGAACGGCTTCCGGTGCTGGAAATCTTGCGACTTCGACGGAGAATACGGAGGGGGAGACTGCTGGATTCAAATGCAGGAGATGCTTCCAACCTCTGGTGAGGAGAACTGGGACTACGATGAGGATCTTTGGGCTGGCTTGGGGGGCGTTTTCGGCATGGACGATAGCCGCAACTTCTGAAGAAAAGAAGGACAGAAGCGTCATTTGCCTTAATTTATTGGACTAAAGAGTAATTCACTAAAATTGTGTATTTTATATTTTTCTTTTGGCCATAATGTTACTTTCCAATTTTCCAACTTTTTAAATTATGACATCCTATCATGATATATAATTCTTGCATTAGATATTTATAAAAAATATATATATTTAAAAAATGGATGAAATATTATTGAAAATTTAAATGAAAGAATTATTAGAATAATTTGCATTACAAAATAAAAAAAATGTGAACAATAGAATTATTAGAATAATTTGCATTACAAAATAAAAAAAATGTGAACAATTATAATTAGAAAAAATAATAATGATATGCTAAGGAAGGAAAAAAAGAACTCCTTTGTCCTAAAAAAAAACCATACTAATTTGACTATGTTATTCAAAGTTTAACAAGTTCATTAAAAATTATTTCATATTTTTTTTGTGTTTTTAATTTAAAATATAAAATAATAAAAAAAATAATATTTTTCATTTATGAGGCTCTTTTGCAAAGCTAAGATTAGAGTGAATATTTTTTTATTCTATTTATTTTTAAATAAAAAACATAATTTTTTTTAAATATGATTAATCAAATATATAATTATATTTAAAAATATATTTATATAAAAACATAAATATAAAAATAGTGTATTCAATAATATATAAAATCCTATCCCAAAGAAAAAAAAAGTAATATCACTAGTTAAAATTTTTCATAAATAATTATTTAAATAAATAATTTTTAATAATATATTATATATGTTATACTTTTGAACAAAATAATCATAGATTTTTATTTAATATACATATAGATTGTCTGCTCAACTTTCATTATTTGATTCACATAATGAGCAATGATAGTAGTGGTAGTAGTTAAATGTTGGCAACAATAATTAATAGTGATGATAATTTATAAGATTTGATTGACAATGTTTAATAGTGATTGACGACAATAGTGCTGGAAGGTAGTCAGTGAAGGCAATTAGAAGCACTCAAAAGGTCATTGCCCATGGTTTGCAATATTTAAGGTTGACCATCAAATAAGATTGGCAATTGCCAATAATGAGAGCAATTTATATTGGTGATTGCCATTGGCAATGAGTTAAACATTAGTACTTAATTAGTGGCAAACAATGATGGGTGATAACTAATGATAGGTCATGATCAACAATTGTTAACAATAGTTAGCAAGTGGTGGTTAGTTGGTGGTTATTAACGTGATGATCAGGAATGGAAGCAGTCTGGTGAAAGTTAAAGGTAGCTAGTGATAGAAGACAATAATGGTTGACAATTAGCAATGATAACGAGCAACATCAACAATATTGGAACTAACAGATTTCTAGACCTTAAGACCTTTTATTGTCATCATTAGTTTATTATTGACCCACCTGGTGAAATAATGAACAAGGACGTAAGGGTAGTATTGTGCCTGAGAAGCATTTAGGAAAGCATGACGATAATATGCATCTTAAAGGGAACATGACCAAGAGCTATTTGTTCAATATTAGGGAAAATAAAGATGGTACCATATATATTATATGTGAATTCTTTGGCATCTCTCATGATCACTTGAAAAGAAAGTCATTTGTTAGACTAATACGGCTAATAAAAACTTGGACGAATGATTCGAGCAAATGGTTAACTATTGCGTGGCTTAAATGCTATCCTTCATGGATCAAGTGAAGAGCTTCTTGCATTTCGATGGAGTTATCATATCTAAGCATTTACCCTAAAGGATATATGATTTAGCTATCCATTCATCGACTAGTATTGGTGATGATTCGAGTACAATTATGAAAAAGAAATCTCATTAGCTAAGGTTAACTTACCAAATTATTTGGCCATTACCTCAAACAACAATTATCATAAATGAATATTGTGACAGTAGAGTAGATCAATGCAAAAGGGTTAACAATAATTGAGTCTATTAATAATAGTAATGAGATCATGACTTGGGAAGAGGTGGTGAGTGTTGATGATTGATGGGTTAAAGGGGTGATAAGAGGTGACAAGCAATGACGAGTGGTAAGTAGGACACAAGTAGAGGTTGCAATATCAATGGCTTAGATCAATCACAAGTTTAGGGGCAATGCGAGGCACAAATGAGTGGTTGGATTAAGGAGATCGTATGCATGGGAGCGACAACACTGAGGGAGGGAGAGCAAGTCATAAATCCACATCTTCTAAGGGAAATTTGTCATACATCATGTAACGTGGTCTTTTCATGTGCCATTGTTTGAATGGAATAAAACAACTACAAAATCAACATGGCTCATTCATGTCAAATCTCATATTTAAGCAATGACACCTTTGTGTTGACAGGTTAAAAGAACTCATTATCACAAGTGGTAACTATTGTGCATAATCTCAAACAATCATCAATAAAGTTATCAAAATCCATTAAAAAGCTAATAATCATTAGTAAGTTAAAGAGCATCACTACTAATCTTAAAAGAATCTATAAACCAAAAACATATCATAACAGGATAAATTTTGCATATCGTCAATAAAAACATTATAAAATATGTGGATTCTAAAAATAAGAATAAAGGTTTGTGATATATAAGCTCAAAAAGAGAGAAAATGATTAACAAATGATGTCTCAATGAGAGAAATCAATGAATAAAGACTAGCTCATAATAGTCTTATAAGTAGAAATATTTAAGTATGAATAATCTTATATCAATAGTCAAATAAAAATTTTTAAGTCTATATGTGATATCATAATCCTAAAAATGTTTAAATAATTTTTTAGAGGCAAAACTTACTTAACATCGACATTATGATATTGGTTCCTCGTACAACTATTTAGAGAACAAACAAAATATTTAAAAAATATTGACAAAAAGCATATCACAATAGAATAAAGTTTGCATGATCAAAATAAAAATTAAAAAAACATGTGGACTTTAAAAATAAGAATAAAAAGTTTGTAATATGTAAGATCAAAGAAAGAGATGAATGATAATCAGATAATGTCCCAATGAGAGAAAACAATAGACAATGATTAGCTTTTGATAGTCTTCTAAGCACAAAAAATTAAGAATAAAAAAGTTTATATAATTAATCAAATTAATATTCTAAAATTTTATATATGATATCATAATCTTAAGAAGTTTAAAATATTTCTAGTGACAAAAATCATTAGTCCTCAACATAATGATATAAAGTGTTTGTAAGACTATATAGATAACATCAAATAAGATATTTAAAAAATATAGACAAATTTTATATAATACTAGTATTTAGATAATAATGTTATCTACATAACACTTAATTAAACACTCTATAACTCAAATAAGTACTTAGGCTAAGCTATAATTATTATTGATTGTTTAAAGTAATAATGTGAAAGAAAGAATCAATGCACAAGAGCTTTGCAGTTATAAATGAAACTATGAAAGGACACTAAAGTCCCATTGATGCTTTGACCAAAGGTTTATTGGTTAAGACTAAAGAGATTTCACAAAAAAGTTTGGATTCAAGGACAAGGAATTTTACTTAAAGTACTATAAAGGGTGCATCTTGACCAGCATAATTCATCACTAAGATATTGACTAGATGTTTGGCTATTGAGATCAAGAAAGGCGAGATGCCTTCTAAATTAAGCACTTGTTATATATGATTTGCTTTTATTAATGAAGTGAAATCAATTGCATTTTGGAATCTAATGATGAAGCAATATTTAGGGTTGAGCATATGGGTTTGTTTAGTTGGTTTTTAATTTAAAAAGCGAGAAATATATTATTTGATTTGATGTATTTAAACTTTAGTTTTTCAAAAATTGAAATTCGAGTTATCACATGATAATGGTGACGAATGACGACAATGGTTGAGTACTAATGGCTAGATGATAGCCAGTGTTGGTGGATTGCTAACAATAACTGAGTAATTAACATTAATGCATCGTATGTGACTAACTATTAATAAACAATAATAGATAGTAAACATCGTCGAGAGACAACAACTATTAATAGAATAGTATGACTAATGGTAGATAGAAGTAAAACATAACAATCTATGATCGATGAAAATGAGTTTTAGATATAGTGTTTGTGGTAGTTTGTTTTTTTGTTATGATAATTTTGATGTTTTTTTTTATTAATTTAATATCTAGTATTTGGTCATAAATTAATTAAAATAAGAAAAATCAAACTTTTTTTCTTTGGTTCAATTTAGTTTTGGATCAAGGCGGACCGGAAGGAGGTCGACACAACCGCGGTCCGAGGTCGACACGTTCCTCCGCACCATCGCGTCCGTGGGAATATCTGCCGTCGGCGGCCTCGATTAAGTATCCTCTTACCGGAGAGAACTTCCCCTCGCACTTTGCTTCTTTTCCAACCAACTGAAGAGCCTGTCAAGATGACTGGAATTGTTCCGAACCATTTTCAGAGGTAGCAATCTTATATTTTTCTTTGTGATGTGGACAATGCAAAACTTTGGCTATCTGAACGAGGAGTGCGGCTATTATGAGTAGACTGTGGAGCTCTTTGAGGGGAAGATCTTATGGATGGCATAAACCATATTATGTTGATGTTTACCTCAAGCTGATCTGATTTCCAAGTTCGATGAACTTATAAAGGAATGTGGTCTAGGTTTTTTTTTTTTTTTTTTTTTTTCGTAGGGTCTCGATGCTATATATCTTACAGTTAGAGAGTCGATTGTGATGCACTTGGTTTTGTTATCTTCATAGCAGATTTCTTGCATAACAATTGTCTTGAAATGCTTTGTAGGATTACCAATTGTGTGTATAGAAGGAAAGTATTGTCATTGAAAACCAGATCATCTGCATAGACAAGTTTTGTTTCGTACAGCTTTACTAAAGGCAGTTTCATAATTGTGCTCGAATCTAAGTAAATGACCATCTATCGGAAACCATAAGTTTCTTAAAAAATTTAATTTGAACAAGTGCACGAGAGGACAGGAAGAGGGTAATGAAATACGAAGTGGCTAGTATAGGAAGTGCTTAGCTTCTTTTTCATTTCAATGAAGAAGAAAAAAAAAAAAAAAAAAAAACTTAAAACTGGATTGGATCTCATGAGTCGTGAAGGATTGGTTAACTAGCTTATTTTTAGCATTTCATTTATTGAAAAATGTGTGGGTTGTTCATGCTTTATTAGTTTTTATAATAATCAGTGATTTAAAAATAGCAAACCAATAGCTTTTCTTGAAGTGTTTCTTGAATTTCTATGTTTTGTTATGATATAATTTTTTTTATTGAACAAAAGATTTAAGCATAGCTATTTTAATATGTAATGGTGTTTTCAAATTTTTGGTCTAAAAAATATTTCTGCATTTCATGAACTTCTATTTATCTGATGAATTGTCAACTAGCTGACCAAATATTTCTACTGCTATTTGTTTTTCATGAAACTCTTCAGCAAAGGAGTTTATCCAAATCCAAAAGAACTCCATGCAGTTATTGTCCACTGAATCAGAAATATGCCGTCATGTTATTGAAAGAAAGGCAATCGTTTTTAAAGTTCTTACAAGTAAAGAGGTGCATGATTTTTAAAGTAATGGTTGAGCTTCTTTTACTTGCAAGGGACTGCCTTATGTTTCTTATGCAATTTTTTTAGGTACACATAATACAATAGCATGGGAAGCCATTATTTTTTGTTTTTGCAAAATGAATAAGAATTGAATAAATGGTTGTTCTATGGTACTAACACCTCAAATGACTTGGAAGTGTTATAATAAAAATGGATAAAGTTAAAGAACTCTTTACCCACTATAGCAAACTTGGCAGATTAGAGATATTACCTTTTATGTCCTTGTACCAATCAAGCACTATGGAACCAAGCTTCATCAGGAGTCTGGTTTTGATAGCTCATTTAGTGCAAAAGAGAGAGTGAAGTAACAGTTAAATCTTACAGAAGTGTTCATTACTTTATATACTTTTTAGTATTGGTAATGAATGGTTGGTTCTTAAAAATATTAACCAAAGTAATGAAAAAATTGAATCTTGTTCAAAAAATGATAGCACTTGTTCAATTCGGTTCACCCAAAAGAACTTGGTTGTGTTCTAGGTGCCCGAGCACTACCTTTGTCCCAAACCAGCTCACTTGGTTGAACGAGCATCACACTCCAAAAACAAAAGAGAGAGAGAACTAGAAATTGAGAAAGGAAAAAACCATCCTAACAACCAAACTCAAGTATGAGACAAACTCAACCTAATAGAGAATGGCCCTTGGTTGATATATATTATCTCCTTGACATAACTAAAATGTTCTTATCATTTGAATTAGGAGAAAACTATTGTAGTCTATTTCTCTAAGCGACTTTCTTAGGAAACTTTTCCTTGAGGCTTCGTAGGTTAGGCTTTGTCTTGGTTAGCCCTTTTCGTTCTATCCATCATTTCATGTTGCATTTCTTCCTGCCAACCACAAGAGAAGGATAAGGCTCTGCTATAAGGATTGCTTTGTGCTTGGGGGCTGAGTAGACATGCAATCTGGTTCGTTGGTTGTTGTTAGTATTAACTTCATACCTTGATCGAGTGGTAGCCTTTTGTCATCAACATGTCCTAGCCATTTGCTTTTTTTGAGGTCAGGAGTTCCTTGGCCCTTTTGATGGGTTTCTTGAGGTTAATGCTTCCTTCTAGTTCTAGTTGATTATTTTATCAAATAGTTCAAGGCTATACTCTTGCATACTATGAAGGGTCTCTTGATATGTAAATTTCTTTGATATAATGAGTTTGTTTTGACACTAGCGATCATCATGGATGATAGGAGGTCCTTCAATAATATAGAAGTTCAAAGCTTCTATTTAAAGAGTGGATAGTTATGAAATTCTCCTTTATTTATCACCAATATACTAATATATAAGTTAAATTTCTAATTAGAGGATTTTTGATATTCTTCATGCTTGCTTGGAAGGGTAAAAGTTAAAATTGGAGAGCTTCTTACTTGATGTGTTTTGGGGGTAGCCTGTTACCCTTGTTGCCATAATTGTTCGGACTACATTCTCTTAATTAAATGTTAGCAAGACTACAAACCCTACACACTTAAGACGAGATGCTGTCCCATTCGAAAAGCAATGATAATCCATATTTGTTCTATGCTTTATGTACCTTTTGCACTAGATAGACGATGGTCTCGTATCTCCCATAGTACTCACTTTGCAACCACTGCTTTACCACACCATGCATTACCAAATTTCATATTCTATTTATGTGATAATAGATTTAGTCTTATGGTCTATTTGCTTCAACTAAGTTTTTAGGTTAGGCTCATGAAAGCCCCTTTATGAACATCGAGTTGATGATCTTCGGACTGACAAAAACTCTGAGGACTTGGTCGAAATTTCCAATTCTAGTATTGATTGGTTTGGATGAATGAAGCTTATTACAAATAGAAATCTCAAATTTATTCTTCTCCTTGCTTGAGAATTGCTAATCATCCTAACAGAGGGTTATAATCATTCTGATTGAGGATCCTCACTACACTTAGTTGTGCGTTTCTACTTAATTCTATTTGAAACAAAAGGTGTTATGGTCATTATGTTGTTGGAGAAAATGTCTTTTCAGCCCAAACATATTTAATGCTGATAACCCTCTAGATTGGCTAAGTCTTAGTGTGAATTAGAGTGCATCCTCAATGGGAGCACTAATTGGACAGTTCCATAGAGTGTCATCAACTATCTTGGACTAACCTAATTGGATGCACCTCGCCTTTTACGCTCCTTGGCCAGACTAAACAAACATTTTGATTGTGGATGAGATGTTTTGCTGATTAGTTGTTTTGTGTTGTATAGGATCATCATGATCTTGATTGATGAGTTTGAATGAATTGAGCAAATGAACCATTTCAAGCATAATGAGAACCTTTTCTTTTTTACCTTTTTCTAAGCCTTTTAGAGGACAATAATTGTAGTAGCTTGCATTTAAATGGACTTATATAAATGTTTAAGCCCAGTAAAATGGGGGCTTTTGTTATTTCACATGTCTTGTCCTCTAATTAAACTTGAATTTCTACGTCTCTCTCTTATCTTCGTCTTAGATGAATCTGTGCTATGTCGCATCGATAGACCTCGCCCTATTTAAAGAACTTGTGTACCATTGTGTCCTTAAGCATGCCCATGGGACTTGTGTCTTCAAAGCTGTCGAAGTCACACTCCAGTGGCAACAATGTGAACTTAAATTTAATATGGTAAAACTTAAAAGTAAAAAAAATATTCTTTTCCTCGAAAGATACCATCTTTTTTTTTTCTTGGGTATCATTTAGATCAGATTTGGGTACAATTTCTTTTTGTTATTAGACTTCTTCTTTTGAAATAATTTTTGTTTGCTCTCTAGCAAATTAAAATGCACATTGGTTTCCTAAGAGGAGAAAAGTGCATGCATATTTATGTCTCTTCATAATACTTCCAAGAATTTGTTATTTAGGTTACCACGTATATTGGCAGATACATTTTATAGTAGTCATATCTTAATGTCATTTTTTTATGAAAAACCAAAGCTTGATCAGCTCATTATCTTGGGAGTAATTAGTGAAGCATTGGAGATCCATGCATGGGTAATATACTTATAGTTTGGTGGTTGTGGTTTTAGCATTGTTATTAGCATGTTCATTTTTGTACTACATTTCTTGTTGTGATTGATAATCTTACCTACTTTTGTATGATCCAAGTCAATCTTTGTTGATGTTTGAGAGAGCTTGCTCATGTGCTCTGATGATCTTTATTTTGAAATGCACTCCTTCTATCTCTCCTGCAGGATTACACTATTCTTGGAACTGTTGGAGTGTTGATACTGATTGACAAAAAATTATAGTTTTTGGAGTACATGCCCTTGTATTTATATCACATTTAGTTGGCAACTTTAGTTAACATTGTTCAACTTTGTCCTTCAATGTTGATTTGTGGGTTCTGTTTGAGAATAATTTATGAGTTTAGGAAGGATTTTAAAAAGAAGTTTTGAAAATAAAAGATCTTTTAAAGGACTTTTTTGCAAGTGAAAGTAAAGTTTTGGTAAAAAGTATTTGTTTTAAATGAAGTCTGAAGGAGAATAACATTTGAAAACCTGGTTTGAATGTGATTTGCAAACAGTCCTTACTGTGTCCTGGTATCGTCAGCATTACGCAAAGATAAACCAGAGCACCATTGTCGACAAGTTTTGAAAGGCTCATCGATGGAATCTCGAGCCGTTTTTGTGATCAATGGAGAGCCTGCCGTTGTAATAAATGGTTTGCCAAAGGCAATATCTGGTGGCATGGAGACGATACATGGTCACAATGCCTGTGGTTCAAGGCATGCAAATGATCCTTATTTTGGTGAGTGGCTAGAAGGTAGAAAGGTCAAAAAATTGTATAAGCATCAGTACCACCTCGGCGAGGTGGTGAAATATGACCCTCAAATAAATTGTTATATGGTAGTTTATGAAGATGGTAATTCTGAAGATCTTCAGTGGGATGAGCTAAAGGAGGTGCTATTGCCACTTGACATCAACATTCCACTGAAATTGTTGGCTTTACAGAGGTGCAGGCATGTTAAATTTTTTTCAGATTTGAAAATTGCTTCACAAATGGGGAAGAACAATCATGTTAAAAGCTTGATGGAGAGAACACCGGACTCTTTCCAATTTCCCGTCTCAAAGAACCCGTGTAAATCTTTGCAAAACCAAGAAATAGTACTTTCTGGAAGTGTTGAACCTACGTCTTTTCCCAGCTTTGAGGAATTTGTCCAAAAGCCAGAGGAGAATGCTGTTGTGGTAAAGGATCATCGAATTTGCGCACGTGCGAAAGATGGTTCAGATCTCTTCCAAAAGCCTTCGGAAACAAAAGGTCTTGGGTCATCTGAAAATATGAATGGGAATGGAAATAAGCAAGAGAAATTTCTAGGGTCTTTGAGGAGTCTTAGAAGAATTCTGAGACAAACTAAAATGACAAGAGTTGGGAAGCCGAAAATGAGGAAAACCATCTCTAATCAAAACCAGGAAAACTAAAATTAAGGAGCATTTCTGATTTGCTCCACTTGATTATCTCTCTTGCAGCTTGGTCATTTTCACATATCTATATATGTAGTTGTGATCAATGATCAAGAGGATATTGATTTATAGACAAATTATAACCGGTTTCACAAGAGTTTTGCGACTTCTTTTGACTTTAGAGGGTAAATTATTTCTTGGTTCCAATAAAGAGTACAAAATAGGTATGTAATTTACATATATGATGTTTTATTCAAACTTGATCTGGATTGTCTCTAAGCATGACATCAACAGCAGAGACTGTGGGATGCAAATTCACTGTTCATCGCATTGATATCTTAAACATTGCTTGTACAATGTAGACCAGGTAAAGTGGTTATTTCCTGTCAGCTTTATAATTTTTCTTTTATGATAAAATGTATGTTATGTTTGATTTTAACATTTTTTATGTTCTCTTCAAAGTTTCAACTGCTGAGGTATCCTCTTCTATGATGTTTAAGACAACATTTGTTGAAAATGCACGTTAAGTTTTCTTTTATGATAAAATGTATGTTATGTTTGATTTTAACATTTTTTATGTTCTCTTCAAAGTTTCAACTGCTGAGGTATCCTCTTCTATGATGTTTAAGACAACATTTGTTGAAAATGCACGTTAAGTTTCAACTACTGAAACGTCCTCTTGTACTTGGTTCAATTTAAAGTAATTTAAACTTGCACCGTCTTGTTTAAAGGAATGCTACTACCCTTATTGCATTTTGTGAAATTCATTCTAGTTTTGCATTACCAGTTCTTTGAATTAAATGTTTTAATATTTTGAGGTGCGTGTTTTAAATTTTCAAGGAACAAAAAGAGCCACAAAAGAAGTACTTAAATTTCAAGTCCAAAAAATGAAGAAAAAATTAATGATATTTTACTGCGAAGAAATTAATGGAATATGCTATCAAACCCCTCTTCTTTACATATTTACGTTTTTACAAGCTATCAAAATCCTATTATATGTCCATGCCATTCTTGCATGTACCTATGACAATTCTCGCTGAGATGAGATTGTTATGGTGGAGCTTTTGTAGACTTGAGAGAACTCACTTGCAAAGGAGAAATGTAAGGAGAACAAACTGAACAAAGGTAGAAGAAGAACAATAAGATAGCAGCTAAGGGAGGCAAAATGTTTCATCCAAGTTCTTTTAAGGGTGAAGAATCGACCAACACATTTTATTATTTTAGGGAACTGTAGGTAGAATTATATATTGATACTGAGAGGTTCTTCGCAACACATCAATGCTGAATAAATAACCTAAACGATCTTGTACAATGGCTGTAGGAGCATTTTTAAGGTTCTAATCTATCGCTAGGAATAGGTATATGTAGACTTTTTTTGCAAACAATTCTCTGATCACATGATAATCAACTTCTGCGTTGAGTTCTCGTACGTATGATAGGAACAGCAACCTTGTGAATAGTTGAACTATTATCACATCATAGCGAAGGTGGTGTAGGAATTTTCATGAAGTAGATAACCAAGGCATTGCAATTTTGTAGTTGCAGTTGCTAAAGCCTGATATGCAGCCTTCGTGCTGGACCAAGATATTGTGTCTACTTGGCTGTTAGGAAACAAGATCTTGGGGCCAAGATAAACAAATAAATCAGCATGTAGAGCAATTTATACCATCTAGATTACAAGCCCAATACAAATCTCTATAAACAGTTATAGTTGTAGATTTAGAAAGAGTAAACGATAGGCCATAATGTAATATTCCTCTAAAATATTGAAATATTTTTTTAATTTCTTGAAGATGTGTTCTTTGAGCATGTAAATACTAACAAACTTGGTTTGCTACATGAGAAATAGTTGGTTGTGCAAGAGTTAGACATTATAAGATTTCCACCATGCTTCAAAATTAGTGGCATTAGAAAAGATATCTTCATTGCTCAAGGATTGTAGAATCCTATCTTTTATTGAGATAACAGATTTATTATGCATGTTGGGTAAGAAGGAGTATTATGTTAGTAGTGATTTTGAGGAAAGAAAGAGAATCTGGTAAAAATTAGAAAATTTTTTCATTAGATATTTGACATCAAGTAAGCATTTTTATTGATAATGAGTTTGTTAGTTTGGAGCTTCTGTAGACTTGAGAGATCTTAACCTATAATGGAGAAAAAAAAACCTATAAAGGAGACAAGCAAAGAGAACAAAGGGAATGCAGGTAGAAGAACTATATTGTCTGTAAATAAAGTAGACAAGACGTCTGCACTAAAGCTTCCTAAAGGGTGACAGGTCACCCATCGCATTTCATTAGGGCACAATGGGAACAAATATATAGGGATGCTGAGGGGATCTTAGTTACACATTAATGTTGTGTAAATAACCTCATGATATAATGAGTTAAATAACCTTAATGATATGTACAATGGGCCTTGTGGGCCTGTTTATGTTCTATCAAGCCCAAGTTGCTAACAAATTGTTTCTTTTTGCCTTCTTTTGTCTACCTCCACAAAATGTTCTATTTGCGAAACCTCTTCTCTAAACATAAACTAGAAGTTCTCCTTGTGAAAATGGAATCGAGTTGTTGTATTATGGCTGAATTCATGCGAAAGCTCCTTTAATTGTTTGGTCAGTGTAGGAGACCCACAGTAGAAAACACCTGCATATTTATTATCATTGAGAAAAGTAGAATCGAAATTTAAAACTACCGAATTTTGTGGCATTGGTTTCACCTATACGAGAAAATTTGTGGGTATTTGCAAGATCAGTGAATACTTTTCTCCAGTTTGGTCTTGCAAAATGAGTACGTATCTGTCACGCATGAATAAGAAAATTATGGCAATATATCTTGGATCATGACTTCACATATTATACTATGGGCACTTACCCGACATCCTGAGACAACGTCTATTCCATTCTTGGCGTGTTGCAGCGACTGAACCATTCCAATAAGAGCCGATCGTGCGTCGCCTTCTTCATATACGCTTGTTAGATAGTTGTGCATCTCTATAACATTCTGCAAAACTAGTAGTTTATCATTGCCATTGCAAGAGAACTGAAAGAGCAATTTTATACTCTTAATCAATTACATTATGGTCGCTTTCTGCAACATCATTCATGACACCTTTAAACCACTCAAAGGAACCCTGTTCTCTTGTCACCCAGTAAAAGTAAGCTCTTTCTGGTCCTTTGTTTTTGATATTCCCATCCAATGCATGACTTGTTTGTGTTTCCTGCATCACAGCACCAGTGAGCTGAAAATTTTAGTGATGATTGTTTATTTGCAAACACGTATGGTTTGACATTGTTTACTTCATGTAGTCTTATATTGTTCAAGAGATCCTTTAATATGCTGATGAATGGAGTTGCTCCGATTCCGAGTCCAATGAGTAGAAGAATATCATATTTTGTGTAATTTTGAGCTGGTGCTCCATAGGGCCCATCGATTAGTAGCTTCGGGAATCTGCAAGTTTTAATTGCATCTTTCATATGGACCTTATCCTGGAACAAGTAGGGAGAGAATTAAAAACTTGTATGAATCCATTGTCTGCATTTACCTTGTTTCCTCAATTGCTGCATCTGCTACTACTGTAGTTTCTAATCGAGATAGATTGGCCTTCTTGGAAATGACTTGAACCTGGCAGAACTGTAACCAAAGTTTTTTTATGAGTACTGTTTCTTTGCATTCTATGTGTTACGTTGTTATTTGAGCTTCTTATGATTGCTTTGGAAATGCAAGCTGTTTGCTGACTTCAACTCACCTTTCCAAATAAAGCTCTAAGCTCAGTTGTCCAGTCTCCCAAGGTCCTGATATGAACGCTCAGGTGTTCATCTCCAGGGGCTGAAGTGATCGAAAATGGATGCCTGTCGACAACAGGAAAGGAATCATTAGCTTTTAATTCTCAAGTATGTAGCCATCTTCTGCTTGTTGCATACCATTCAAATGGCGAAACATCAGGACATTTTACAAAAAGGTACATCCCACTTTTATACTTGAATCCTGGTGGCTTTGTCATGTGTATTGATAGCACATTTCCAGGATAAATTGTTGCCTGCACGACAAAGGAATCTACTCAAGTTCTAAACTAGTTGTGTAGACTCTACTAACCAAATTGAATCGCAAATATTCTTCTTACCTTGACAATATTCACACGATAGTGCTTCTCTCGAAAAGCTCTGATCAGTCTCTCGCAGGTATAAAATGTCAATGGAACGATAATATACATCCATGTCTGCATAATTGAGGCATTTTGAGCCAAAGATGGTGAAATCATTGAATAGATTAATGTCTTCTTGGGAGGGGAATGTGCTTACTGTCTTCTTGTACCACACATGTGTGAGGAAGATGAAGAATGAATGTACTATGAGTAGCACATAGACAACGGCCAGGAGATGGTGGGCATACCAAAAGGCATTAAAGCCAGCCAAGTAATGGAAAGGAGAAGGCAGCTTTACCACATTCCTCCTAAAAGAATGTGTTGCAAGTGTGAAGGAGAAGCCCATGAGGATGATCATTAGGATCCCAGTCCACCCAGGTGTGCTTGCAAGCAGGTCTGGGTATGTTGGTTGCTTGAAATCAAAGTCTGGTCCCAGAGTTCTCATGAATTTTTCCTTCGAACATGAGATTAATCTCGGAAAATCACACGACACATGGAAGAGTGTGTGAAGCAGACTTCCAATTGTTATAGCTAATGCCATGATCTGCAGATTGGATTGAGAAAGGGGTGAGAGAGCCGCCATCTGTGTGGGAATTGTGTTTCATGATTTCAGGACAAACCTTGTGGAAGTTGATGTTGTCATCAAAAGGGAAGACTGCACTAAGAGCCGTTGATCTGAGCATTGTGAGGGTGTTGCGGCAGACTGGAAGGAGAATGAGTGCCATGTTAAGCTTCAGTGTTTCTGCAGCACCCTTTGCAACACAGACACAATAGCCCATCACTTCAAAAGATGATCTCCTCCTATACTGGTAGAATTTCCATGCAAACAGAGAGATGTTAAGCATCAACCAGAGAGTAAGAACCCAAATCCTCTTCCAGTTTTCAAGCACAAACTCCATTGCTTTATTGGTGATTCGGTTCACGGGATTCCGATATTGCATCGGTATCATGGTCTTCATCAGGGTCTGTGATCTTTTCACTACCTTTTCATTGCTTCCTTCAGAATTAACCATTTCTCGGAGTAAGGTCTCCAGCTGCCATATCTTCATGACTTTTGAGAAGTTAGTTTGAGTTTGATATATTGTTATGAAATGAAGCTTTACTTGATACCTCTATGTAGCCAAGATGATCTGGATCAAGTTCTTCCATGATGAGAGCAGCATAGGTTGGTGCATGTCTCTTCAACTTTACTAGTTTGTTTGCTGAGGCACTCAAAATGATAACCTAAATAGCATTCTCATGAATCAAGCTAAGCAAACCTCTTCATCACCCAAGCATCAAGTTTGAATCCAAAGAACAAACCTCTTTCACTTCGTCTTCAGTGAGTTGGCCATCCCCATTCTTGTCACACCTGGAGTGCAGGAGTTCAGTTCAAATCACCCTTATGTTTTTATACCAAGGACTTGTTAAGGTAAGTGCAAAAGCCATCATTGCTTACATGTCAAAGAATATCCTGAGGCGGGAGTCGAAGTTTTGATCTGTCATCTCTTCCCAGAACTCCTTCAAGTCATCTTTTGTGATGCCATGGTCCGGATCCAGGCCTCGACGTCTTGCAAGTGCTTCGAATAGCTGCACAGCAAATTCTCCGGTATCCCCCATGCCTGAAAGGGTAGGAATTAGAAGAGCAGTAAAGCAAAGGCACCATTGGATCTTCCCTAATGTTGCTTGCGAGCATGTAAGTTCAATGGTTTCTTATAGTCAATCAAAACTGCCAAAAAGGTTCAACTTTTGCTATCCTATTCAACATTTTTTACCTTAATATCATGAGATATGATGTATTTCCTTCCTCATGTTCTCAGGGACTTACCGATGCAGCGGCCAAAATTTTCTTTTGGCAGCCAGCCGGCGACGGCCAACTGCTCGAACCTCTTCTCCACCGCCTTCCACCCCTGTCCTTCCTTGCCTCCGGTCTTGTCGAGGAAACGGAGTCCCTTGAGCCCGATCTCCGCCCCTGACCTCAGCCTCTTCATCCGGCGTGGTCTCTTCCACCTCGGTGGTGTGGTCTCGAGGTTCTTCTTCTCCTCCTCCTGCAATGGCTTTTTCCCTCCACTGCCTGAGGAGGTTGCGGGCAACACCGGTGCATCCTTGGGGTGATCGAGTCCGGATTCGATCTCAATGAGGGGGACTTCGAAGACGGACATCTCCGGCCTGCCACCGGAAATCAAACAGCGGAGCAGAGGGTGGAGGATTTCTAAAAAAAGTTGCTGTTTTGGCGGTGGATCGGCTGCCGTTCGAGTCTAACGAGGAAGAGAAGCAACGGTCAATGGGGCCTTTGGCGCGTAGATTGCGGCAGTTTGGTTGGCGGGTTAGGGAAATTATAGCCGTTGGTGGATCTTTTAGTGGTGAGAACTAATGAGAATCTATTAGGTAGAACAAATTGATATTTCTTGGGGGAAAAAAAATCATTTTAAGGTTTAGGGTTGGTTTGCACATAATGTTATTGAAAGTCTCCTTAGAAGATTGGATTGATACAAATATTATGTAAATATGATATTGTTGGTTTGTAATTTTTAGAATTATTTATCTTATAGTATCTCTCTTTATAATTTGTTTTGTAATATGTAAGTTTAATTTATTTAGAATTTGTTAAATTTAGTTATGTTATGATAGTAAGTTTAGAAAAAAAATATGTTTAAATGTTTTTTTAGATTATATTAGGTTAAAATGATTTTGTATTTGTTTGTTATATTGAGTTTGTTTATATTAAGAAAACTTTTGGATATTAGGAATCATGTAATAAATTATAATCTAGGAAAGAATAATATTGGAATGAGTTTAAATTATATAAATAATTAATGTCACTTTATGTTGAGATTTCTTTGATAATTAGTTTTGGATTTAGTTGTTTAATCTTTTTTACTACTTGTTAAACACCAATTTGGAGTTAAAAGAATAGTTTTGGATCTTGAAGAGATATTGGTACACATTAGTAAAGAAGAATAAATATGTATTTTTTAATTAGATTTATTATATAAATAATATTCATCAATGTAAAAGTTTAAACATTTGGTTAGAATTATTATTCACATTTCTCAAAAAATTATTCTTTAAATGAGAAAATTTTTTATAGTAGATTTGTATTATTAAGATAGTCATTTTGATTACAATGTCTCATTTTTTTTGTAATACTATTGCAAATTGATTATATTGAAAGCATCGTTTTTAATTCTATAGTCTATTTAATGAATGAGTTTTATCAAATAGTTTATTTGGATTGCAAATGGGTTTTCCTAGCTCTTTAATTTGCTTAACATTGCAAAATGATTTGTTGATAGCATATCTTAATCGCAATATTGACTTCTAAACATCAATTATGTTTGTTCTATTAGTTTTGTCAAACATTTATCTTTTAGCTACGTTACCTTCTAAGTTGTAAACATCACATGCAATTACACTAGTTTGTCAACATTATTATTTATTTAAATAATATCTGATTCTATCATTACTTGTTAAAAATAATCATCACGAGAACCCAAATTTTAAAAAAAATTGAGAATTTTTAATTTAAAACTATTTTTCATACATATTTTAATAATATTTTAAAAATAAAAGTTATGACTGAATTTGCCTTCTAGTTTTACTATTTATTTATAATTTTTTTGTTTATGAAAAATAAAATTTAATATAGCTTTGGATTGTATTAAAAAGTAATAATTGAAAATACTACATGGTTTAACCCCTTTAAAAAATAGAATAATTCATTCTATTTTTTAAATATTTTATTTTAGTATATTTTTGACTTGCTTGAAGAAGTGATTTGCTGGCATGTTATTGGAATGCACGTTTTATTATTTTTATTATTTTTATTTTTGTTAATTTGCCTCTTTGACCTAACACACGCTTTCCCCATCGAATTTTCTAAACAAGGTTTACTTTGAAATATAAATAAGAAGAACATGGCTACCACCATTTTCATGACTTTTTTATTGTTTATTTTATATTGGTGAGAACACTTTTCATGATATAAAAAATTTTTATATAGAAATATAAAAACCCATTAAAAAAATAAATGTAAAAAATCACTGAAAATTTAAATTGATTTATGATTTGAATTAAACTCAAACCAAACTAAGAGTCAAATGCATCAGCCTAACTTCACTCCAAGTGAAGTGTTATCATAGTAAATTATAAGTCAAATTTGGATGAGATTGAAATAGTTTAAAAATTGGTTCAAAATAATACATTATATATATATATATTTTAAATATAGAATAAAACAAATTTATGATTTATACTTTGATCAAATCTTGAACCAAATCAAACCAAGTTTTAACATGCTTTTGTATGGATTCTAGATGTGAAGTTAAAAAATGTAACCTCAATTAACTTGAAAATTTCTTGCCTACCACAAGAAAAATACATTTTTTTTTTCTAATCTAGAAAATACAAAATTTATTTTCTCAAAATTATATAACAAAAAACTCCACTAATTTTTTACTCTTTTAGTCAAAAAATTATTAATTAATTTTATTTTACAATACTAATAATTCATATTAACAACATATTTTATCATCAAAATATTTATCAAATACATACCTTTTTAATAATAATTTTTAAATTATGATTAATTTAATATTAAACAATAATCTACTTAACATAGTTTAAAATTTCTTGCTATCAACATACAAATTTGCATTTCTTCCTTACTAAACCTATTACTTCAACGTTGCATCTCCTAGAAGGCTATTCAACTCAAATCAAGTCAAAATTGCATGCTATATGATCAAAGTTTCAAGCCCACATAGAAATCACCTCAATAAGTGGAATTTTGCTTGTTACATTAGGGTCTTGCAGAGCGATCGAGGCAGCATATGACAATATTGAACGTAGCAATCGATTCATTTGCTTCAATTCTTCTCCTAAAAAAAATTTCGATCAAGATAAGCTTGAAAGATTTGAATCATTTGCTCAAGGGCCTACACGAGCGATCAAACATTGAGTTTAATTTGATGCAAAATGAAGAACCTTACCACGGGTTGGACATGAGGTGAATTCTCTTGAAAAAAAGGGTGCCTTTGGGAATGCAAACACTAGTGGTGCAAGGTTATCAAGTCATGCTACTAGATGTTGGGTTAAGCCCATCAACGAGCACAACTCTCGTGTTTAGTTGCCACTAATTAATTTGCTTAATCCTAAACAAACCATCGATGATAAGTTATCGGAAGGTGAGGATAAAGTCAACCCATCATTCTACTTATGCCATGGGTGACACATGATACAATGAGTAAGGCAAAGTGTTGCAATTGCATAAGGTGAGTTGACTCCAAAATCCATCCTCACAAATTGTAAAAGTTGCTGTCCTATGACATGGAGATTGCAAAGTTGAGTTGTGGAAATTAAGTTGTAGAGCATTATGATATGATGCATATGTTGAAGCTTAGATATCCAAATTCATCCAAGGCTCGCTTATGTGGGTGGTGCATTTTGTATAAACATCAGGCTAATGCTATCCTCGCTCCCTTCCTCTATGCAAGGGCAACCATCAAAACATTATTAAGGCTATCTCAGGCTGTTGAACCATCAAAATTGACCTTCAACCAATGGCAATAATGGATCAAAACCGAGAAAGTGAGGATTAAAGAAGGCCCATTAGGTTAAGAGAACCAATTCGAGGGCTGATAACGGAATGACAAACACAACGATGATGAAAGAGATAAACACTATGTTTTGTGGGTCTTATGATTTAGGTGAACAATCCCAATGTATAGTATGGAAATCTTTGGGAAAGATGTTTAGCTTAAAACCAAATAACCTAGATGAAAGAATTCCTCCCAAAGGCCTAAAAAAAACATTGACCTTGGAGATCAAGATCTCCATGCACTCTAGAATTTCTATGGAGTGGAAAGTCTTCTTACTTAGGACACCACTCTAGAAATAGACCTAAATAAGATTTCAAATAGAATCAAGAACAATAAGGAACACCAAGGAATGAAACATTGAGTAAATGACAAAAAGGTGAGAAGCAAGCTTATGAATATTATCCCTTGCCTTCGAGAGAATAAAAGCTAAGAAAGGCAACTATACCCTAGATGCATTTAGGCATCGGTGCCAAAGAGACGAAGCATAATAAGCAATGACATTGCCTTAGTTCGACAAATAAGATGCTTAGGAAAAGGGAGTTCGGAAAAGATGATTCTCTACATCAACGAACGAACTCAACTCCTTGAAGTAGCATTCATGCAATATCGAGACAATATCGAGCTGGACTACGTGCTTTCAATAACGTGCACAAGCACCCTAGGTAGACATTCTAGATCTCATCACTCAATAAAATGGTAAATGTCAGCTAGGGAAGGCTGCACCTATTGTTGAATGTGATAGATACTTGTCTTCCTTCTAATGCTTGATTCTAAGCTTGGCAACAAGCATTTTCTTCCCCTTACGAACAAGCTTTCAACTTTGTTTTATTTACCCTTTAGCAAGAAATAAAACAACAGTCTTTTGGAACTTTCATTAATCCATGAGCAATGGCACCTAAACACAATCTTGAAGAGTAGAATGTTATCTCTAAAGAAAAGATGAGAAATTGAAGGGGACAAGTGGCAACTTAGATGCCATCAACAATGCAAAGCACTAGCCATTGACAACTCATCTACAAGAGCAACTTCGAGCTTAAGATGAATAGATATGAGAGCCCAAGATCCAATCCATGCTAAGCCATTAAACCACAGGAGAAATGAGTGCCCAAAATGCACCCCATCATCCACTTGTACCATTGGTTAAGGAAACCAAAATGTTTTAGCATGATTAAGGGAAACAAAGATCATACCTTTGGCATTTGTTTGTTCCATATAAATCTCAAGGGCCATAAATCCCTTCTTGCAAATGTGGTAGAGTCGACTCTATGGGAGAGCTCCCAAGCTTACAAGAATATTCCTTAACAATGATTTTCCTAGCAAAAAAATTTCTTTTATTATGAGCCACAAAAAATATCAATAAAATTGATTTTAGAAAAATTAGAATAACTTTTGAAAATCCTTTGCATCAAATGCGTTAATCATAAAATCCATACAATAAGCCTTTGTTATCCTTAACCATAAAAGACTAACTAAAACAAAGCATCTTTTGCAAAAGTTAACAGAAAAAAAAAACTTATAAAATATCTAGAGTGTTCACTAGAGAGCCCAAAATGGCCAAAACCAAAAGACCCAAAACGATCAAAATCAAAATGATCAAAAGAGCAAGAGCTGCAAAAGCTTAGCAAGAAAATGACAATAGAAACTTGTACAATAAAAACCATAACTCGTTTCAATCTGATGAGACACAAATTAATGCAAAGAAAAAACTAGCTCAGATTTAACAATTGTGTACAGATCTGGAACTTGAAATGAAGAATATTAACAATCAAAGTATGCAACTTCACAGCACTTCAACCTGTTTCTTCTTGGCTTAAGAATTCAAAAACTTAGTAATAAAGGAAAGAGTGTTAAATTCTACATGAGCATCTATTTATAGTCATGAAAGTAGTAGTGCTCTAGCAACAATTATTAGTTTATTTAATCAATTAAAAAGGGCATGAATATGAAATTCTGAGGAACTTCATAATCACTGCAAGTTCCTTGAAAATGTATCGAGTGGTCCGATCATGTCATTCCAAGACACAACAAGAAAGCCGTATTGATTGTTGGATGTTCTGTTGACCAATCTGATGATTACCAACTGTTGATCGAATAGTTTGATGGTTGTCCAACAAAAACATGATTTTGGCGGTCTCCAAGTTGTGAATAATGGCTGAGCAATGGTTCCATCATCTACAGGACCGAGCATCGGACAATCCAATGGCCGTCTAAGAAAGACTCTGAATTTGTCGCTAAACACAAGCTTAACATTTGGCAAGCATTAGACGGATTGTCAGATTGTTCGATACTTGTCTAACATTTGATATTTTTTTAACTATGATTTAACAAATCTAACAATCAAATGATCTAATACCCGTTGTATGAAACTATCGAACAGTCTGATGGTTGACCCAAAAAGTTTCTAAAAATTGATTACAAAAAAAACCATATCCGATAGTAGATCAGATGGCACGATCATTATGCAGTAGAGCTTGATATTTATAGTGCACATAGCAAACGATGCATCTGAAGGTCTGATGAAAGTTCTGACCATGACTTACAATCTTTTTAAAGTAAAATCCTTAATAAAATAAATGATGAGACGTATTTTGTAAAACGTCGAGTGATGATTTTCGTATTTCACTTATAGACATTTGTAGTATCTCAGTGACTAAATCATAAGTTTTAACATTCTAATCACAAAAGATAAATCAACTCAAAGGGTATCGAGTCGAGTTGACTATCATACATCACGGAACATATTTTCAAACCGAGTCAAAGCAAGTGTTAGCATTTTCTCATCTTACCAAATGACAATTATTTTGCAAAACTTTGAATGATGGCTCTCATATTTCACTTATAGACGATCGTAGTGCCTTAAAGATAAAATTATAAGTTCTAACATTCTAATCATAAAGGATAAATCAACTCAAATTGAGATGACATTTATGCTATCACTGAGCATAATTTCAAAGAGGTCCAAGTAAAAGCAAGTGTCAGCATTTGCTTGTCCTACCAATAGTAACATTGTTAAACTTTCTTTTACTCCAACTTATCAAACCTAAGAATTCACTAAGAGAGAATCATCAATAAAACATAACATAATTTTATTATCAACAAACAACCTATAAAGATTCATAAACAATCTCCTCATTTTAAATAATAATAAAAACACAGTTACAAGGATAAAAAATAAGCACATAAAAGTGTGAACTATATAAAAACAAGCTCTTCCTAAATCTAAGCCCCCTTTTAATAATAGCATCATAATATTTATTTTATTATTATTATATATGTTTCTACATTCATATTGACATGTTTCCCACCATCATCCTTATCTAAATTAATGTTCATTATCATGGGGGTTATTCTAAATTTCAAATTTTCAAATGTAAACTTTTTCAATAATTTTATTAAATATTTGATTCGAAAGATAAAAGTTCCAATTTCTATATTTGACTTGGAGTACTAAGAAACATATAAATTCTCCTATCATAATTATTTAAAATTCATATTTAGCAAAGCTTTTACAAAATGTTAAGTTAATTTCCTAAAAAATTATATCATCTTCATAGATTTGGCAAATCAAGGAATCTTCATTTAAATTTTTAATAAATAGGGTGATGTCAACTTCTCTGTAACAAAACTTTTGAGGTGAAAAAGTTGCAAAGTTGGTCATACTACACCTAAGATGCTTGTTTTAATATTTTAAATAAAACCAAGTGATTTTCTGTATGTATATCTCCATTTATGCATATATTTTAAAAAACGCTTTTTACATTCATTTGAAAAAAAAGTTTAACATCTTTATAGCATGCATAAGCTAAGAGAAATCTAATAGTTTTTCATAGAGCTATTGTTGCAAGAGTTTCGTTAAAATTAATTCCTTTAATTTGATTATAATCTTTTGTAATAAACCCAACTTTTTTTAATTAAAGTCATATTATTCTTCTCTACAAAACCATTTTGTTGAGGATTTTTGAATCTAAAAAGTATGATTGATTTGATTATTATTTTAATATTTTATTTTAAATTATCTCTCAATATCACTTCTTATTAAGATAATTTTGCATTCTATTTTTTCTAAATTCTTATTAACAATTATAAGAATTTTACACACTTCTAATTACTTTTTAAGAATAGCACCCAAATGAAATATTAAAATAATAATAAAATCTTTGATTATTATTAAAAGAATAGCACCCAATTCCTTTTAGACATGATCCACATATATGTTCTTGTTTCTATTTCAAATTGGGTAGAGATAAGTCTTCTTACTAATTTATAATTTATATTCTTCTTAAAGGTTGAGGGACTAGGTTGACAAAGTTTTCGATGCCAAAGATTGACATCACTGTCTCGTGATGCAAGGTATTATAATCCACTAATTTCTACATTTTTTAAGTTCAACATATATGTATTATTTTTGTTTAAGGCAAAAACTAAATGTTTGCCATCTTTGTAATAATGCATCATTACTTTGAATCATAATTTACATTAAATCCCAAATGACATAATTGACTTATATTAAATAAGTTATATTTCAAGTCATCAACTAAAAAGACCTTACCAATTGATGCAAAAGAGTCATCGACAATTCCAACGTTGGCAATTGTCTTCTTTCAGTTGGCCCCAAAGGTGAATACCATCAAACGTAGACAATTGAGTGAATTTTGAAAGAACTCCCGTTATATGCCTAGAGCACTTTTGGCTTAAGTGTCACATGTTCTCTTCAATCCAATTAAAGAAGTATGCCTGCTAAAAATAAACTAGGGGTAAATTCTTGGGATATAAACCTTTTTAGGTCCAAAAGTGAAACTATGAATCCTTGAATTAATTATATCCTTTTTAGTAATCCAAACATAACTTAAAAAGCTAGAATGGACATTAGCTTTTATTTTTTTATTTATGATATGCAACTAAATTTCATACAATAATGACATCTTGGTTTTTCTTTATCATGAAGTGTTGGTGTGTATTAACTATAAGCGATGATATTTTTCTCTGAAAAAATGCTAATTTTGTGATGTAAGACAATTGGAATGCTAATTACCAATTGTGTATAGATTCAAAGCTTCAAATAAAGAATGTTGACAAAAAGCATGCAACTCCACAACACTAATGTTTTGTCTTTTTGGCATGAGAATTTGAAAACTTAGTGATCAAGGGGAGAGTTTTAAGTTAAGAATGAGAGTCTAATTATAGCTTTGAGAATTTGAAAACTTAGTGATCTGGCAATGTTTATTAGTTCATTGAACAAATTAAAAATGACATGAATTTGAAATTCTAGGAAGCTGCATGACAATTGCAGGTTTGCTGGAAAAATATCACACAACTCATCACATTATTGGATGATTTGATCAAGTCATTCAAAGATGTCCCAAGAAAATTCGATTGATTGCATAACAATCTGTTGACTAGTTTGATGATTATCGGACTTCCAATCAAATGATTCAATGGTTGTCAGTCGAAAACATGATTTTGGCAACCTCCAAGCTATGAATAATGGACTGAACAACAAGTAGTCCAACCACCAATTGGGCCAAGCATCGGACAATCCAATCAATGTTCAAAAGAAACTTTGATTTTGCTGCTTAGCATAAGCTTGATGACAAATTGAATCCTTTGTCGAATGGTCAAATAAGCATCAGATGAATCATCAGGTGGTTTGATACCAAGAGGCATAGGTACTTTTTAAATTATGATTTAACGAATTTAACAATCAAAAGGGCAAAAAATTGATTAAAAAACTTGTTATATCGAGTAATGGATCAAATGCTCAGGTTAATATTCAACCAAACATGATATTTATGATGCACGTATCGGACAATGCATCGGAAGGTTCAATGAATGTTTTGACAATGACTAACTTTTTTCAAACAAAGATCTTTTATGGACAATCTGATGATATCATCAAACAATTTGACCTATTTGAATATTTATGATATGAATTTATAAAATATGATGTTTATTTCGTAAAACTTTGAGTAATAGCTCCTATATCTGATTGATAGACATTTCTAATGCCTCAAGCATTAAACCATATGCTTTGATATCTTAGCACAAAAAGATAAATCAACTCCAAAGAAATTGCAATGAGGAGATTGTCACGCTATCACGAAACATCTTTCTAATCAAGTCTAAGTCAAAAAAGTGTTTGAACGTGTTTAGCTGACTAAAGCAACATCAACAAACCTTCTTCTACTCCAACTAATCAAATTTGAGGATATACATAGAGATAAGCATTAGTAAACCATGATATAATTTTATTGTCATTCAACAATAAGTTCATGGGGTTAAAAGTATTTTGGGTATTGATTTATTTTTTTGTTTCAATTATGGCTCTTTAACTCTAGCACATGCACCTTTAAAGGATAGCAAACTTGTTGCATGGTTGAAAATAAATAATTGGATCCCTGCACAATGCCATGGCATGGTCCAATCCTTGAACCTCGACAAGTTCCAACTCATCCTTTTGGTAGGTCATGACCAGAAGCAGCTTCTAGCATGACCCTGAACAATAACATTGACTCCTATACCTATAAATAAATGCAATCATAATTGACATGCAAAAGGAGGAACTTTATTACCCAACCATGTTTACCTCATATGATAACAAAATCCTAACCCAATTTGCAAATTATTAGGATGACTCAGGAGGCTTTGCATCAGAAACAAGTGACACTTAGACGGCTTAGCAAACTTCCAAAATCAAATTTAACTTTACATTTGCATGTCTTTGTTGACTAAAAGTTCAAACAACATCCTCTTATGTAATCCTTGGGATAAAAAAAGTTACGAGTGATCATCGGGTGATATCCTAGGCAGCACAATCATTGGATAAAGAACGACACCTGACTGACTTCTAGATAAGATGAACAATTCTACTTCGACTATAGGAGGAAAGATCCTAAGCGATACATAAAAAAAATCAAAAGTTCTGATATGGTGAGATGCCTTTTGATAACAACCGTAACTTAGGTCCCATGAGAACTCCATTGTTATATAAGTTGGAACTAGAGAAGTTTTGAGATATGTGACCAAATGAGGGACCCCCTAAATAACGACAAATCCCACTTAGATCGAGACAATATCTTACAAGAAAAATTGAAACGTTATAATATGATATTAGAGTAGTGCCTTTTTAAGTCTATTATGGTTTGATGACGAACCAAGCAGAACTTGATAAATCTATAACACCAGAGATTAAAGAGAGCAAGCAGTGATCAATACGTAACATCTCAAACAGGAGAATTATTGAACAAGGAGTAGCTCCTGACAGGTTTCTTGGTGGACGGGTATAGAAATGAATAATTCTATTTAGGCTACAAGAGAGAAAATTTCAAGCAATATAAGTAAAACTAATTGCTTTAATATGGTGAGACGCCTTTGGGGACAATCTAACATTAGATTCTATGAGAACTACACGGTTAAGCATGTTAAAGTTAGAAAAACTTTGAAATGAGTGACCAAACGACAAGAAATCCTTTAGATAAGAACAAAACCGAATTGAATCAATATAATATCTTATCAATAAGGATGGAATGTTACATCTTATTTAAATCATGTGCTTGAGAATAGTACCATAGTTCTATGTCCATACATGTTGAGCACATGAGAATTCTATGCCACCATATTAGACTCTACAACAATCATTGTTAATCAACCACTAGGGCATTGCTTGCAAAATCACAAAAATCTATCTTTGCAAAATTTCTATGCTAGAATTACAAGGGATTAAGGAATTGTTTAGATTAAAGACATTAAAGAATGGGCTAAATTTTTAGCAAAACTTTCAACCATATTATCAGTGATATTATCCAAACAAACCAATAGTAAAGTTTCCAAGTTATTAAATAATGAGGAAGAAGATTTCCATTAGTATCATGGGTGAAATGCCACCCAACTACAAATATAGGCAATGCCCATTATACTAACCATGAGCAATAAGATTGCCTTTCGATTAACTAGCAACAATGCTAGAGATATTCCTTTTAACAAATATATCAAAACTTTATATAATTAAATGAATATGTTTTTAAATGTTTTTTAAAACTTTGCAAATGCCAAAAGATTAGTTTGAAATTTTCAGTGAATTAAAAGTAAAAAAAGAAATAAATTCTACAAAAAACCTTACAAAGACCGATTCAATGAAGTCTTAAATACTTACATCTTGATCATTAAGTAAATCAAACATTTTCATAGCAATTCAAGATTAACTCCTAAACAAGTTTCTAGTTTTGGTTTCAATGTTTCGGAGAATTTTTATTTGGTTTTAAATGATATACTAGATTTAGTTTTGATTTATTTTTTTAAAACTATTTTATTTCCTTTTGAGAAATTTTAATTAATTTTTCTCTAAATTTTTTTAAAAAATAATTAAAAAACTAAAAATATATGAACTATATATATGTATATATGTGTGTATGTGTGAATATATATATATATATATATATATATATATATGTGTGTGTGTGTATGTGTGAATATATATATATATATATATATATATATATAAGAACAGAGTTTTGACCAAAACAACTCGATTTCGCCAATTTTTGGCTAATTTGGGATAAAACCTCGAGTTTCAATCGAGATGTAGGATTAGTTTTAAAATTATTCAAACTGCAATTGAATCTAAACCGATTGAAACCCACATTTTGGGTCAAAACCAAGAACCATGATCTTAAGAATAAACATTCATTAAAAATGACAATCTTATAGCATTGATGAAGGGGCATAAACTATTCCAAAAATTAAGAGGTTAAAATTTTCTTTACGAAAAAGGTTTTCTTTTCTTGAAGACCAACTATAGTAATAAAATTCACTTCATAAAAAATAAACATACCGCCGAAAAATATAAGTGTAGATCAACTTTAAAATATTTGACATGAATAAAAATAAATACCTACAGTTATAGAAACACAAATGAGCATATCACCTTTAAAATAATTGAAATTAATACAACAAATATCTTTACGCATTAACCATAGCTACACCTGTATATTCCACAATTTGAAAAAAGAAAGACAAGCAGAAAAGGAAAGACGTGTCAGAAAATGAGGTTAATGGCTCCAACAAACCCAATGAGAAGCTTAAAGAAGAGCTTAATGGAAAGAGAAGGGATGGCAAGAGAAAAAACACAAGGAAAATAAAATTCAAAGATATAGCAAAGATAAAAATCAGAAAACAAACTCATTATTTTCAGCAAAACATAAAATAAATAATTTAGACAAATGTAACAAGATAATACTATAACTGGAACAGCAACAATATGAAGAATTATTTACACATCACATAACAAAAGTGCATATAAATAGTAAAACAACAACTTAAAAGGTTTTAACAACAAAATCAGGAAAGAAGCAAACAATCACAATTTCCAGTGAACTTGTAAATATCTATAGGATTAATATAAAAAGCAAAATTCTCTAGAAATATTTGTATTTCCAAGCAATCTTTGAAATTAATCCACCAAATGAGAGACAATATACCTTAGTTGTCTAATTTGATATCAGCATGTGATCTGCCAAAGAATTCACAACATCAATTATCTCATTGATTTGACCATCAGATTTGTTCTCAGACTTAAAGCTATGCACCTTGTCACCAATTTCAATCCAACTATATCCAGGGTCTGACTTGATCCCTCTCTCCTTCATCAGCTTCCTAACCCTTGACACTTGGTCCCAACAGCAAATACTAGCATAAAGATTTGCAAGCTGCAGATAAGTTGAGGAACAATCAGGCTTCAACAAAAGACGGTTTTCTGCAGCTTGAATCCCTAACCAGACATTTCCATGAACCCTTGAAGAGGAAAGCAGTGAACCCCATATGACAGCACAAGGTGAAACTGGCATCCTATTGATGAAGTTCAATGCTTCCTCAAGCAATCCAGCTTTCCCTAGAAGATCAACAATGCAAGAGTAATGATCCGATCCAGGTTCTATCCCATGCTCAAGCATTAAACTAAAGCAGTCCCAGGCCTCCTTTACGTGTCCTGCATGTCTGCATGATGAGATTGCACCAAGGAAAGAGACCCTGTCAGGTGCAATTTTATGTTTATCCATTTCTTTCAGCAAATGTATAGCCTCTGTTGCAAGCCCATATTGTGAATAAGCAAAAATCATCGAGTTCCAAGATATTACATCTCTAAAAGGCATTCTATCGAAAATGTTGCGTGCACATTCCATGCTCCCACACTTCGAGTACATAGAGATCAGTGCATTTAAAACGTGAGTGTACGAGTTAAAACCCATTTGAAATTCCAAGCAGTGGAAGCTCCTCCCAAGAGAAAGAGAAGCACTGCTTCTACATGTGCTGAGCATGGTTGCACAGGTGAAATCATTTGGTTTTATGCCTGATCCTCTCATCAGACTAAATAAGTTTATGCATGTCTCATATTCACAATGTTTAGCATAGCAACTGATTATTGCAGTCCACGTGATAGTATTTCTAACAGGCATCATTAGGAATACCTGATATGCCCTGTCTAAATGATGACATTTAGAGTAGAAACTAATCAATGAGCTCCCAACCAAACAGGATTTTGAAAAGTCAATTTTAACAGCTATGGCATGAAGTTGTTCTCCGACACCAAGGAGGTTCCTTTCTACACATGAACTTAACCAGCAAGAAAGGGTTCCTTCATTGGGGACAATTCCTCTACCAAACAATTCAGCAAACAACGTTGGATCATCCATTTTTGAGAGGTTTGGACTCCAAAAGGAAAAGGCAGTTATAAATTCAAAATCATGGGATATATGTTTAACTGGCATTGTATGCTTAATCCCATGGTTTTCAATCCCATTTGAAGGATTTGGCAGGTCTATGTTTAGATTCTGCATACAATCTCGAATGAGACGATGATGACATTGATCATCACTAACTTTAACTTCATTAGGAGACACAAAATCTAAAATTTCAAGTGCCCTCAATATGCCTTTCTGCTTTACGCTGAAATATCTTACAAGTATAGTTTTGCCAGATCTCAAAAGGGGTTGAGTCACACTGGATAAGGGCTTGAGAAGGAAAACTGACTGCAAGGAAGAGAGTTGAGGAAAAATAGTGAACATCCATGAGCTGGTTAAGGTTTCGTAACCCTCAATTGACTAGCAGCTGGCAAGCATCTGATTCATTCAGATTTACAAGTATCAGCAGATACGGTTCATTAGCACTACAATCCAGAAAAGCAAAAGCTCAAGGATAAGGTTGAAGAAGATTCGATGTGCCATTAAATCACTAGGTCTGCAATAAGTTACAAAGATCAGAAGCATAATGATCATTACAGAAAGCAGTAAAAGAAAGCATTTTGAAACATTTCATAAGCAACATATTGAATTCCAAAATTATAGTTCACATGCCTTCCAGAAATATAGACCTTTTCCCACAAATAACCTTCTCCTTTGACGAACTCTAGAGGCACATAAGGTACTACAAATTTATGTAATATGATGGTCAACTAATTTAACTGCAAAGGAAATACCTCAGGAAAACAAAAAAAAAATCATTCATTTATTTTTTTATCAAAATGTTTTCCACCAAATTACTATCCTAACTTTTACTAAACGAAAACCATTCATTTATTTCATAGGCCAAAATTCACATAAAAAAGTTGAAAAAAATGTGATAAATTTCCAAAAGCAATACAAAAAAGCATTTACCTACTAAGTTACAACAAACTTTTCTACTTAACGTCTTTTTCTAGCTTTGCCAACCACCACACAACAACAAACCCAAGGTCATGGCAATTATTCAAAGGCATATCTCAGTATCTCAACTCTAAAGATTATGAAGTTATATAATATAAAGATAACAAAGCTTGCTTGCATGCAAAGCTCCCACCTGACATTGAAGATTGAATAAAATCATTTAACATCATTCTAAGCATTCACATAATTTCCATTATGTATGAATCTAATGATAGCATTTCTTCACTTAAAAGCCTAGTTTTTAAATGTATTAACTTTTTTAAGTAAATTGTTATTTAGAGGAAAATGACTTATGAACTTACATATTAAATGGATATTGGTTAATGAGACATAAATAACGAATTAATCACATCACTTCTTGTCCAAAGATATCATACTTGAATAATGATTGATTATGAGGAAATATTCCACAAGTATTTCAAACCCAAAAGGAAAATGAAAGCATGCGACACAACACGATATGATCAAATGCCTATTATATCAAACAATTTCCCATTTTTTGGGGAGGGAATTGATCTCTTTTAGTGATGGTGAACATTCCACCATCAAAAAACAACACGGTTTTATGATTGGTTAATTGAATCCCAAGAAATGCCTAAAAAACAATATATATGATTTGTTGTACAAATTAAAAGGGGAATTGCATGTTTCAACGTCAACAATCAACTTGTACATCCAATTACAAAAAGGCTTGCCTTAATGCATAAATGACATTGGATATACGAGAAGTTAGATTTTTTTAAAAGAAAAGCCTAACTTTCTTCACTCACATACCTTTTAATGGCAACACAAACTCGTGAAAAAAACACAATAATAATCATATATTATTTATTGTATCCAAATAACTCAAAAAAAATAATAACTAGAATTAGAGCTACATAATGTCAATAGATAAAAAGAACAAGATTTTGGAATAAGAGATTGATGGAAATTCCATTTGAAAAAAAAATTAATAGATGATAATGACATACACAGTGAAGAGAAATTTGAGAACACGATATCACAACATCATGCCACTTGCTTATTGACATGAAGAAACTAATGCAGCACCTATAACAAAAAATATATTGGGAAAAGAAAGTGATTCAAATTCTTCATTGGTCAACAATATCACTAATAACCTTCATTTTTGGCTTAGTAGACAAATCTAACTCATATAGAAAATGCAAGTTTAGATGGATAAAATAAAAAAAAAAGACAAATCGATTTCTTGGCAACAAAAAATTGCCATTTAAACATAAGAGAAGCAATTCTTGAGTAAACAATCTAGATGTCAAAAGAAGACAGCAAAAGAAAGATTTGATGAAAGATCAAATGTTAATGGACAATTGATATCACAAGTAATTAGTAGAAAAGAAAAGAACATGGTGGAGCTTCATTAGGTAGCTCAACATGCCTTTTCACATGATTTAGAGGCATGTATTATTCTTTTTATGCCTTTATAGTAGAACAACAATGCAAAAGGGAACAAAGTAGCATGCATAAAATAAAAAGAATGAATGCTTGTTTGAATGGTAGACCATTCTGTATGCTTTTTACATTCTTTAACCCTTATTCGGAAATGGGATAAATGCTGGTTAACTTGAGTTAACCCAACCAAACACCCCAAATAGCATTTTTCTAACCATACCTAACCCCCTCAACCTGAGCATTACTTAAAACCCATAAACCCACCTAACCCATACTCATTTAAAACCCATAAACCCACCTCCCTTTTAACACCCCTCCAAGTTATTTCAATAAACCCTTCTCCCACTATTACCGAGCATTTTCACTCTAATATAACAACAAATTGTGCAATTTTCTTTAACACTAGCATCGATCGTTATTGATCCTTTCCACGCTAAGTTAGATCATAACCAATCAACAAATCACTTGTCTCGTAGTCTTTTCGTTTGTCGAAATGGATTTTCATTTAGAGTAATGATTTAATTACAACCCCTATTTTTTGTGATTAAACCGCTGACAATATGTTGTTTTTCCATCACTGGTTTGACCCTATTTTAGTTACCATTATTCTTCGTATGGTAGTAGTTTCCCTCTCTATTTGGTATTATTGTCATGATTTATTTTCTTGAACAATATTTGTTATTGTCAATTGAGGTTGTAGGAATAGCTTGCCAGCTTTGGATGTATTTTCACTTGTACCAAGATTGATAGTTGATGATAGGGGTTGTATGCAATGCACATTAGTGTTCTTTTTGTTTCAAACAATCTATTGTTCAATAACATCCGATTGGCAGTGGACTTTTTTCTGGCTAACAACTATGGTTGTGTTCTGTCGTGAACCTTTGTCATTGCATTAATGCATTCGTTATTTGCCTTTATGTTTACTGATACAAAACCAATTCTCCTACGTAACTCTTTCCTCCTTATCAAAGATTCGATTTAGCCTTTTCCAAGACAAGATATCAAATTGTGAACCAAAAAATTTGTTCTATTTGAGTCATTGCACAATTCAAAAAATTTTTGCCAAGCTTTTGTCGTTTAAATACAAAAGTTATAATGTAAATGTGTGCCTCGGTTCAACTAGATTTTTAACAATGAACAATAATGTTAATATATTGTGCTATATATGTAGCTTATTCTTCATACCTTGCTAAATGATTTGATTTTTTTAAAAAAAATCTACCTTTTGTTGATTCAAGAATATGACTGTGATAAAATGGTGTTATATAGCATGTTGTTATGATATAGTGGGTGTTTGGACTATATTGAGTGTTTTTGACTTTATAGCATATCATTATGACAACTTACAAGTTTTTACTAAGCTCTTCATTTTTTTCTTTTACAAGATTTTGTAGCTAAATTGAAGAAACTTCAATCAAAAAAAGGCAAAACACTCATAATGACAATGCCTTAGATCGATCTCAATACTAATAAGTACCAGATGTCATAGGAAGTTGTCAAAAGACTTGACATATCAAGTGCTTCTTGTCAAAGGAAAAGAAAGCAGCAAAATTGATAAGAATCATTTAGTTGACTTAAAATTTGAGCCACAACTACATGGAAGTTTACTAAAGGGCAATCCAACTTCATTGGTTTGGACTAAGATAACTATTACTATTAACAACTAAACAAGCCATAAAAATCCAAGGAACAACAAAAGGATGCTTGGAAAAATTGTAACAAAGAGTTCAAGAAGTACTTTGAAACTGCCAATAGTAGTGGATAAGAATGGAATTTGCTAAGAAATATTCCTAATGCAACATTGGATTTATTGGATGAGTTCGTTGAGGTAAAAAAATTCCCCTAATTTGTTTCCCTACACCACTCTTTGTGACAACCACAAGAGATCTAGCATTAGACATATTTTCATAAAAAATTCTCCCGAGTAAGAGCATAACCAACTTGACGATAAAAAAACTAACAACACTCCTATCTTGGCTAAGAATTACACGATTGTTAAGGATGAGGTGGCAAGTGAAGGGAAGCAAAAGCATAGTATGTCACGATGATTTGGGAGAAACATGCCCAAGGGTGATCGAGATACAATTGTTTAATAGGCCAAAGAAAGGATAGATATGGCATTGCATGTGATACAAAGAGCAATGCTATACTCCTTGGATGATACATTAAAGAAACTCAAGACCTTTTGAAAATTTAACAGATGCAAGCCACTTGGTAATGATAAGAACACTATAAAGTTTTTCTAAAAAACACACAATCTTGATGAATTTGGATAGGCGCAATGGTTAAATTGGATGCATAATGTCGCAATAGATGACTCACAACAAGGTCATCTACCTTACAAACAATTCACTTCCTCCACCCAACAACTTGTTGCAAACATTTAACATTGATTTAGTTTTCATTGAGAGCACTTGCTATTCATTTACTTTGGTTTTATCTATTACTTGCTCTGTTAGTTGCTAGTCTATGAACACTTGTTATCCATTGAACATTTGGCCTTTGTTTTAGTTTTTATTGTTTGTGTGAGGTTTTAGTTTATATTATGAATGATTATTATTTATTGAACATTTGCTTTAGTTTTAGTTATTACTATTTATATAAGTTGTTTGTTTATGTTGTGAACCATGCATTATTTGTCATTAGTTAAACAAATGAACTTAAGAAGCCTTTACAACTAGGAGCTAGCTTCTATGATTGGAGCATGTATATGTTTTGATGAGGACTGAATGCCTTAATTGAAATGCTATGTAGTGGAGAAACCTCAAGTGTACTAAGTTGTGTTGAAAGTATGATGGACAACCCTTACTTGAGCAACATGCATGTAAATGAGAACTTTAATAGGTATGTCATATTCATATATAATTGCTATTCTTTTTCTTCTTCTTCTTCTTCTTCTAAAATGCTATGTAGTGGAGAAACCTCAAGCATACTGAGTTGTGTTGAAAGTATGATGGACAACCCTTACTTGGGTAACATGTATGTAAATGAGAACTTTAATAGGTACACCATATTCATATATAATTACTTTAGAATGCCTGATAAAGCTTTTATCAGCCTTTGAGATATTTTGTTAAGTTACAGGAATTTAGAGGACACAAAGTATGTGCTTACGACTGAACAGCTAAATATATTCGTATCTTGTTACACAAGCAAATAGCTACTCAGTGTAGATGAGTTTCTAAGACTCACTTAAGACGTTTAGCCGAAACTTTTATAATGTACTCAAAATATTCTAAGGAATGAAAATAAAAACTAGCTATATTCAAATGTGCAATGTCATCCATATATTAAAATAATGCTTATTTCTAACATTTATTAAAGATGCCATCGGTGTTATTAATAGAATTCATGTTCTTGTAATTGTATCAAGGACAAACATAATATATATGTTAACTAAATAGATTTTGAACCTAAAAATTTTATGGTAATAATAAACTTTGATAGACAATTTTGCTTACATTACCAATGATTTGAATGGTTCAACAACTAAAATGTATGTTCTAAAATGAGCTATAGATAATGTAGTTTCATTGTCCCTATAAGTTAGTTTGTATAGGACACTAGTTACAGTTTTATTTTGATAAGAAAAAAATATTATTATTTTGCATGGAAAATATATAGGAAATTTTATTTCTTGGACTCTAAATACACCAATATAAAAAGAATTCCTGACTATATGTGTGTTTATAAGTAACACTTCAATGATTATCAAAGACAAACACAATGCAACAATGATTGTACATAAGAATCAAACAATCACCACCACACGCAACTTTGGAATGTAGTTGAAAACATTTGGGATTCTTGAAAAAAGATTTTGAGTGTTGACAGACATGAAATAATTCCCAATCAATGTATAGGTTGACATTTTTATTGCATGATGCATCTTTTATAATCATATTGGTTGGTATCATTGCCAAAGACGAATACTTCAGTATGCAAGCCTAAGATATAGACCATAATTCAAGTTTGAGATAAGTTCAACAAATTGAAAATCACAATCCTAAGATGCCCGTAGGAATAGGATGACAAGGCAAGTTTGTGAACTCAAATTATAGAGCAATTATTGGTTACATATATGATTAATGTTTTTATAATATTTAGAGCTATATAATATTTTATTTTTCAAAGAAGATATGAAGTTTCTATAGGTTCTCTTGGGCATTAAAAGTTCAATTGTTTTTTTTCAAGACATTCCAATTAGTATATTCGATGAATACATACTTGACAAAAAAATGAAAGAAACAATTTTGTATTTTCATAGTTTTGGATGTTCTTAGTTTCAATCTGAACAATCAAATTCATAGTATCTATCTCATTTATATTTATTTGGTTATGCCACTTTCACATAAGTAATTTTAGTTAAGTTATAATTAATTTCTTTTAATTTATAATTCGAGTTAAATTGTTAAACAGTTAATCAGCAAACTTGGGTTACTGTTATTATCTTCGGGTAATATACAAAAGGATTTTAGGAACAAAAATGAATAATCAAGCTGGGTCATCTCATTTTAAGGATCAGATTAACTCACTTAAAAACCATGGGATACAGGAACCTGAGAAAATAACAAGAAGCAGAGGAGAATGATGAATTATTCTCCCTTATTCTTTTACTCGAGAGATGGAAGAAAAAGAGAAAACATGTAGAAAAACTATGCTGATGTGCTCAAAATTAACACCACTTGCACGACAAAATTAAACCTCTGCTTTGCTGAGAACAATAAGACATTAGGCATTTGAATTATTACTCAATTATCGGACAAACACGTTAAGAAATAATGGAAAAGGGAACTGACTAGTACATTGCTTGCCCAAAGCGATCGCCATTGCCACTATTCGGTGACAAGCAGATGATTTTCCGACCTCGACAACCAATTCCTCTCACCTGCACGAAGCGGTGCCTCCCCGCTTCGCCCGCAGTTGTTGTCACTCTTTAATCCTTGGTTCCCGTCGAAGTTTTCGCTGAAGTCCCTTCTCGCCGACGCCACTCTCGACGTCGCTGCTCAAACCGGCATCTATAGCACTGCCGACGTCGGCCCTGCCCTAAAAATGTGCTTAAATATCAAAATTACAAATTAGCTTATAATTGTATATTATTAAAAATATAACATTAAATGACAAAATTTTAAAAAAATTATATACAAACTACCAGTAGTATTTTCTTGGCATTTCTAGAAATGCTAAGATTGTTTAAACTTTATATTTATCTATAATTTATTTCAATAATAATATTAAAAATCAAATTCCATGATTTTGAATTAATTTTATTTAAAATTAGTTTTTCTTTGATAATTTCACATATATGAAAGAATACCAATATGGTCTATTTAGATTTATGAAATGATATATGCATATATTGAATTAGTGAACCAATAAAATCAATTCAATTCATTGATTCATTGATTTTTTTTCTTGCTTTTTATTGATTCGTTCATTTCTGAGCAGATCACATGACCTAGAATAAAGAATTGGCTAGTTCACAGTCAAATTAAGGGTAAAAAAGATGCTATCATCGTATAGTATTAATGGTAAATACTGGTTTATAATTTACAATTTTTTAGAGCATCAAAATAGAGCACAAGAGGTGATAATGATGTAGAAAAAAATAAAAGAAAAATTAATGCCAAAATTAGAAAGATGAAAATAAAAACTAAGATTGTTACAAACCCTAACTTTTTATAATTTCACATATATGAAGTCATATCAACATGATATAAAAAGTACACGTGTGGAATGCTCTTTGCATATGTCGCACCAATGAACCAAACAAACTAATTTAGTTTGCTTTTAATTGATTTGCTCATTTTATGGGTATTATTGTGTGACGTAGAATAAATGATTGACTAGTTCATGATCAAACTTTTAGTTTCATTTGTTTTAGTAGTACTAATTTTCATTCAAATTATTTAAAATAGTTTATGGAAGGAAGAAGATAATTTTTATGATTAGTGACATTAAAAAGAAATAAAAAAAAAGAGATAACAATAATATGAATATTGACCAAGAACAAAATTGTGATAACGATAAAAATAAAATAGAAGATGAGAAGAATTTTATAATACTTATGTCTTAAAAATGATCAATTAATCATTGTATATGTTTAATTATTGTTAGAGTATTTATCACAATAAATAATTTTTACTTAACAAAAATAAGGCAAACAAGACATAATTCAACATTTTATTATATTCATTAAAATAAAAAAGATTTATATATATGTATGTATATATATATATATAACATACTTTTTAAATTTTAAATTTTTAACATATTTAGGACTTAAAACATTTTTACATGATTAACCTAATTATCTAAATTATGATAAATAAACTTAAATATAAATAATAAATAATAACTCATGGTAACTTTAATTCATATCAATCATAAAAAAGCAAATAACAAAATTACTTTTAAAATGAATTATCATATTATTTATTTAATTGTTAACATTTTGTGAGACTTTATTGAGCCTTTTTCAAAAACATATTTTTCATAAAAATATATGTACTTTTTACAAATATTGATAAATTTTGGATTGAATTTTTTTATAATTTACTTATGCTTATAAAAGAAACCAAATAATTTTTTATTTCATAATTTGAAAATAATATAATAGATAGTAATTAAATGTTTTGATAATAAAAATATTTTATTAAATTATATGACAAATAGATAATGGCGAGATTGTTATTTGCGAATTAAATAAAATTAAGATATTTGGAATAATTCAAAATAAATAATTCTTTGGCGAAGATATTTGTTTTACAGAAATGTGAAATTCAAATAAAAAAATAATTTTCATCAATAAATTGCATAAGCCTTCCCTCTCTCAAGAATCCCGCACGGCCATACTACGGCTGATTCGCGAATCCCAAAAGCAGCAACGAGGACGACAAGGCCCCATATAATACCCTAGGATCCATGGCCAAGGTCGCCTCATCTGCTCCTCCCACTTCTGCTTCTCACCCTTCGCCGCTGCTTCGGGGAGAAGAGGGCGCTGCGGGAGGAGTCGACCTCATGGCCAACAATCCCTCGGATTCGGAGATCTCCCAAGAGGGAGGCGCTACTGCGACGACCTCGCCTCCAGCTTCCACACTAGAGAAAAAGATCCGAAGGGCCGAGCGCTTTGGTGTCCCGGTCCAACTCTCCGAGGAGGAGAAGCGAAATTCCCGCGCCGAGCGGTAAGCTCTTTTCAAGACATTTGATAGCTAGAAGAAACATGAAAGTTTAGCCCTAATTTGGAGTGAACTCGGGGTAATATAACTAGAACAGGTTATCCCCATTGATAATTTGTCGCAAGTGGGACAGGAATATGCATTATAATTGTTCTTGTGCACTAAATTGGGTTTTAGAACGCTGCTAAACTCAAGTTTCTGCTTGGTGGTTTAGTTAGTGTTCACCTTGAGTTCTAACTTTGATCAAACATCACCGTGTTAAAAATGATAAATCAAGTCAATTGGACAATTGTAATGGTCTCATTCACATATTTTGATCACAATAGAAAGATTTGTGTGGAATTCTTTGGTAAAGGAATTTGCTGCATTTCCTATTCCTTGTTTTATGGTGCCTTGAGCAGCCTTAATACTTGTAGTTCAACTGCAGTGACTTCTTGATTCCTTAAATTGTGGGCACGTGTTTTGGTGTTGTAAGCTATATTGTAGTATTGACACATGGTTCATGCAGCTACTAGGTGCTAGTGTTTGCATGGCCTCCCCTTTTTGTGGTTCTCCAATGAATGCTATCCTAAATGGACCATCAACTTCTTTCACCTCATTCAAGCTTTGGTGTTACTTCATTTACTATATATGTGCATATTGAAGAATGTTTCTTGGCCATATTACCTGCTAATGTACTTATGTAAAATATAATGTGAAATAATGATATCTTCCTACATGCTGAATGGAACAATTTCATATCCATTAAGGCCTTGAACAACTTCTCAAGGATAGCAAATTCCCTCTCCTCCTTATTTTAAGTTTTTGCGTGTTGGTGGTTGTATGGCTCTTGCCAATTGTTTTCTACATCGTGCTTGTGTTTTACGGCTACTGAAATGATATCTAAAATTCCATATTGATGCTAAATACTTATCAATGTTGACAAATCTAGAATCAAAATATGTATTTCTTGATTTTTTGCATTTAGTTCACATTTATTTATGATAAAAAAATGTTTGAGCTAAACGAAGTATTTTATGATTTCTTAATATATTTTGGACATGCGTGTTAGCAGCTTACTCTTTCCATCCGTTTCCAATTAATACAAATTCTTGATAGGAGTTTATCATTGTTATTTCATTTTGTGACATAGAACGTTTCAATTTTTGTCATATTTTTGTATTCATTATTGGATACTATGTCTAGGACATGCGTCTTTGTTATGGATCCAATGATGTGTATCAAATAGTTATGGCAATTGATGCTAAACCTAATGTGTTGGTCATAAAGTGTGGTTGTGTTTGGACGTTGGATGCAGTCATCTTTCAAGCACTTGATGCCTCATAAATCATGGTCAAAATCACAATTAATTGGATCTAGTGAGTGCTAAAAGAATGCACACACATCTTGGTTGTTATCTTTGGGTGATGCCATGCAAAAATGTTGCATCTAAGAAGTGCATAACTTAGTGTTGCCATGGGCCTTTATCAGCATCTTTATCAATTTAATGAAAGCTTGTGCATACATCCAGATGAAATTGTATTTATGAATTTGATGACAACTTAAAAAAAATTTTATATAACTATGAGTTGAGTTAATTCCAAAAATTGAATGAGCAATGTAACAAAATGACAGATTGGGTAAAAGTGAAATGAGTTAATCTAAAATAGCACACGATAACATGATTGATTTTAGAACCAATCATAACCACCTTCCAATCATGTCTTGTTGCCATAGCAAATTGATCAATCATGTTTTAGAGGTTTCAGGCATTCATTGTGCCTTGCATTAACAAAGGAAACAATATTAAGCTATAGTTGCCCTCTATTAGTTTGTCATGACACATGATTTGTAAGTTTGGAATTACACACATCATTTCCCATTAATGTTGCAAGGTGCTTCATTAATCATGAAATGCCATTGCATAAGCACATATTTAGTCAATAAAACATATAAATCATAGACATACCTTAATGAATTACAAAAAAGGTTTGAATAGGAAAGCCCAACCAACTCAATTTGCTCAGTGGAGAGCAATCAAGACATGCAACTAGGTATAAGAGGTTGGAAAGGAGGAGGTGGGGAGCACATTTTTTCAAGGAGAAAAACAAGGCCAAAACATTATCATTCATATTTGGGATAAGGCTAGACATGCAAACATATTTTCAGATCCACCTTAATAAAAGCATGGTTTACAATTTAGTTGACATGACAGAATTATCGCGATTTTTTGATG
Source organism: Vanilla planifolia (assembly GCA_023846275.1). Taxonomy (NCBI): domain Eukaryota; kingdom Viridiplantae; phylum Streptophyta; class Magnoliopsida; order Asparagales; family Orchidaceae; genus Vanilla; species Vanilla planifolia. The sequence goes on along the minus strand of CM043874.1, from coordinate 9,535,747 downwards.
CCAAGTGAGAATATATCTTATCCACATAGTTCAAATTGGGTTTCACATTGGTATATGGAAAAGTTATCTGTTGGTGCCATTGTTAATGATGAAGGTAGGCAATAATGAGAATGCCTGTACACCTAAAATGACATTATAAGCACCTAAAACTACCCATCTAGAATCTTTAATAACATATAGCAACCAACAAAATGCTTTTTTTAACAATAAAAATCATGGAACACAGCATTTGCATGCATAATTACAATCACAACAACATTAACTAATATTAAGATCCGGAGAAAAAATAACTCCTGATTTAACCCTTAATTGAGGATGGCAATGCAAAGTTTGACATGCAGAATGCCATTGGTCTTGACAATGAAGGCATGCACGGTTGGTAGAATTTATGTTTGGAACTTGCATGTTATAGTTACACACTTTTTTTTGTAACAAGCATTTGTCAAGCCTCCAACAAAATAGGGGTTGAAATCTACAACAAGAATATTGCTTATTACAATAGTTGATTTAAAGAAGCAGGGGTTGGAGTATGGGGAAGGATGGTGTTAGAAAAACTGTGACTAAGAAAGGTGAAGTATGCATGCAACCATCAAATTTAATGTTGGTTGATGCCATGGATGTGATGGTCGGCAATTAGACTATATCAAATGAATAGTTGAAATAGGAAAGGGACCATAGATGTGCATCCACTATATATACAATAGTGGTTGTCATTGCAGGGAGCTATGTATGTACACAAAATAAGAAAATGGGTATACCATAAGAGAGACAATGCAAAGTATTGAAGGAATGTATATATATTCCATCAACATGCAGACCTTGAACAATATGATTAGCCTTGTTAGTGAGTGATAAGGAAGCAGAGAAGGAAGTACGACCATTGTGATAAAATGAAAGAGTAGAGATAATCTGGGAGTGTGATGTGGGGTAAGAGTATGATGGTTTAGCGAGTGTCAAAGGGGGAGGTGGTGAACTTGGCTATAATAGGGTTATTATTTAGACTTAATGTGAGACATCTTATGTTACTATAGTTTAAAAAATGTGAATAATAGTACAAACTAATTGAATACACATTAAGATAACTCAAACTTTGGCCATTTTATTCTAGCAATTATAAACGAAGTAATGCCTTACTTTTTCGTAACTTTGGAAGTTTCTTTTGAACACTTGATGGACCAAGCCATTAGGATTTTGTCATATCGCGTTGTTGTCATTCTTTTGTCAACTAGTTTTTTGTCGCATTTATCCTCTACTCACTATCACTGTCTACAACTCAGTTTAAATTGTGTTTATGCATTTTTTTATATATGTTTTAGACATCCGATCTTCTTTGTGTTACCTTTTCTTCCTTCTTTGTTATCATTGTTTGTTACTTACCTTTTCTTCCATCTTTGTTATCATTGTTTGTTACTTACCTTTTCTTCCTTCTTTGTTATCATTGTTTACTACTACTTTTTTGGTGCATCTATCATTATCAAAAGAATATCAGTTGTACACATTGCTTTGTCTTTTGTCTTATTAGATGATATTGGAAATATCTTTTTGATAATTTTTTTTTTATCTTAGTTTATCCCTTACAATGCTTGTCATTATTCTCTTCTTTTGCCAATCCGATTTTAAAAAGGTACATCTCATTATTCTCTTATTGAACAGAACTTTGGAGACCCCTTTTTCCATATTTTGCAAGAAGCTATGTTGTCATGTTTCTCTTTTTGTTTGTATATATATATATATTTATATATATGCACACATACATATATATGTTTCTCTGTTGAGGGGTATTTCTCTTGTTCAAGCTATAGTGACTCACTTTTGAACTCAAAGGAACTAGTGGAACTTTTTTGCTACTATTTACCAATGAGTTTTCCCTTATTTTTAGAGTTTTCTACAAATCTTTGTGGAAAATGTTAGCATTGATTGTAATTCCAATTTCACATGGTATTAGAGATGAGTGTTCTAGGTCTGCCTTTTAATTATTTAATCTTGGTTCTATTTTGCCATTTGTTCATTGTCATCTATAGAGGTCCATTCATAGGCCTCTTTGAACCCATTTATGGTTATTGAGAAGAGTTTTGTCCATGTTGGGATTGTTTCAAGTCCGAGCAACAATAGTGGTACCACGAAAAACATGCCCTTCTCCATTATTAGGCAAAAATAAAATGGAATAAAATACCTTCAATGTTGTGAGAAAGAAAAAATGATTATCTTATTCGAGTTACAATCATGATAAAAGAGGAATAAATTGTGAAGTCTCTAAAGGTTAGAATATAACATTGTCATGTTATGACTAATCAATTTTATCACAGCTAAATTAAAGAAAATTTTATCCTTCATAAAACAACTAGTCAATTTGGGATGTCGCTAAGTGCTCTCATGTTGAAAATGTCAGAATTATCCAATATGGAGTCATCTTTCAACTCTAAGGAGACTTATCTATGACTTGATACTTCAATCTTCGTAATTGAAATTGGTAGCAGTTGGATTAGTTTGAAACAACGATTGGGATTGTTCTAGAGATCGCCTCAAATACAAGAAAATTGTGGATAAGAAAAGGTTGTATCATTTTTTTAGCATGTTTGGACAAAAGTCTTGATGATGTGTGTGGCCAATATTCTTCACCATGTCACTTTGTGTTTATGAGTATCCTTTGTTTTGATATCTAGAGAGAAGTGAGTTAGAAAAAGTTGGGGAAATCCCATTTGAACTGTTATGAAGAATTGTGCACTCGCTTTCAATGGCGGTTTTTCATAGAACAATAAAAGAAGCTTGGCTCTGGTGTAATCATTATTAAATATCGGGTATACTTATGACTCATGTTGGAACAATCATGGCTGGCCAGCATTTGTTAAATCTTCAAATGTTAAAGGTCATGAGAATACTATTGTAACTAAAAAAAGACATCAACTTTTGAAGGAGCAACAATTGGAATGTTTAGTTTGGAGCTATTTGAGCTTGTTTAGAAGTTATTTATCGGTTGACCTCTAACTTATGTTTATACCACTTCCATTAGATTAGTGACACAAAAAATCAATCTTATGAGAGCATGTGATGTGAAGTGAGATGATACTAGTATGTGGCATTGAACCTTTAATCCATATGTGATTTGGTTGATGATTAAGTGAACTATATCAAAGAATGTGGTCTTTGACAAGTATTTGTAATTGATGATGAGAATATAATTGACACCAAACGGAAAATTTGAGCATACTTGGACAAGCAATTTTGGAGTCTATGAGTGTGAGCTAAAAGTTTTTGAAACTATTTTTCCACTCATCTAAGTTAATTAAGGCATGCATTTATTTATGATTTCTTATTTATAGAAATGTCTTATTAATATTAACAATATTAGTTTGCATGCATAAAATATAGCAATATACTTGGAATGTATAATCTCAAAATTATATAAATTGAATATGACTTTTAGTTTGTTTTCCTTATAGTTTTGCTCAGTTAATATTAGCACGTAGTTAATTGAATGTGAAATTGAGGAAAAATATGAAAACAAAGCTTTGCGTATAGTGTGTTATTATTGACACATAGTACGTTCAATTCAACCGACTTAGTAGACATTAGAATAGATGGTGCCTTGAGTGGATTAGTCAAGAACCTAAGGGTTACATATGATATATTAATATTTAATGTACAATAAGCTTAGTTCATTTGGGCTTGGTTGTTGTTGCATAGAGCTGCACTTGATGATCAAATACAATAAGTGAATATTTTATGTATATTACGGTTAGTACAATTAAAGCGTAATGTACGATACATTATTCCTAACATATGATATACTTAGTTAATTTCTTTGTGTAGCGGTTGGTTTGATTAAAATTTTTAATTTTTTAAAGTGTTGTTGTTGGGGGTGTTTGGAGTTGTTAAAATCTTTCTAAAAAACTATAAGAGATATCTAAATTTAGAGAAAAAGTTAATAATCAATTGCAAATCCTTTTAGAATCATTTACATTTGAACATCATCATATTCTTCAAGATTTGGCTAAGAGAGCTGAACAGAAGTAAGAAAGATCGACATACATTTTTTCTTAGCCTTCCTTTAAGTAGTAGCATTGAGCTAAGTTGAATGTCTCTAAGTTATTTTTGTAACAATTTAGTATGCTTCTTGGTCTTTGTTTTTGGGTTATAAGACTTGTCCTTGAGTTTTTATATTGTTGCTTTTGCCCCATTGTGAGACTTGGTTCCTTAATTGTTCTTTTGGTCATCATTGTCCTCTGACTCGATTTGTATGCTCTTTAGGGCTGATTTTGTAGGGTTCTTTAACTCGGTAAGTAGGCTCTTCTGGTTTAGTGATTTGTAAGATCTTATAGCTTAATGTTTGTTGGCTTTTTTAGATCAATATGTGGGATTTTCCCTATCTGCATTTGCAAAATATGTTAGTTTTTGCCTATTTTTTTGGTCAATATCAAAATCACTAGTAATAGGAACATGTTCTATGATGCCTAGTTTTATGGGTGTGCTCAGGAATGTTTGGGTTTGTACTCAAGATTAGTGATGCTTCTTATAGACAAGTTCATAAAATGTGAATTTTTGGGTTAGAAATTTGTCTACAAAAATGTTTTTTCAATGCTTTGTTTTTGAATAATTTCAAAGTTGTGCTTTTGCATATTATATTAAGTCATCAAAATTTTTTGTACCTTGAAAAATTGTTTCCTTCATTATTAAAGAGCCAAGTAGTTTTCAATAATTTGCCAATACTCTAAATGTTATTGGTTCGCTTTTTTGAGTCAACCATATATTTGTTTTAAGCCTTCTTTACTAATCCGTTGTGATGTTTAAGGGTTTTCTTAAGTAAAACTTGTTACTAATTGATGATGATTTGGTTCTTTTATTGATAAGCATACTTGGCTTACGTGGATATTTCTTATGAAATAAAATTGAAGTTGGATGTTTTATAAAGAATTTTTCACCATGATTTAGATCCAATTCGAAACCAAATTCAAAATCTTGTTATTGATAATGGCAATGAATATTTGAACTAAATTATTGGTGAATACTTGTCTAAGTCAACCTTCATGCTTTTGTGTTGGTACCCCTTCAGTTCTACTAAATGAAAGAATTGTGTTCTTGGGAAAAAATGCTTTGACCTAATTTTTGCACCATATCAACTATTGAATCAGGTCCAAGTCAATAAATTTAGCATGTCACAAAATCAAGTCATCTAACCAAGTACTGATGCAAAGACCTTTTCACTAGTTTAAGTGCAACAAAAATTATCTAGTTGTATTTGCGACTAATGATCTGCTTGCATGGTTGGTGCGTAATCATCTACTCAACTCATTAAAAGAACTATATAGCATCTTATGCCAACCTACCATAAACTTAAGCATGGTGGTTAAACAATTTTGGAAGCTTTTTACTATCCCTCGACGTAAAGCTTGCTCATCATCATAATTATTTGTGCAGACATGGAGCTCCCTATGAGGATATTCTTTTGTTCACTTTCTGCATTTACATGGATGAAAGTTTATCATCTTTGAGCCTTACGGTTGAACTGATAAGTTAATTAAAACCCGCTTATCTTGAATTGTACTTTCCCATGAGATAAGATAATAACAACTTTCTTGATAGCTGTGCACTTATTTGTCATCTTTTTTGGTTAGTTATGCCATAACTATGACCTTAAGTTGGCTATATGACCTTTTCATTAATTGCAACTGTCTGCCTTTCATTATATCTGTAGTCCTGTAATTTGGCTGACTTTTGCCTTTTGTGGAGTTGACTGAACCATTTATCAAACGACATATTATACAGGAGCAGTAGCACTTCTCTGCCTTAACTCAATTCGGAATTAAGCAGTTCTCAGTTCTTCCATATTTTCTTTTCTTGAAAGTCCTCCTTGCTCCTGCATAGCACTGCGAATGCCAATGTATCCTTCCAGTGTTGAATCACTGTAACTTTAGCCATATCCTTGATTAATACTGGGTGATGAAAGCCCTGATTCTGTAGTCACTTCTTTTCTTAGATGATGACAATGTTAACTTTTATCCTTTCCTTCCTCCCATGCTCCTGAACTTCCTCAATTCTACTCTGGTACTCAGATTTTGTGAGAAGCCTAAAAAAATGGGAAAGCTTGAAAAGCAGCAAAGTGCCAAACTCTACATTCTAATCATTATCTGATTATGAGGTACACATTTTGTATCATTGAATGTTTATGTTACCATTCATTGGCTTATTCTAAAGTTGGACCCTTATGTGCTTTGAGTTGTTTATAACTTAGGAAATCTTTATGATCCAATTTGTTGAATGCAGTTCCTAATTTTTATGGATTTTCTGTGCAATGTTTTTATGAAATTAAATGTCAAATTTAAGCAGCGCAATTTGTTTGGATGAATGTCTGGCGATAATCATATTTTTATTTCGTTTCGTTCATTTTAATTGTGAAAACAATTTGATAGAATTTTGTTGACTTTTAAAACCATGTTGATTTCAAAGTACAGCTAACCATATTGTAATAGTATAAGGAATTTAATGGAAAACCTCTGGCACAAAAATTTCTGTACCATTTTGAACGGTAAGTCCAGGTAATCTCAGGCCTGAAAAGGTTTGGAAAGCATCTGGCACCTGACAAATCCTTAACCAAAGCTTTGCATCAGTGGCTACGACCATTCACTTCTTAATCAGTTGGCTCGATCTTTTGGAACTCATAATCATCCTATAAAATGCAAAGGTATGAGAAGTATTTTGAAAACGTAATGTACAGATGATGGATTTTATATTTTATGTTCACTAGGCATCTTTGTTTTTTGCCAGCACCAAAGTTGTATTCATTTATATTCTAATTGTGCCAGGTTGAATTACATTCTGGTCTTTTTGAAATGCTCTGTTCGAACATTTGGATCTGGAATGATCAAAGTCGATATTCTTAGCCTTGTCATTCCTTGCTAATCCGCTAGATGCAGCACATAATTTGCCAACCATATGAGCTTTATCTTTCATTCTCAAAATGTTTTGTATGGCCAGGCAATCTTGCTTTTCAATGTCTAGACTATCTTTTTTTATCATCATGGTTCATCAGTAGCTCACGTGATCTTATTTCCACAATCTCAGCTTGATCTGTTACCTGACAAGATAATTTTGCACTTAGTTTATGACCTTGTTGGTCATGGTTGCCAAGGTTGCAAACTTGGCCAATGTGATTATTCAGCTGTCTTTTTGGAGGGCTTGAGCTCTTTAGTCTCCTTTTTGGGATTCTCGTTTTCTTGATTTTTAATCAGCTCTTCTTATCAGAGCTTACTTCTAAACATAAAAAATTTGTAACAGTTTCCCAGAAGGCCTTGTCAATGAAAATGTTTTTTTTGCAAAAAGCTTTTCATAAATGATTGTATTAACTGGTTGGTGATGTTTACTTGTGATGATGTTTTATCTTATAAGCCTCTCCTAGAACAATATTGTAAAACAGCATTTATGCTATATGCTACATTCATTTCTGTGTATCTAAGCTAAATTTGTAACACCTAAGATTGTTATTGTGATTTGACAATTTCATATATCATATAAAAGGGAAGTTGCAATAAAAAATAACAAATACTGGGAGATCCTTATCACTAAAGAAGCTAAATTTATTTAACACAAAGATCTTATGACTACAATGGAAAATGAAAAAAAAAAGTATGATGTCATTGTTGTTGAAATGCCCTTACTTCTCTCCCACTCTTACAAGAACATGTTGCCTCAAATTGATCATGGAAATGGTCAGCGCTAGAACAATCAAGATGAATTTAAATGTCCAGAACTTGGAGCAATTCATTATTATTGGCATTCTTTATTAGCAGAATATCCAGCAAAAATTTAGTTTCTTGTGAAAAGGATTGAATGCCTTGTAATTCTGAGTCGTCAACCTTCTCAAGGCCATATCAACAACCTCTATTTGTTGTTTTCAGAATATTAATGTGATGTTGGTCTTGTGACCTGAAGTATTAGAAATTGCCTTTTTGTTTGCTTTGCTCATGCTAAAGTTGCTAACTATTTGTTGATTAGCTAACTTTGATACCATGACCTTAGCACAACGCTTGTTGATTTCAGTGTGTATCTTTTTTGACTCCTTTTGTATTACTTCTATCTTCATTGGTTTCTTTCTAGGCCATACTATTGAGTTCCATGATGAAGGTTCTTTATGTTGAGTTCTTCTTTTTCCTCACATTATTTTCTAGTGATCTCATCTATTGTCTTATTTATTAAACTTCCTATTGTTTCCCACAAATTGGATAAAGTTGAACGTGCTCTGCTTGTCATATCTTTGTGGCCCTTTAACCCTTTGATTAGAAAAATAAAAAATTCTACCCTAGAGAACGGAGTCTGAAGATATTCCTCATTTGTACCTTCCATTTCTATATGTAAATAAAGTGAGATGGCTTTACCTTCCTCTTTGTAGCTGTCTGTCCCTGTTGCTTTGGAGTAAAGCTACATTTGGTACAGATAATTTCATTTCTGTTTAACCCCACTGGGAAGGTGAACGTTGATTTAAAAGTTTGCATTATTCCATGCTCTAGGAAAACATTTTCTTTGTGGAAAGCCTTCTAAGGCTTCATTGTCAGTGGCCCAATTCTTTCCTATTGAGAGGCCATACAAAGGGCCTTCCATTCTTGTGGAGGTTGACCTCTCCATCATCCACAGCTTCAAAATTTAGATCATCCTTTTCTACATCAATGTTTCTAGGAATATTTGCCATTATCTAATGCCTTTTACTTTCTTTTCTTGGAAGAACATTTTATTTTTTTAAGTTTTTTAATTCTCAAGTATTGTGAAATTTATTAAGAGCTAGCTGGTGTTTATGAGTATGGGTAGACTATTTCGTGTTTTTATAATGATTATAGCATGCCTGCCATATCGACACAAGTGAAATGTTTATGCACTGATCATATTCATTTTAAAATTACATCTTTGATATATTGGTTTTCATATAAATTCTGAGGTTTATTGATAATCACCTGTACGTATGGATTATAATAGTTTATTTCATGCTAAGTTTTATCAATTGTCTACTACATTATTTTGTGGATAAAATAATGGACTAAGGTGAAGGTTAAGTCTACCTTCTGGATGACTACTTGCAAACCAACAGATTCGAGTGCGCAATAATGCAATTTGAAGAATTTCAAAGTGAACTGTACTGGGAATGCTTGGAGGGAGTTGGGTAAAAGACTAATTTCAAAGGGACTTAAATCTATGAAGGAAGAGGCATATGATCCATGAAAATATTTTTGAAATATTAATATCTTCAAAAGGGCTTGATGGGAACCTTTTACCCTTGAGTAAACATAGGTGAAAAGATACTCAAGATACTGATATCTCGAGAAGCGTGAGAAATCTACTATCACCTAATACTATTGCAATCAATGCCATAATTGCCTGTAATGCCTGTGTTTAAAAAATCCTGCTAAGAGCATGTGCATAGCTGTGAAACATCACGAGCATCACGAAGTTCTTCAAGCTCGTGAGACATCTTGAAAATTCCTGTTGATGTCATTTTACTACTGGCTACGTTCTAACATCTTTGCACTAATGCGATGCAGAAAACATTGTGTCAACTAACTGCTCGAGATGTATGGGCAAGAACAGATCACAAGATGGAGTTTTAAAATTCTGATAAGCACTGAATTTATTCCTTTATAGATCACTACAAGCAGCATGATTTTTATGAGATAGAATATAAGAAAGTGAGTTGCCTAGTATTATAAAAGTTCAATTGGGCTAAAGGGTTTGGTTTTATAAACTTACCTTGCATTTTGTAAGTCATTATTTTCACAACGCAAGTTTTCGTAAGGAAAATCATTGTCATTTACAAATTCTTGATAAATTTGAATTGTGGTATGTTTTAAGTTTTAACCAGTCTTCAACTGTTTCTAATCCCATTGAAAAGTATTGTCTTTTTGCATAATTGTCCTTTTAGTTTGTTATAGTGTTTATTTTAAATGAGTTTTGCATTCAGATCTTGTTTGCTCATATTATTAGATGATCCAAGTTCCTTTTTCATCCTCTTTTTATTCTCTAGTAGTTCGATGAACGTATGGATGGTTTGGTTTTTATATGAACCTATTTTGAAGTTATCTGGGCTAATTGGTGGTGCTTCACAACAATCTTTTCACTCTTTTAAGGGATTGTTTCATGGTTCATATTGCTGAACCCATGTAGCGGGTTTGATGCTTGTGTTGGTTTTGCTCTATGTCTCTCCAATCAACTAGATTATTTGATGGTTGCACAAATCTATTTTTGTCTTGCTCCATCTTTCTCGTCCTTGAGTCCTTTGCATGTATTGTGTTACGCTTATGCATGTTTTCAACATTGTTAACCTAGCAATCTGTTTTGTGTTGAATCTTATTTCAAGCTCTGTAAAAGCACAAAGCTTTAAATTTGTGCATATATACGAACTTGACATTGCACTAACCTCCATTCATTATGTATATCTTTGGTAGTCAACATTAACATAGAAGTATCTACCGACACCATCTCCCTTTTAATTTCTTTCTTTTTTGTTTCTCAACTGCTAGGGATCTTGAAGACTTTTGACCCTATGCTTATCAAAAATCTGCAAATTGAAATTCTGTGTAGCTCCAATCTTTAAACACGTCACTTTATTTACTTCTTTCTTGTGCAAGCAGTCTTAAAGATCTTCATGCTAGGAACTCTTACTGGTGATTATGAAATCTGGATCTACATGAGATTTCAAATTAAGAAGTCAGTCCTCTGTTTGATGGACGCTTTTATGGAAGGAGTTAATGGCTAAAATTTCATGCATTGTATCTGTGCATCCCAATTTTCTTCAGGTTCAATTAGAACAAGTAATAGTGGTTCCATTTCAATAGCTCCATGAATAGGCCATGAGGTTCATGATTACTATCTAGATGAAACTGGAAACACAGGAAGAATTCCAGTGAGCAGTTCATTGTTACTATACAAGAGGTTTACAGGAGTTTCATGAAGTTATTTGTTTTGAACATTCATGAAGAAAGAATAGCAGGAAGATGATAACGCTCTGATAATTTTATCTTTTTGTTAGGAATTATTCACAAAGAAAAACTGAAAATAGATGCCTTCAAAGTTTGTAGCTAGAGGTGGACATATATGTTTTTTGTTGTGATATTATTTTGCATCATTGTGCTGCTAGAAAAGCATTGAAATACATCTTATTGGTACATAACTTTATATTTGTTTTGTTGGCTAACTTGAACCAGGGATGGGGTTAACAACTTGCAGTGGTATTTGATTTTAGCCATCTTGTTTTCTGTGTAATCCAAATTGTTTTGGGCCTTTAGACGAAATCATTTACTTCAGCTCCTTGAGAAACCTTTTTATGCGAGTTTTTCATCATGAGCATGAAAAGGTTTTCGTGAATTGTAGAAGGTTTTCTGATGAATTTAGCATTCTAGGACATCGGTGCATTATTTATGTTGAGAGATATATAGGCAAAACATTTGTGGTTCTATTGATGAACTAGTTTCATTTTTAGGAGTCAAATGGGCAGATGGACTTTGGTTTTAGCTTTTTACTGAGCAAGTAGCTATCTAAGGAAGCAATGTAAGATTAGACTGTAAGATTCATTTTGGTATGCTATGTTATTGTTAAGTTGTAATTATTATTGCAGCGATATTGAAAGAATCAAATAATTTGGTAGTATGTTCTTGGCTGAAAGTGCAGTCGAGTTATAAGTTGTAACTCATTCAGCCCTTTTAACTTGTTTCTACAAGTAAAAGGGCTGCAAGTTTTTATCAGGTTGGAAATCTTTCCCAATAGGTCATGCAAAATAAGTCTGTAAAATATATTTATCAATCAGATCTCACTTGTTGATTCCATTAGTATGGTTGTATATACACAACTGTATAATACATGTTAAAGCAGCTTTATAACATGTGTTTTTCTAGTTGTTCCTTTCACCAAGATTAAAGTGATCATCCAAACTTCATTTTTGACAGGTTTGGCACTGCTTTGCCTTCTGCTGCGAAAGATGTGGTAGTTTCGGAAGAGCAGAAGAGGAAGGCTCGGGCAGAAAGGTGCAGTTATCTTTCACCTTAAAATTTGCTAAAGCTTATGTTCTCCATGCTTGAATCTGAGACTTGTGTATGCCCTTTTCAATGGGTTGGGTTAGATTAAAAATTGGATTGGGTCGTTGTTGAACAGAATTTGACCCATGATCAGCTATGATTTGGGTTTTCGAGTTGCTTAATCTTTTAAGCAAAGGGATGTTTATTGTCGATTATGGGATAGTGGAGAAAGGCATTGCTTCTTTTGTAAGGTGAACTTGTATTTTTATAAGTAGATTATGTTCTTGGTGTATCAAACAAAATAATAAACATTTTAAGAAGAAGCGTTACTTGTCATTTATGCTTTTTTTCCCTCACTATTCCTTCTAAATTGCAGGATCGAATTGTTAATTGCAAAAAGCAAAAATAAAATTACTGATTTTATCAGGTTTTTTTCAAGTAGGATTAGCTTTGAATTGAATATATATGTGAGATGCATCAGAGTTTTAAGTCATGACCTCTTAACCATTAATAGGACTAACCCTTAACCAAAGATCTTTCTCTTCAGTAATGTTCTTCATCATTTCTCAGGTTCGGACTTGCAGGAGATTCATCAGCTGATGAAGACGCCAAAAAGAAGGCTCGTTTGGAGAGATTCTCCCAGGACCCAAAACCAAATTCTGTAGAAGAAGAAAAAAGGAAGGCCAGAGCCGCAAGGTGCCCATATTGAATTCTCTTTAGGGTTTAAAGATTAGGGATTTGAGTAATTTCACATGGTTGTGCTCATTTCCTACACAGGTTCTCAGGAAAATCTGATGCCTCATCTGAGAAGAAGACTATGAAGGTTGGCTCTGAACTTAAACCTATAAGCTTTTTATGTAAAGTTAGCTTGTTTGCTTCGCTTGTATTTTAGTTCATTTTCTATTTTGTTTAAATTAGAACGGAGACGTTGCAGAGGTAGAAGGAGGTACCTAATAGAGGAAAGCTTCGGCTGTAAGGCGACTGTACTATTTTACCAGGTCTCATGCTTTTATCATTTTTTAGTGGTGTTTTTACTTTGGGTTTTGTTTAATTTTCTTATAAAGTGAGATTATTTTTCTTTTTGTCATATAATTTTAAATTTACAACTTTATATTAATAATAAGTTTAGAAGATTTTTCATTCAAGCTTTCTTTATAAAGTGAAAGTATTAGTTGAGAAAAATACTATGTGATTCATGTTATGGGTCTTATCTTCTAGGCTCTGTTTGGCATGATGTTTGCAATTAAAATGCGATTAAACATTTATTTGATCATATTTTGAAATATATTTTGTATTAATCAACTTAATATTTGATAATAACTATCTTGAGTCAATCTATAATCTTTGTTTTATCTTTTTTACCTGCATGACTTGTATCATTATGTAAGGCAACTGTACTATTTTTACCAGGTCTCACTCTTTTATCATTTTAGTGGTGTTTCTACATTGGGTTTTGTTTAATTTTCTGATAAAATGCAGGAAATTAAATTCAAAAATGAATTTCAAACTGAAAAGTGAGATTATTTACCCATTATGATATAATTTTAAGTTAGCAACATGATAATAATATATTCTTACATACTGCTAACATAGCAGATTTCTCATTCAAGCTTTCTTTATAAAATGAAAGTATTATTGGAGAAATATACTTCATGATACATGTTATGGGTCTTTTTGGCATGTTGTTGGCAATATTAAACATTTGTTTGATCTTATTTTGAAATATATTTTTTTATTAATCAACTTAACATTTGATAACAATGATCTTTTTTATCTTCATGACTTGTTTATAGTGCATTTTCTGTGCAGATGCTGGCCAGCTAACCATATGGTTTCCTTGAGCCAGCTTCAGCTGCTTGGCGACGTGTCGGTGAGTACTCTGCTTTGTTCTCTTTAGTAATACCATTTTGCTATGTTGCCTGCAAATGTTTTGCTGTTCATCTAAGAAAAAAAAAAAAAAAAAACGTTTGTTGGCATTTTGTTCCAAAAGGCTTCTTTGATATTTCTTTAATATTGCCATATTGTATGAATTAAGTCTTTTAATCATTAGAAAACACTTATCTACCAATCTTAATGTGTAGCCTTTATATTGATGTATAGCTTACTCAAGACTTTGGGATCAAGCTTTAATAAGTTATGTAGAGAGGAAATTGTGGTTTGATTTTTCTTTTTAAGATCTTTTTGTTTGAAGTAATTTTGAAATTAGTTCTTTTTTTTTTTTTTTTAATTTTGAAGTTATGAATTGGAAATATGCATGACTAATGGACAATGATGTAAAGGTTAGAAAAGTGGTTGATGTAACTATGGTTGTTATATAGAAGTTAATATTATCTAAATATTTAATTATTTTTACTTTTAATAAAAATAATATGTAGATGTTGTTTTAAGTGTAAATGATATTTTGTTTTCAGTTTTTAATAATAAAATTATAATTTTATTGATTTTATTTAATATTATGATAAAAAAATGTTTAATATGTTTTAATAGCATTATATTGTATGAAAAATATGAAAATGTTATTAAACAAGGCAACCACTTAGTTTAATTTTTCTTTTTAAGATCTTTTTGTTTGAAGTAATTTTAAAATTAGTTTTATTTTTAATTTTTAAGTTTTGAATAGTAAATATGCATGACTAATTGACAATGTTATGAAGGCTAGAAAAGTGGTTGATATAATTATGATTGATATATAGAAGTTAATGTTATATAAATATTTAATTATTTTTATTTTTAATAAAAAAATATGGAGATGTTGCTTAAATTTAAACGATATTTTGATGTCATTATTGATTAATAAAATGGTTACTTTATTGATTTTATTCAAAAATATGATCAAAATAAATGTTTAATATGTTTTAATAGCATTATATTGCATGACAATATGAAAATGTTACTAAGCAAGGAATACATTTAGTTGTTTTTATAATTTGTTTTTATAGTTTTGACAGCTTAATATTTGGTTTATATTTTGATTTAAGCTCATTTTGTTTGAGAGAAAATAAAATTTTATATGAATTAATTTTTTGAAATTGTTCTCTAATTTATTTTAGAATAGAAGTATAATATTGAGAAGTGCAAAAATGTAATTGTGCTTGATATCAACTTGTAAGTGAGATTAGAAATAAACCTTCCATTTTTATTACAAAAATAAATTAATAAGCAATGACAAGTTAAAAGTAGAATATTTTCTTGAGTAAAACTGCAAGCAAAAGAGCTTTAGCTAAATAATATTTACACATTTTTAAGTGCATACCATAAAAGTCTTTGGTTTCAACTAGTTTTTGCTCAAATAGTTGAAACCATTTCAAATGAACATCTAATGGAGATTTAGCTTAAATTTGATCCAAAATTGATGTGCATGATGCACAATTTTAGCTAATGATGACAATCTTTTCTTGCACATTTGGATACCAATTTACTTTTTTTTAAGGTTTATATGATGCTTTTAGTTCTATGTTGTTGAAATGTTTTGTATTATGTGAACCTTGGAATATCCAAATCAATCAAAAGTTGGTCTTGGCCAAGGGAGCTCATATCTATGTTAACACCTTTAAAACTATGATAATATTTCAATAGATATTTTATTTTTAAAATATTAATTTAATTTTTTTAAAAATATATATATTCCTAAAAAGAAGGTAAGAAACTTAAAAAGGTAGATAAATTTTAAAAATATAAATAATATTAATTATGAACATAATCATACCAAGTTGATAAAAGTTGGAGATGTTAGATTATAAAAAATATCAGAGATTATTTTAAAGTTAATAGTAATTTAAACTATTGAATCGATATTTATCAAAAATTAAGATAAATATATAATGATATCAAAAAATTATAAAACTTGGATGAAATTTGGATGGTAGAATATCATAGGTTAAAATTATTTCGTTGTGAATATGATGTGGTAGGATCCCAAAATTAAGGGTTGAATAGTAATAAAAGAATTTAATATAATACGTTTAATATGAATTTTTAGAAATAAAAAACATTAAAAAATGTCAAAACATGTTGAAAAATTGTGAAAATTTGATGATGGAAAATGCTCATCAAGTAGTTTCATATAAAATTATTTTATGAATTTTTTAAATCATTTGAATTTGGGTCTAAATAAAAAAACAAAAAACGATGAGAAGGAGATAAAAGAAATGAAATGAACTCAAATATAAACAAGAAAAAAGTATAATATAGTATGAGAATTATATGATATTAGTATTATATAATGATTATGTGTATAATTAAGTTAGATGCATGTAGACATAAATATACTAATATTATGTTTTTTTTACAAATCTTCATACATTGTTTTATTTATTATTTCATTTTATTTATTAATTAAATTACTCCACTTTCATGCTATTTTATTACTTATAGCTAGTGGTTTATTTGTTGAGCACATCACACTCGTACATTACTTACGTTACACGTGAGGGTGTGGATTCTCAAAAAACTGGGCTTCCTTAAATGCTTGCTTAGAATTCTAAGTGTAAGATTATGTAATACTTTGTAAGTATAAGAGAGTGAGAGACCTTATATATGTAAAAAAAATATATACATTATGCATTTCATTATAAGACATCGCATTAGTATGTTATTTGCAACTTTTCATTTTATATGGCAACTCGATATTATGTGACGCTTGTTCGTTTAGTTGTATTAAATTAAATGTTTCAATTTTAGATGCTTTCTTTATCGCCCTCACCCATTTCAATTGGTATTTTCAATATTTTACTACTTTTTTTCACTTGATAAATTAACTTTGGATGCATTTTTAATAGCTTTTATTAGATTTATATTGCACAAGTTGTAATAGGATGGTATGAGAACCCTAATCTCTAATATGTAATCTGTGTTGTTGAAAATTTTAGTTGTTTTGTGAAGAGATTATTGCCTTGCTTTTTTAGGAGAGAACTATGAGAAGAACTAAAAGAGTAAAATCATAAACTAGTGCCAAAAAAAGGGAGATGAACTAATATGAAATTAGAGAGGCTCAGCAAAGGGCAAAGCGGTTTTTGTTAGTCCTCTTCTCTTAATTCCAAGGAGAGGCTTAGCAAAGGGGTTTTTGTTGACAAATTAACAAAGAAATTTTACAGAATGCAACATCTCTAATAGGTTTGAAGGGCAGATCTCTTTGAGGAAAAAGATTGGATTAGTGAGGTAAGCAGAAGATTTGATGGACATGAGTGCTCATAACCTAAAATTGTATTGTTGCATTTTTGTTACTAGTTAGGGTTGCTAATTTGTAATGGTAGTCTTGACATGCATTTATTTTGGATGTCAACCTACATAAGAAATTATATGGGAAGATTTTATTGAATATTTTATGAAATTGTTTATTCTTTTATCTCTTAGAGAAAATATAAGGGTAGTGCTAATGGTTTTAGAATAAGAGAATTTGTTAGTAACAGATAATGAGATAATTTTTTTTTCTTATTTGTTATGCCCCTTAAGTGATAGGTATTAAGGATCAAAGATGTTTTTTGTTCCACCATAAACAAAAAGAATCCATCAAATCTACTTTGATCACTTATAAGATGCTTAATTGAGTTTATAGAATAAGTCATGTCTATGGAACAATAATTGGAAATATGTGAAGCATGCAAAGTGGCAATAATGACGAAGAATGAAGTAGTCTTGATAGCAAAAGTTTATAACCCTTTTAAGATCTTTTAGAAGGTTAGAGGTGGTAAAGTAGTAGGTTGCAACATGGAGTTTTTTGGGCTATGTAGGTCTAGATGCTTTAGTTGTGGAAAGTTAGGGCGTTTAGTTAAAGTTGTTCCTTAGATAACCGTTGAGATGGCTTCTTTATTGTTGAGTGTTTGGCACATTACTAACAAAGAAGGTACTGATAAAGACAGATTGTAACAACTAATTAGCTACTTAAGAAGGATGAAATGATAAAAAAAATATTTAAAATATGATGGTTATGATGGTGAATAATTTCACATTGATTATAAGAAGAAAGACTCATGAACGATATAAGTAAAGTCATAAATCATGAAATATGGTGGTGTCTTTTAAGGGTAACCTAAGTTTAGATCTCATAAGAACTTAATGGTTAAGCATGATAAAATCAGAGAGATTTTAGGATGGGTAACCAAGTAAGAAGGGTACCTTATAAAAAAGGATAAAATTTAATTAGTTTGAACAATATCTCACAAAAGAAGGCTAATATGTTAAAATATGTTATTAGAATGATTGAAGTTATAGGAGAAATATTGTTCAGCAAGAGGAGGTGAGTTGTTAGAATTAAAAATTATAATTTTTTAAAAATGTGTTAATTTTTATTTGGACAATAAAGCTTTAAAAATTATAAAATAATAATGTATAAAAATTTAAATACGTACACAAGCAATTTTTAGGTGATTTGATTTAAAATCAAACCTACGTCCACTCGTGACAAAAATTATGCACATAAATAAACTATATAAGCCTTTTGTTAAAAGATGGGTTGGTTAAACCCTTATAACAAGAATATACAAAAATACAATGGTCTTACAATCAAAATAGAATTGGCAAAAAGAAAGAAAGAAAATGATAATAAAAATTCATACAAATAAATTCCTATGCTTGACAAAATTTTAATAAGGCATAGCTATTTTAATTTAATTAGCTATAAAATAAGAAAATAAGAGCTCAATTGATTGAATGATGAATCAAGAAATTTAGAATTCATTCAAAAAATGCAGCATAAGGAGGCAACGATTTGTAACGGGTGCAAATTGCTTTAAGGTCGTGACTTGAGAGTTCTTCTTTAGAATTTTGTAAAAAAGTTTTCATAAAAAAAATTTACTAAAAAATTCTCTTATTTATAGATATCTTATAACGACTAAAAGTGCTTACCAAACACATAAATTAACCATTTAAATTCTCTTTATTTATAATTTTTAATTAAGAAAATTAATAATTTAAGAAAATGCCCAATGACTCGAAATAATGGCTAAAAGAGCCATTACGTTAGAGTTGTTGGATTGGACCAAACTCGATCGTTCGATTGCAAAAACTGCATGATTAGATGAACAAAATTCAAGTTGTGCTTCTTAGAAATACGTATCAAGAGAAGGATAGAAGCTACCATTCTGTAACACTTGATTGGCTGTTCGAGAAGGATAAAAGGATCAAGAGAACATTTGATGTGTGAAGTCGAAGGCTACCTAGGAAAAATTCGAAGGATTAGGAGAACAATTGAAGTATGGGGACAAGATAATGAATAAGTTCTATATTGGTTACAAGAGAGAAAATTCTGAGCGATATAAGTAAAGTTATAAGCTTTGAAATGGTAAGATGGATTTTGGGGATATCTTAGGCTTGGATCTCATAAAAACTTTATTTTTAAGCATATTAAAGTTGGAGAAATTTTAAGACGAGTGACCAAGTAAAAATGATAAAACTTAATTAGTTCAAGACAGCATCTCAAAGAAACCTATGATGTTACAATATGATATCAGAGTCATAAAACACCCAACTAACTCGTAAGAAAGATGAAAAACATGGAGAACATCTAAAGTATGGGGGCTAGGATGGTCAATAAGCTTCATATCAACTATAGGAAAGAAGATCCTGAGTGACATAAGTAAAGTCATAAGCCTTAAAATGGCTAAGTGCTTTTTGGGGGTAAACTAGGCTTAGATCTTATAAGAATTTCATGATTAAGTATGCTAGTTAGAGAAACTTTATGATGTGTGATCAAGAATGAAGGGAACCCTAAAGAAGGATAAAACTTAAATAGTTTAGGAAAATAACTCACCAAAAAAGGTTATGATATTATAAAAAAGTATTAGAGCTAACCTTCTTTATTCTCATGTTGTTTGAAGATTTATAAGTATAATCAGGTAGTCATTTAAAATTTTGACTATCTCAGAATGATGAAAGGAACTAAAAACATATGAAGTATTGGGGTTAAGATAGTAAATAAGTTTTACATCAATTATAAAAGAGAAAATCCTAAGTGATATAAATGAAGTCATAACTTAAAATAATGAGAAGTGTTTTACGAGAAACCTAGGAATGGATCTTATAAGAACTCAATGATTAAGCATTTTAGAGTTGGAGAAATTTAGGGGTCGGTGATTAAGCAGGAAATAACCTTTGGAGAAGGACAAAACCTAATTAGTTTGAGACAATACCTTACTAAGAAAGATTGAGATATTGCACATTTACTATCTTATGATCATATTAACACAGTAGTGATATCAAATTGGTACAATCATGATAATGTAATAGTTTGATCTTTGTAAAGCCATGATCATACACTATGTTAAGATCTTAACATTATTAAAATAAGGTTAGTTTGTTAAACATAATTTTTAGAAAAAATTTCTTAATAAAAATTAAATCTTTATTGATAGATATGAATGTGATTTTTTGTAGAAAATGAAGATAACTGATAAAGGGAAAATAAAGGTAATAAAAGAGGCATCTCAGAGTCATTAGGTAAGCAAACCAATGAACTATGATATATGTGGGTTGTCAAATATTTTTTGATATTATTATGGAATATCTAATGATGTAAATATTGAATGACATAATATTCTTTTGCATGTGTTTTGATTTTTTTATAGCACTTTATAATTATTAATATAAATATGTATATAATTACGCATGCACACTTATATGAGACATACAACGTTATGAGTCAAAATATATGATCAAATAAAATTTATAAAATAAAATAAAAGAAAGGAAAGAAAAAAGTCTAGTATAACCTAAAAAAGCCTTAACCTTATTGAACAGTTAAATTATTGATGTGATAGATGTGATATACGTCACCGTTGTTATCATGGTGCCTTGAAATAGGATCATGAAATGTAGAGCCCTCGGCCACCTATTGTCACACATTTCACATGCACATGATAGGTGTACCTACCATGCCATTGTGGTCAATGCATGTACAAATGGCTTATGCTCAAGCGGGAATACTACTTGTGCTTCTGAACACTACTCTAGCGTGGACATATTTTTAGTCAAATCTACATATTTTTTTTAATAATATACAAAAGGTTATGAACGATGTATAAGATAATTTAAAACTCTAGAAATCAAAACTTTTTGAATTTAAATTCCTTTGAAGGAAACTTTTTTAAGAAATTCAATCTCGTTGTGGGAAAACCCTTTTCTCCTTCCTCTCTTCTTTAGCTTATCATCGTTATTATGCTTCCACTTTTGCTGCTGTAGCTTGAATAAAAAGGTTTATTATCGAGAGCTTAATGCACGAACATCTTACATACATATCATAGAGCATCTTATATCTTGTCAATATTAGATGTTGGCATAAAGGGATAAAACTTAGTGATGATAAAATACTTCATTCTTGAGTGTCATAAGTATTCAAAGATATGAATATTATTTTGAACTCCTTGTATCTTGTCTACATAGGATTTTGGCATTAAGGGGTGAGACTTAGTAATGATGAGAAACTTTACTTCTTAATATTTTGCCAAGCCCCTACCTCATTAAACCATTAGATAACAAAATTAACATCAAATTATTCTACTGTTACAACATTTAGTGAGGACAAAGAACAAAACCCACAGTGGGGATTCGACGGTCAGACAAACACCAACTCCAAAATCCAAAGTATATAAACAAGAACATGTTTTTTTTAAAAGTTTAATCACACCAAGCCCTCCCTCTCTCACACATCTCATGAAAAGAACTCTGCCGTAGTAGCATCATTCCCATCTCTCGATGCAGTGGTTGCATGACCTGTAATGTAAGCACTAAATGAGATTTTATATATCTTAATAGATAAATCACAATATCTAACCAATTATGAAAAAGAGATATCAAATTATCATGAATAGTAAAGATGAATCATATGCATAAAGATAAAATAACACTAGATGTCATATATAATGTCAGATGAAAAACCATAAAAGAAATGTCAGTTCTTTATATAGTGTATTATTATCAAGCAAAATTCTCTTTGACTCATTATCCTCTGGATCCAATCATCATCAATAAAATGACCTCCAGTCGGCATCCAACCAAACACATAACACTAGGCAGATATCTGATTCTAAGATCGATATCCTACAACACATGCTGGGCTTAATGCCACCAGATAGGTATGTTACCATACCCTGCAACACATGTTGGGCCTGATGTAAATCATCATGGAGTCATAGCACATAATACCAGGCAGATATCTGATTTGAAGATCGATACCCTATGACACACGCTGGGCCTGGTGTAGACACTAGGCAGATATCTGATCCGAAGATCGATACCCTGCAACACATGCTGAACCTAGTGGTAAGGATAATGTTCTTTGAGAATCCATTTTTACTACCATTTTCAATCATAATTCCAAACAATTATGCCATATTAAAAGACATTTCTTTCCATATTGTTTCTTTCTTTTTATTTTATTATCATACCATGTTATTCCTTTCTTTTTAATTTTCATGCAAATGCATAAGTAACAACCAAAGCATCATATGATAGTAAGAAATCATGTAAAAACATAATATTATGCTACATCATAAGGTTAAGAATTTATCTACCTAGATTTGTTGTACAATTTGTATTGCCCACTTCTTATTCTTATTGATGTTCTACAAGTCCATAATGCAAACATAATCAAGTTAAAATATACCTATTATTCAAAAGTTGCTTTCTAAAAATTGTTCCCAAACAGTTAAAAATTCTGCTTTCTAAAAGCTTTCTTAAACAGCCAAAAATCTCGCTTTCTAAAAGCTTTCCCAAACAGCTTTCCAAAACGCATTTTCTAAAATTCCCAAAATTCCTTAATTCAGCTGTTGGGTTTCGTCGACGCTGGATAGCCCGCGCCCTGTGCCCCGGGTTCAGCCACACCACCTGATCCGAAAGCCTGGACCGGTTTCTGCTATATTTATTTTTTTTTTCTCTCTCTCTCACTCCTATACGTCTGGCGAAGCCGAAATATTTCGCCGACAAACTCGAGATCTCCTGCATCTCCCGTCGGCCAAATCGACCCCTCTCGGTCTCCGCTGCTCACCAGAAAACTTACACAACCCCGACGACAAAGCAAACAAATTCTTACCTTACGATAATCTTCGACGGCTGTCACCGTCGCATGCCGGAACTCACGGAATCATCGCCGGTCGTCACTGTCGCATGCCAAAACTCACGAAATCCTCGTCGGCTATTACTGTCGCGTGTCGGAACTGTGCGAAGCAAGGCAGTAGCTTTCGGAAATCTCGCCCTCGCAACTCCGACAACCTCCTCGAAATCGGTATTTGTAGAAGTGCTTTTTCAAACGCACCCTACTTCGGCTTTTATAACCGCGGTCGAAACCTACATGCCCTTGGTTCGTGAACCACATTTTGCATATCACTTTTTCCAAATTTTTTATTTGCACATATATCTTCCGCCCGGAGAAATAAACCTGTGCTGAAATTCCTAAAATTGCATATATATCCATCGCAGCCAACAACTTTAAAATTAAAAATATACATTCTGTCAAAATGAATTGAACTATGTCGACATTTACAAAATTACAAATATATCCTCAATATTACAAATATATCCAAATCTTTAAAAATTCATAATTTATTCCTTAGAACTCCAAAAATTACAAACTAAACACCATTAGACTCGTCTCAAAGGGCTCTCTCAATAAAAAATAAAATAAAGAAAAAATAAGACTGTTACAATTTTAATAATCAAAGAGAGAGTCATAACATATTATAATGTGGAGACTTGTGGTGATGAGATATAATATGTGATCCTCAAGTGCTAGGATAACGATTATGAAAAAATCTTAACTCTAAGGAAAGATAAATATGTGAAAAGAAAAAGGAATGAAAAAAATAAATATAAAAATTAAAAAGTATTGTATATGGTCATATACATACTTATATGATCATATATGTATTGTTACAACATTTTTTATACAAATTTTCATGCATTTTATTATTACTGTCATATTTTATTATTCAGCTACTTTATTTGTTATTTTTACTACTTTATTATATATAGCTGGAGGTTTGATTATTAAGCATATCGTGTTTATTTTATATTTATATTATAAGATATGTTGCTAACACTCAGTCAACTGAGAGCATTAAAAGAATATTTGAAAACCTAGGGCTAAGAGCTAATGTATTTGATGAGAGATGATATATTATAAACAGGTGGGTATATTTATATTTAATTTATATTTTTATATTAATATCAATTTATAACTCTCATGTAGTATGACAATTGCTTGTTTTATAAGCATTGTTATTTTATTGAAATGTTTAAAAATTATTATGAATTTTTATGCCACTATTGCTCATTTTAGTAACATATGTTGTCTATTTTATTTTATAATAAGGTTTGATTTAACACGATATATTTGTATTCTTAATGCATGTAATTGGGTTCTATTGATTATATTAGGCAAGTCGTGATAAGGCTCCCATGTTTTGAATAGCAAAAGGTGACTATGATAGTGGTGGTAATAGAATAGCAAAAAAATGATAAAAGATAAATTGAAATCCTAAATGAAACACGACTTTGGAAATGAAATTTTGATGCATGAAAAGATGGAATCTAATGAAGCTATGAACTAGAAAATTATAAACTCATAAAAGATTTAACAACTTACAAAGTTCTATAGCTAGCAAAAGTGTTTTAAATGAGAAAAAGTCTAAGATCCAAGATTAAATAAAAAACATAAAAAATCTAAACAATTTTGGTAGAAGATTTCAAATTGAAATCACCGAGTCTTCATCTTGAGAACATTGAACTTTTGTCTAAAGTTTGAAGTTTACGTTTTGACTTTATCTTAGATATTGGCTTTGATTATCCAAATTTAGATTGTCAAATTGAAGATCATATATAGAAAATTGAGTTAATTTCACATGTTAGACTACTAATATAACATAGATTTAGATTTGCAAAGCAATTGACCCAAAATAGTTAAGGGATTGATGAGATAATAAGTCAACTATAAAGATTTTGAAATTGAGGATAGAGCAATAAAACTTAAACATTGATTTCAATACCGTCAAATATAAATTTGATGCTTTCATTTGTGGGGAATGATTATTATTAGATTCCTTGGATAACCAGTATAGATTCTCAAATATCTAATAAAGGGTTAATTAACGAAGTACTTGTATTTGTAATTGATAAATGTCATTGATCACTACAAATTTAAACTTTTAAAATTGGCAATTTTGGTTCTATATAACAATATAGAAATAGGTGATGACTTAGTATCAGTTAGATTATTATAATCATATATAAATTCTCTAATTTTCAAACTAAGTACTAATCAAATTATCTCATAAATCATACCAAATTACTAAAAAATAATATATTGAAAAAAAAAATAAATGCATAATTAGATAATGCATTGAGATGAATACAAAGATACTTCTTCTCGAATAGAATTCACATGAAATTACAATTAATTTTTGAAGTTTAACAGGTAAATTAAAAAAAAAAATTATAGGACTATTAATTCTCCACAGTCTCCCAAGCATAAAGGATGGGGCACCTTCAACTCATGTGGCCAAATTCATCGAAGATTCGTACACCAAAGAAGAGGAGTTTGTTTGCCATCAAAGCCCTAATAAAATTGAGGATGATGCAATCTCTTTTTATGGGAGGTCTTAGTAAGTCCAAAAAAATTAAGAAAATGGAAATCATTTTTATTCCTTGTGATTTAACTTTGAGTCTTTCTAATTTGTGGTGAGGATCAAAGTTTTAGCTCTAATTAAATTTTTATTTGCTTATTAAATTGATTGGAAAGGAACTTCCATGAAGTAGCAAGCTTGGGTTTCAAGGAAGGGGGAACCTGAGGTGAGAGAAAAATCTAAGGAGGTAGAAGTGCTTAATGAGAGAGAAAGATTGAAAGAAAAAAGGATAAGAAAGCAATTTTACAAATTTGGATATTAGTTTGTGTAACTTGAATATGTAATAAATGAATTGTAATTATACAAAATTTCTACATTGAGCTGATAGATGATTGATAAGTTGAACTGGAAAGATAATGACTTTAATTAGTAACAATGATAGGTATGAAAAAAATAATAAAATCTTGAGATAAGTATTCTAACATAAATATTATATACATATATGTGATGTATTATTAATTTCATGTAGATGGGATCTTATATATGAGTCTTATACAGAGTATATGATATTGATGTACTATAACGGCGTTATATTACATAACAATATAAGAATTAATATTTGTAATTAGATGTCTGTCCTGTATTTTGTTATTTGTTATTATATAAACTTATTCAACATGTTATAACTATATAAGCGTATTATTTATGTGCTTTTGTGATACATACATCTAGTTAGATACAATGAAATTGAGAAAATCATTCATTTATGTAAAATAAGGAAAATGTTAATGGATTTCTATTAAAAGAAATCAATAATTAATAAATTATATAATACAAAATATGTTATTTTTTATGACTAGTGGCCAATGTATCACAACATGGGGAATTGTTAGAATGAGTTGGCTAGTGACCAGTGTGTCACATGATTAAAATTTATTATCGTTAGTTGGCTAATGATTAGTAAGCCATTTGATTGAGATTTACCATTAAGAGTATGGTTAGTATGTCACTTGATTAAAGATTGTTACATGCATATGACTTTTAGAAAAATAAAAAATTATACATGATTGTTCATAAAAAAATATGATGTAGATAATCAATAATTTAGATTTTTATTATAACTAAGTAAACTTAAAAATATGATACTAATTGATTACTCTAATAAAGATAAAATAGTAGTATGATAATTATAATGTTTACTTAGTAGAAACACGCACTCATAAACAGGTCATATCAAGAAAAATGAATGAAAATAATAAGAAGTTTCATGTGCTTACTATTTTTTGGAGTACGTCTCATGTGTTTTTTTAAATATATGTCTCTTGTTACAATTAACTTTATTGAGATATTGATTATTTATTTCTTTGATTGATATACTGATTCATGCCACGTATGTAATTGTCCCAAATCAATTGTATATTCGTAGATTTATTTATTTTTACAGGTAATATGTTGATCTAATAATGATTGGTTTAATATTTTCTTTGGAACTAACTTTTCAAGAATATCAGAACCACATTAAAAAAATGATCATTCATAAAAAAAAAAATACTTACAATAAAGAATTAAAATTATAAATATTTTATACTAAAAGATTTGTTTATTACATGATGTATTGAGCGTATCTTTATTTAAAATTTGGATGTAATTATGAATTGAAATTGTGAAATTGTAAAATGTGTTTATCAAAATGGTATAAATAATTTTGGTATTCAATTGATATACAAAACTATAGTGTATGTTATATTTGTTGATATATATGTTGTATCGATATACTAATGAATTAGAAAAAAAAACACAATTTAAACAAGATTCTATCCATTTGAAACTTGAGAAAAAATAAGGATTTTAAATTATGATAATTTCTTAAACTAGAAAAATAAAGATTGTGACGAAAAGGCTTGTTATATAATCGATTTCTTAATAACCATCAGTAGATAAAGGTAAACATTTCTAGATATCTAGATAGACACTAAAAATAAATAAATCATTAAAAAAGGACAAATCATTATTACAATACAAATAGTCAATAAATGTAAATTTATTTTATAATGACATAATTTCATTTAAATGTAAATAATGAAAGTAATAATATCTATAATTCTTTAAATTAATGTATAATTGTGATATGTAATCAATTGATGAGATTAATAGTGTAGTAATAATTATAATTGCACAATAATGATTCATAACGATATGTGATAGTCAAATCAACTTCTCTATATAATAATGATAGTAGAAGATGTATTGCTATTATCACAACACATGTAGTGAAAGACAAGGCTTATAAGAGAGAAAATTTATGTTAAACCAAAAAATAACATCAACAATGGCAATTGAGAAGATCCTCTAAAAGTTTTCATATTTTGAATCCATCAAAAGAGTAAATTCATCTCGTATTCTTTATAAATACAAAAGAAAAAATGCCCTTAAGGCTATCTTATTTGAAAGTTTCCTTCCCTTATTTGTTAGATGAGTTTAAATAACTAATTAAAAGGATTTAATTGATAGTTATTTTGCATAAGTTTTTGAAAGTCATTGAATGAGGAATCTGATAAAACAAATTATTGATATTTGCAACATAAATGATTATAAATTAGAATGTAAAACTCTTATTTAACACTAGAAAAAAAAATTCCAAATAATAAAAAGAATAAAAATAAAAAATAATTGAGAAAAAAATCACTTAAAATCAAATGATTAATGCTTCAAATCAATATAAAACTATCACAAAAATTCTGAATTTAATTATTTTTGTGAGTTTCAATGACTTTGACCAGTTTTGTTTTTCTAAATAAACTTTTTATTTAAATTTTTTTGTTGTTTTAATTTTATTATAATGTCATTAAAAATTAATCAAATAAAAATCAAACTTTAAAAGTATTGAAATCTTTGAGTGTATATAACTAACTAAAAAGATTTAAATGATAATTATTTTGCATAAATTTTTAAAAGAAAGTGAATAAGGAATCCAATAAAACAACTTATTGATATTTGCAACACAAATGATTTTAAATTAGAATGTAGAACTCTGATTTAACACTAGAAAAATATTTCAAAATAATAAAAAGAATAAAAATAAAAAAAATAATTAAAAATAAAACCACTTAAAATCAAATGATTAATATTTCAAATCAATTAAAAAAGTTATCACAAAAAAATCTGAATTCAATTGTTTTTCTAAATAAATTTTTTTATTTAAATTTTTTTTGTTTTAATTTTATTATAATATAATTAAAAATTAATCAAAATAAAAATCAAAATTTAAACTTATTGAAATCATTGAGATTAGACATCCAAACAAAATCATAATTTGGGTATTATATTTAAAATAATATGTAAAAAACATTTTATATAATAAGATCATATAAAATTAATGTTTAAAATATTATATTTTGTATTATTTAATATTATATATATAGATATTTAGTCAAATCTATCTTTAAATGCAAAGCAATGTATGGGAAGTTCTCATTATTCATCATTATCACGTGCAGAACACGTGCTTAGTTTAAAGGATTTTTTCGCCGTGCGCTTCGTTGCCTGCTTAAAGTTAAACATCACCATAATTGCGTTGCTAATACACGGCCACGCTTGTCTCCGATCCTCTCTAATTCACTGGTCCCAATCACATAGCGAGCCTTCAACTAGAGAAGGCCACGTGTAATCCAGCCCCACGACCACAAATTTCGAGCTGTATGGCAGAAAAAGGACAGCAGTACTGAGCGGAGATGTACGGCCGATCTTATGACTTCAAGGCGTACTAAATCAATTTTTTTAATTGTATGTTTTAACATACTTTTTAAATCATCTTATAAAATATTATTAATAAACTAAAAATAACTTATAAATTATTTACAAACAAAGCTATTATATGATTATATCCATTTACAAATTTTTTAGAAATTAAGCTTGAGGAGGTGCCCTATGGTTTTATGCTTTGGGAAATCGAGAATAGGGATAATAGCGGTCACAATTGCAAAACATTTGTTATAAAAGGTATAGAGGAATCTTTTTAGGAGTTGCGAAACTTTTGTTATAAAAGGTATAGAAAAATCTTCTTATGAGCCTTATGAAGTCTCTTCACTGGAAGAATATTGCATTTTAAGAAAAAATTTATATAGAAGTTGGTAACAAAAATGACTGAGCTGATACAAAGAGAACAAATGTGAGATAGTATGAGTAGAAATCGATTGTCAAAGCAAAAGAAAGCTATTGCATAGAAAAAAAAGGAAAAACATATACAAAACACTGCAAAATTGCAAGAAAACCTCGATTATCCCAAAATTTGATGAGTCAGTTTGTAATCAAAGACTTGTAAAGATTTCATCTTCTTGAATTAAGTATCTTATTAATTGTGAATAGTCTTTTTTTTCTCATAATTATATTATTTTATATTTTTTATCTCTTTTATAAGCTCATAAAAGATTAATGGTTTGTGAGATTTTTTTTTCTTTTTTTTTAACCAATAAAAAGCATGATCATCTGAATACTTTAATATTTTTCATTATTTTCTTTGACATTTCTTTCTGAAGTTTATAAATGGACATAACTATGATGACAATAATAAATATTAGTTCACACAAACCTTTGTCGTTGATATTATGGTTTCCCTACTTTTAGGGGTTTGCATAAAAGTGTGATATACTTTTCTTTTTTTATTGATTATTATATTTTTATCGCTTATATGTTTTTATTGTAATCTTTCACATTTTTTTTAATCTTCATATAAACTTTAATTATTTTTGTTTTTAGCAATTTTTGGTGCTCTCCTTGAGATGTTCAGATGGTCATGAATAACATGCCTTTAACATTGATTTTCGTCGAATCTATGAAATAATGTTACGAGCAAATGGATTGAATTTTGTTGACTTCAAAGTATGTGCTTTGCTTAATGGGTATCAATACATTTAGAGGGTCAAGTAACATGTCATAAGATGTAGTATCACGATTGCTTAAGTAATACTTTATGAAAAGATAATAAAATATAAGATACGTTATATTGGGTCCCATCCAACTTAATTAATACTTGTTCAGGTTTTTATAAAATTTAAATTTCATTTTTATGTATTGAAAAGCAAAGTATTTGATGCATTGCCATGGATTCATCCAACTTGAATAGCATTTTTTTATTTACTCTTCTTATATGTATTAAATTTTATTTTTCAAAAAAATTGTATTGAATTTAATTTTTATTATAACTAGCTTTTTTGTTTTAATGAGTATGCTAAATATTAGTATAAAATAAATCTCATGTGATATTATGTTATAGAAATAATTAATTTTTAAAATAAGAGCATGTGAATCAAAACTATTCTCAACCAATATTAATATATATATATATAAACATGACATACATAATCATCAGTTATAAATTTGTTTGATTAATATGAATGTTTTCTAATAGAAGGCCATTAATGATAATACACTGTATATGCAAAACATATGGAATTTAAAAGCAACTAATAAACATATGGAGCATGCAAAGTAGGCATGAAATCATCAGCTAATAAACTTTTTAATTTTACCAATTTCTAAATCTATAAACTGTGTTAATCAATACAACAATCAAAATACATATAAACTATATAAGAATGCTTATCATAGTCCAGATTTGTAGTCGTCACAGTATACAATAAAACTTATCTATGAAATTACTCTTCTCGAACCTCAAATTATTCTCTTTTCTTTACTGGATCGCACAAGAAATTTCTTTAATTTGTCTTTCTTGGCTACCCTTTTCTTTTTGTTTAGTTCATTAGCCTCTTTATCTGCTTTATACAGTGTTAGCTTGCCAACCATCATTAATTCTTATTTTGGAAGATATTTCTTAAGAGTTATTGTTATTAATTTTTTATTGAGTATACTTTATTGTCATTTTTGCAAATATTATATATCAATATTATCTTAATTTATATTATTTTTCACATCAATTTAAGAACATGTTACATAACAATAACAAGCACAATATAAAAGAGGATCCAAAGGAAAATATAGTTGTTTGTAATATGTTTTTTTAGACTTAACTCTCTTAACAAATTTAATACTTATTCTAAGATTATGGGTTTAAATTCTTCTTTTTTATTCAAATAATTTCAACATATAATATTCGAGACATGATAACAGATTATTCTAATATTATCTCATACTTATTATCATCCTCAATCACCCAAATCAAGTAAGTGGGCGACTCATGATAATTGCATATGTTTCTAATATTGAACGTAGTCAAGTTCTGTCACATTACTTGCAAAATCATCGCTTTAACATCTCTATGATTTTTATTACATATGCATTTAATGAATTTCCTTTTTTTACCTCTATAAATTATACTTCCATTTACTAAAAAAATGTTTATAAATATAAATTAATTAAAAAATATCTTTAAAAAATAAACATGTATGAATTAAAAATTATATTTTTTAAACAAAAAAAAAAAATAATAATAATAAGAAGAGGTTGGTAACACCTATCTTTTTATAAAGGACGTACATATTATAGTAGTACAAAATTTTAGTAACTTATTTTTTGGATGATTATTATTATTATATATATATATATATATTATTTTTGGATAATATTTGTTTTAAGAAGTTTGCCGTCTTGTTATTTTTTTATTTTATTAGTTTAAATGATTTTAAAAATATTTATTTAAAACATTTTTGGGTTTTCAAGGTCGGCCCGGCTCATGGGTCCACCAGTTAGCGCAATCAGCAGCGCTGGGAGCGGGACGAGGCCCAGAGCGTACGCGCATAATGATTAATTGCTTCTGTAATGAATGCTAATAATAGGCTTTAATCCCAATCTTCGCCATTTGTCTTCCGCCATGCAAGCTCCGAGCAGCTAGTTTCCATCCTCTACTGCTCGCTTAGCTCTCTCTCTTCACGGTCTCCTTGTCGTCGTTTCCGTCAACAGCACCGACTCCGTTGTCTTCGATTTCACTGCAATCGGTCACCCACTGATCCACCCGCGGATCACCCGTCCGGGCCGCCACGCGCCTGCCGGAGATGAAGGCCAAGAGCCTCCCCATCATCACTTTCGAGCATAAGAGGTTAGCCTCCAGGATCCGTCCACGTGTAGGATTTCATTTACCTGCGATAACCCCCCGCGAAGGGCGGTGCCGATATTCGAGTATCTTACTAGTGTGGAGTTCCTATTCCCTTCGATCTGGGAGTGTGTGGTGGATCGGTCGGTAGGTGTTTTTTTGGAATGTGGATCGTGGTTTGTTTGTTGGTGGGACCCGATCGGTCGCTCGGCGGCTCCCATTTCTGAATCTAGGGTTTTAGGTTTTTCGGACATGTTTCGTGATCTATCTCGACGGCGAAGTGTATGTTCATTGATGTCGTTGATGATTACGTTCCGGGAGAAAAACTGCTTTTTCCGATCGATTTCGTGTTTTGTGTTTTGGGTGATTTGGTGGAGGCTTTCGGGTGTTGCATTGGCTTTGGGCTGTTTCTTATGTGATGATCGGTGATCTGATCAGGGATGCGTATGGGTTTGCAGTGAGACCTCAGCACTTGCAGAGATACCGGGAATACGCGAGCATATACAAGGCAATGCTTTTGATGCTGCTTATTTCTTGTTGATAAACTGTGGTACTTTTTTTATTGCTTTGTTAAATGGTGTTAATTCCTTGTTAAGATTGTTGGTTTCTCTATGTCCAGGAGGAAGAGGAAGAAAGATCAGATCGCTGGAACGAGTTCCTTGAGAGTCAGGTACAATCCAACCATGTGGCAGCTAGTGAGGAAAGTGGAATTGGGCTTTCGCTTAATGTAGGTACTTCCTTGGGAGATGATCAAGATAATGGTAGTCAGCCAGTACTTGTTGGATCTGAGGAAGCTGCTTCGCAAAAGTTATCAGTGGAAGAGGAGACGACGAATAAAACTCAGATCTGGTCGCCGATAAGGCCTTCTCTTGCTGCTATTGAGCAGTTGATGAGTTACCGTGTGAAGAAGAAAACATACTCTTTGAATTATAAGGGTGAATCAGTGAAGATTGCTAATACAGTTGCCCAAAACGAAGAGACAAAGCCCCTGGAGGATTCTGAAGATGAGTTCTATGATGTAGAGCGATCAGATGTGGGCCAGGAGGTGACTTCTGGTTATAGCAGTGGTACTGACTCACATAACAATGCAGCTAATCACGTAGAATTAACTGAACCTTCGGTTCCTTGGAAGGAAGAGCTTGAGTTTCTTGTTCGTGGTGGTTTACCCATGGCTCTTAGAGGAGAGGTGATGTTTTTATGTTCAAAAGTACTACTAGTGCTGCATGCATCGTGTACTCAACTGTTGCTGTACTTTGTGTGCCACAGATATGGCAGGCATTTGCAGGTATTGGAAAGCGAAGGGTGCAAGGTTATTACCAGAATTTGCTGGCTGATGAGTCCACAGAGGGCAACGTGGCTGTTGGGTTAGCTGTCAATGGTGACAATGAATCTGCAAAGAAATCTAGTGCAAGTTCACATGAGAAATGGAAGGGGCAGATTGAGAAGGTAAGTGCATATGATTTTGTAAAGCTTTGCCTGTGCTTTGGGGCTACCTTGTTAAAAGATTCCAAAGTCAAAACTTTAGCTTTGTAAAATTTTGTGCATGATATGTATGTGGTTTGAAGGACTTGCCACGAACGTTTCCCGGACATCCTGCTTTGGATGAGGATGGAAGAAATGCTCTGAGGAGGCTGCTTACAGCATATGCTCGGCATAATCCTTCTGTTGGTTATTGTCAGGTATATTGTTATTACATACTGATTGGTTTTTGAAACTTTTGTTGGTTATTATCATAAATCTTTTGGTACTTATGTTGGTGTGTGTTGCATGCTACAATGATAAACAATTGAGTAGAGTTGTTTGTGGAGCTACTTTAGCACAGCAGATTATCTTGTTATCATAGTTACTATATGTTGCCTTTTCTTTCATTATGGAAAGTAGTGTCACTTGAATTTAGATCTGATTTTATGAAGTGAAAACTAAAGGTGGCCTTAGAAAAATGTTGCTAACATAAAATGGGGATATCACTCGTCCATATGTTTTCTCAGCAATGCTTTACTTTCTTAACTTATTTTGATTTTGCATTTCAAGCCGTGATCAATATATGATTCTTAAGATTTATTACAAGTTTAACTTGCTCAATTTTGATAAATGTAAAACTTGAGTGTTGGGAAGATCTAAATGAGTGTTTGGGAATCAAAACAAAGGAATTTAAAGGCCTTTATAATGATGATGTGTTTAGGGAGGTAAATTAAAAGGGTAAATTTATTTTATAATTTGAGTTGGGTGAAGTGTGTGAATTAAACATTTTATTTAAGATTAAAGATATACATTGGATTTATTTGGCATAGTTATTAAATTTTAAAAACTATTAATAAAAAATCGCTGTTAAAAATCTACTTATCAAAAATATTGTTAAATTTTGGTAAAAGAACCAATCTATTATAGAAGTTATTTACTTCCATTTTGTTATTAAGATGCAAAAGTAACCATTAAGCACTTTATATAAGAAACAAATGAATTCTTTATGTGATTGTAGTCAAACTGGTAATGTTTAATGATATGAAATATTGTTCTATAAAGTCCAAAAAGTGAAGAATGAACATTGTAAATGTGAGGATTTTGAAATTGATAAGTGATTATACATGAACAGGATATGATTAAAAATTGTTGCATTTAAGACTGGTTTTGCATCAGTTGGGTATTTCTTGAGGCATCTTAAGATGTTTTTTTTCTCATCAAACATTAAATATGGATTACGTATTATCCTTATTTGGAGATTTGAGTTGTTAAAATTTTTGCATGTGAATAATGAAAGAAATTGATAAAAAAAATGCAAGAGTTTGAAATGAACTTGGCATCTTGAATATCAAGAAAGAGTCACAAATCGCTAGAACATAGTGAAATTTGAGGATTCATATAATTTACCTCACTTGATGGATTTAAGACTTTTTATTGGATGTGATTTTATGATATCCAATACAAGTAGTACGTGTTCAATAGTGCAATTAGTATTATTGATTTATCTTTATTGCAGTGATTGTAATGTTATGAAAATGATTAAGCACACAACATTGACTTATGGCTCAGATGTGCACCTTAAATTGTGCAATATAAGCAATAATAGTATCCTTGGATTAGATGTTAGTCTTAATAATGAAAAATATGGTTTTATCTAAGAATAGTCTTTAGTGGAAGGTCCTTGAGTTTGAGATGAGAAAGGTAATATTATATGCAGTAGTTGTTAGTTGTGTTTGTAATTCAACAATATGCTTGGAGAATTGAAGGAACATGTATAAATTAGAATGAGAATTATTGATGGTATGGAGATGTGTAACAAAAAGTTTAACAACAACAAGATATATTATGAAGTGTGCATGTTTGCAAGAATGTGAAGATTTTTTGGGAAATAAACCAATGTTAGAAGTTTCATTTTAATTTCTGTTGAACTCTCTGTGTTTGAGTTTTGGTAGTTTAGGTACTTTGATTTTTTTTTTGTTTTAGATACATTATTATTTTTTCTTTAAAAAGAACAAAAAAAAGATGTATGTGCAGAAAAACTAAAATTATAAGCAAATTGTCATTTTTTATTTCTAGGCTTAGTAGATACTCATCTAATTTTCAATAGTTATTTTTCAAGTCTTTTTAAAACTAGTTTGAAATCTTAATTGCCTAAAACTAAAGTTATTGGCTTTAGAATTATGAGGTTTAATTGCTCTAGAATTTAAGCTATTAGGAGACCTAGGAATTGTTAATGAAGAACTTGATGAAATTAGGGCTAATGACCTTAGTTTATAAATTTGTTTGTCCTTTTCGCAAAATTTTCTATTAAAAGCTAATTTGAGACACTTGCTATCTAAAACATCAAATGAACTTTCCTTGGATAAGTTATGAGGGTTAATGGCTCTAAAATCTAAGCTATTCGAAGATTTAGGAACTACTAATAAAAAATTTGTTGATATGCTAAATAGGTTGAGGTAACAATTGTTTTTTGATGAGTACACATTTGTTAGGCTATTTTGAATTTGTGGGAGGGAGTTTAATCATTTGCAAGATTTTTGGCTAAATAGGTTGAGGTAACAATTGTTTTTGGATGAGGACACATTTGTTAGGCTATTTTGAATTTGTGGGAGGGAGTTTAGTCATTTGCAAGGCTTTTGGGGTAAATTTGCCACGTTGGGGAGGGTTTACTTTACCATTACAATGAGGGATCAACCTCAGATAAATGGTCAATAGAACTCAAAGAGGATTTGATTTTTGAATCCAAGCACATCAAAACCATGTTAGCCTTGCAATTTGATAAATTATTAGTATTCAACTGCACATTTTTTGTTATATAAGGATATCACAATGTAATCGTGGTGGCATCATCTTTAGCATTTATTTTGCAAGATAGTTGCTTCACATTTGCAATCATAGAATAATTGGCAATAGGATCAAGGTATTTGACAAAGAAGTTCAAATTGAAGGAAAAGATGTGGAATTCTTAACCATGCCATGTGTGATAGACATGCTTGGTGTGGAATTCTTCTTGATTACTTGCTAAGCATTATAATAAGGTTAAATAGTATTAAACAAATGAAGAAAAAACTTTTCTATTTAAAGTTTGAACCTTATGAAGAAAAATCTTGGCCATTTTAACTAAACTTAATTAAGAAATTACTTTTATGAATTAATCTTTTGATAATTGCTTTTTCAATGATTTTTATTTACTCTAAATCTTCCTTCACACCTAGAAATTGTAGTTGACACTTTTTGTCATGTCATTTTGTATTAATAGACTTGCTTACCATAAAACCTAACCTATTTTTGAAGAACTATTATTGCTAGCATAGCACCACGACTCGTTTAACCTAACCAATCTTCATTTATATAAATTCCTGTTTCATTAGCTAGTAAATAAGAAAACATAGAGAAATAAAATGGCGGTTGGGGCGCACAATATGGGAAAGACTGATTTAGAAGTTCCTCTACATATCCTTTAATCTATACATGGTTTTCATCCTCTTC
Source organism: Vanilla planifolia (assembly GCA_023846275.1). Taxonomy (NCBI): domain Eukaryota; kingdom Viridiplantae; phylum Streptophyta; class Magnoliopsida; order Asparagales; family Orchidaceae; genus Vanilla; species Vanilla planifolia. The sequence goes on along the minus strand of CM043874.1, from coordinate 9,498,212 downwards.
ACATTTTTGTTCAAGCAATAAAGTTTTGTGCTAACTTCTATTTTTTTTACTTAACAAATTTGCTTTGGTGTTTCTGATGCCATTATTATCTTAGTAAACTTTTAGGATTGAAAAAAATTGATTTTTCATTGAATGGTGAAGAATAATCTTCCATTTTATTCAATTCTCTTTCATCTAATTGAAAATTTTAATTTTTTTATTTTTAAATCTAGAAGGATTAATGATACCTTGTTTATCAAACTTCAAAATTTCATGGTTTATAAATGTTTATGCCATCAAAATTTAGTAGTTTTTAAAATTATTAAGCTTATTTTTTTATTCAATTATAAATCTAGTTAATTAGTGGAAGTCATTTCTACAATGTTATTTTTCTCATCTTGATAATAATGTGTACTACAATATACATCACATCTTTTTTTTAGATTTTATTAGTTAAGAAATATATGATTAATTTTAATTAATTATTGTTATTTGAATAATAAATACAAATTTCTAACTTAATCATTGAATTGTTTCCTTCCTTTAAAAATTTAGATAAGTGAATCATATTTTTTTATCTCTTATTTATATTAAGAATATAAGGAGAAGATATAATCAATATAGAGAGCTTGTTTTATAGTCTTTATTTGAGAAGGGATATTCTTAAATTAAGAGAATAATTTTAATAACAAGATTTTCAAAATCAATTTTATTGGTATAGATATCAAAGCCAAATTTAGTAAAAAGAATTATAGTTATTAGTATAAAAAATTTATTTTAGATAAAACGGATTAAATATTGAATTCTGTACCTACCCTCAAATTGGGTTATAAATGTTGAGTTTGTCTAACTTTGATCTCAAATTTTTAAAATATTTTCTTATTAGAACTTTTGTGAGTTTTTGTAGTTTAAAGTTTTGTTAGAATATAAATTGATTGTATTATTTTTTTTGTTAATCTTTTCCTTGATAAAATGACGATCAGTCTCGACTTGTTTAGTCTTCATCGCATCATAGTTTTATAGGTCCCTCAATTAAAACCTTGGGTTCACCAAGCACTTGTTTTAGCTAGATTCCTTCACAATGGCTACGAATCATGCACTTTAATTTAGCTTTAATACTACTTCAGGCTATGATAGAGTTCTTCTTACTCTACCAAGTTACAAGATTATTGTGTTCATAAGAATAATATCCTAAACTTAATCTTTGGTCAATTGTAAAACCAACCCAATCAGCATTAAGGTAAATCCCAATGCCCTTTTTATTGGTTGTTAGAAAAAGAGTCTAGTTCTTGGTGTTATTTAAGATATTGCGGATGCTATATACTGCATTCATATGTTTTTAAGTAGAATTGTTTATAAATTAGCTTGCATATTGATAGAGAAATAAAAGTTAAGTCTAATATGTGAGGGATATATGAGTTTTTTTAATAGGCTTTTCATGCCCCCATTCTCCATAGGAACACCTTTTCAATTTTTTAAACAATCCAGGAGAGTGATAATTAATTTACATCTTTGCATCGTTGTTTTTTTGCAGCGGATCTATGATATAATTACGTTGCAAGACAATGATCCCTTTCATTGGCCATGCAATTTCCTTCCCAACAAAATAGTTGGGATGTTTGAGATCATTGATCTCAAATTATTTAGTCATGATTGTTTTGAGGACAAGCAAATCTTTAACATGAGTTGGACAATTCATAAGAGTATCAGTTAGTTTACATTCTAGTATTTTTATTTCTTGTGGAGGATTTAAGACTTAATTACGGTATGAGAAAACATTCCTTTTCCTTGACCATGCAATTTCCATCTTAAGACAATACTCAAGATCTTTGAGATCTTGTATTTCAAATTCTTTGGTTAGGGTTGCTTTGAGAATACACATAACTTTTGCATGATTTCTTGTTCTGATAATAGTATCAACATAGAATATTATATTAATTATGTTACTTTTGGGAGAATGTTGGAAAGCATCGTGTGATTAGCTTAATTTTATGAGTTTTCTTTCTTTTTAATAGCTTTTGCAAATCAATTAAACCACATTTGATTAGACAATTTGAGGCCATATAGGGACTTCCTAAGTTTGCAAAATTCTATTTGCATTGGTCTATGAATCTAAACTTCGAGGAATTTCCATATAAACTTCTTTTTTTAGTGTTCTATTTAGAAATGCATTTTTAACACCTAGATGATGAAGGGGCTAGTTTTTTAGTAGTTGTTGATGATAACAAAATTTTGATTGTGTGAAGGTTGGCAAAAAGGGCAAAGGTCTCTTGATAATTTGATAATTAATTTCATAAGACTAGTGAAGTCTTTTGCGACTAATTAAGGTTTGAAGTTTTCTACTCTTTTGTCTGTCTTGTACTTTACATTGATTGTCCATAGAAGCTATCAATTTCCCGTGCTTTATTGTTCTCCAATGCATGAATTTTTTCCATACAAGAGGTCTCCATTTTTGGAATTTTAAGGCATGAAGATGCATTTCTCGATGGTTGCTAAAATGATTAGTGACGAAAGGATACTTCACAATGGGATAGCAAAATTGAGGAGGAAGTTGTGATGAAAGCCTGCTTAACAGAAGCTTTCATGGGGCAGGATGAAGCATATCATTACGATAGCTTTATTGTAGCTCACTATTTCTTGATAGCAGAGGTTTCATTGGATACGGTGAGATTGGATCAGCTACATAGGATCATGGTTCGAGGTGTAGTCTGGGAGGCTTTACAATAGTATCATGGTTACAACTTTAGAACGAGATGAAGGCATATTTGACGGGACAAAAAAAATTAGATGAGAATTAAAAAAATAAGTCTTAAAAGCTTTTTGCGATGAAACGGAGTGGAATTTAGCAAACGGAAGTGTTACTTGTGAATGGCTGAAAGCCTTACTCGAGGATTATGGGAAGCTTTGATATCGTGTAAAAATTTAGAGAAAAGAATCTCGTTTTTTATTAATTTTTTATGTATAATATAAGGAGAATATATGATCAGAGAAGTGGTTATTCTAATGATCCTAATTTGAGAAGAAGTTTTTATTTATGATAACAAGTTCTCAAAAAATATCTCTACAATCATAAATATTAAAATTAAATTTATTAGAAAATTATAGTTATTATTGTAACAAATTTATTCTAAATATGGCTAATTAAATTTATAATTCTATATTTTTTGACTCCTTCCTATCTATTTGCAAGATGTGTTGTAGATTTTTTATACTTGTTTGGTTTCATACTATTGCAATAAATGTAGATGTTGGATATCATTGTGTTCCATACTTTAGTTGTTCTTTAATGAACAAGCTACCGAAGCCTTTTCTAATAGTCTATTATCATGTCATTTTTGCTTTATTTTTCTATTCATAAAAGAAAATTTCAAAATTTCAATTGTCATAGGAATGTTGTTTTACATCTCCAAACAAGGCCATTAAGTAATATGATCAAAAGTTTTTTGCAAACTTAGTGGACCCTGTTTGCATTATAAGTGAATTTTGCGTGAACAATTTATAAAAAGAGAAATCTGTAGATCAGCTCCCGCTTGTTAATTAATAGATTGATGCAATTCTTCTAGTTTCAGCTGTGTCTAATAGTCAGTGAAATTAAAAGTAAGTAGTTTAGATAAAATAGTCAGAGCTTGAGGTTGGAGAAAGGAAATTCACAAAGTGTTGAACCCAGAGTTCAAAATGAGCAAGTTTGCTTAATGCATGCAAAGTTTAGTCTTAACTTCTCTATTGAGTCCATTGGTATACTTTGAGAGCTCACTTGATGGGGAAGCTACTAAAATTTTAACCAAGCAATGTCTTATGTTTAAAATAAAAAAATTATCAGTGTGGTTGACAACCTAATAGCGTACTTGTACTGCATAACAAAAGGCTTTTTGATGTCCCAAAATGGAAGCAATGGACATTGTCCTAGACATTAATCATATCCATGTACAAGTTCGTCACTGCATAATGTGCACTTTCTGACGTGTACATTGTAAGATTCTGATTCCTGATCACAAAGTATTTTAGTGTTTCTCTTATGTGATGGAGGCTGTAGCTGCTCTTATCCTCACACAAAGACCTTGGGAACTAAAAGCAAATGCTTCAGAGCAATTTCAAACACAAACAAATTAAAAGATCAACAGACTAAATAGATGCTGCAATCCAAAATTTTTGTCATTAACCTATTCTCGTCCACTATCACATGACATTATTACCAAATAAACAAATGAATCTGTTTTAATTATTATTTTTGTCTTAAAATTTTCTCCTTATGGGTTTCTTGTGTTTAATTGTAATTTATAGGTTACTTCATTTGTACTTGAACTTTTCTGTTTGACATATTGTTCTTTGTGTCCTACTTTTTTTTTTGGACTAGTTTTCTTATTGTGTTGTAGCTTCTACTTGTTCTCTTGATACTTCTTAGATGGCTTACAATTCGATATTGATCATATCTTTTTTTTTTTTTTTCTTGATCAAGGTGGGATAAAACATTGTTTTGTAGATGTATAATTTAATTAGACAATTATAAAATTTCAAGTTTTTAAACTTTTGGTTTCATGTAATGGGGCTACTCACAAGGCGGCTTATTAGCATCCGATTTAATGGCTAAAATTTTTCAAGATGACTCTTCCTTTTGTTTGTGTGATAGATTTGATATCCATATTACCAGTTTTGTGTTTTTTTGGTTGTAGGCAATGAATTTCTTTGCAGGCTTGCTGTTATTGTTGATGCCTGAGGAGAATGCATTTTGGTATGTCCAGATAATTTCATTCATAAACGTGAAAAAGTATATTGTGATGCTTTAAAGAGAATTTTTGGCATTGCATCATTCTGTTAATCACTTGTTCCACACAAAAAAGGAAAAAAAAGGATTCTTTGCAATTTTATATACTAGTAATTCTACTATCATTTTGTTGTAAATATTCTAGGACATTGATGGCCATCATTGATGATTACTTTGATGGTTACTATTCTGAGGAGATGATTGAATCTCAGGTAACACCTAACTTAAAAGTCCTGCCATTAAGGGTTCTGTTGCAAAATTGTATTACTTGTTGAGATCCCAACCTTCTTTATCATGCTTTCCTTATGTGAATGGATGATCTATTAGACACCGCCAGGACTTACTATTAGAATCTTTTTCAGGTTGATCAACTCGTGTTGGAGGAGTTAGTGAGTGAGAGATTCCCAAAGTTATGTATGTAATTCACAGCAAGAAATCGATAGCCCTACTTGTTTGTTTGCTATGATTAATCAAGTGAATTTGTTGAGAAGATTTTTCTGCTCCTTTGCTCCAGTCAATCATTTGGATTACCTTGGTGTGGAAGTGGCATGGATTACCGGACCCTGGTTCCTTTCAATATTTGTGAATATGCTTCCTTGGGAAAGTGGTGAGAATTGTTATATGTTAAAACAGCCATCCATGTTATATGTTAAAACCCCTTGATCTTCTAACATGCTGTGCTTCTCAATTGCAGTTCTTCGTGTTTGGGATGTTCTTCTTTTTGAAGGAAACAGGGTGATGCTATTCCGTACAGCCCTTGCTTTGTTGGAATTATATGGTATCGTGAGAATAATTTCAGTATGGATTTAATACTTTGTTTGAATATAAAGTACTATTTGTTCTAGCTTTTATTATTATGGTTCTTAATGCTTAAGATATAATTTGCAGGCCCTGCTTTGGTAACCACAAAAGATGCTGGTGATGCTGTTACATTATTGCAGTCACTTGCTGGCTCAACTTTTGATAGTAGCCAGCTCGTTCTGACTGCTTGTATGGGTTATCAAACTATAAAGGAAGCAAGACTAATAGAACTGAGAAAGAAGCATAGGCCTGCAGTTATTGCTATCATACAGGAAAGAGCCAAGGGGTTCAATATCTGGAGGGACTCCCATGGGCTTGCATCAAAGTTGTATGGTTTCAAGCACGAAAGTCGATCGCTGCCGCTGAAAGAAGTTTCTACAGATGGATTAATTGGTCTGAATGAAAGTGGTACCACGGACATGAATGCTACTGATGAATTCCTTGGTTGCTTGACAGGTGATCATGAGTCTGATTTGGGACCTGATCTTAAAGAACAGGTAATGCTTTTGATTACCCTTGGCATTTGTGATGTTATCGTGTGATAAAAATTGAACTATAAAGTGATAGTAAATTAACATCCAGCCTCGCTCCACTTGGATTGCATTGTTTCTCTTCATGAGTTTTGATGGTTAGGTAAACAGTAGGGTTCCTGTTTAGTTTGATAACTTAGCCTATTGCAACATTTAAATGTTGGTAATTTCACATCAAAGTTATGTTCTTTAATATGATGTTTGAGGGAAGACAGTGACTGCATAATCTGATGAAGGTTCAAAAAATGCATTTTAACAATAATTGGGTAACTGGCCAAGTTTCTCCAGTCCCACTGAAAATTAGTTTCTAATTTGATCTATTTCATATTTTCATATTTGCTCATCAATCCAGTAAACTGGCCGACTTTCTCCAGTTCCACTGAAAATCGGTTTCGAATTTAATCTATTTCATATTTTCATATTTGGTCATCAATCCAGTAAATATTGGATTAAGTAATTGAACTGGCTTAGACCTAATGAATCAAAACTTATTTAGCCAGTTACACAAAAGTTCTTTTCAAATTCTGATTTCCTTTTTTTTTTAAGATTTTGGATGAAGTTCATTCTTTCTTATACTGTACTTTTTTCTTTCTTTTATCTGTTATTCTATCAGAATCCTGAGATTAGTATGGCCAAACCAAAAGTTCCAACTGTCAAACAGATTATATCATGAAGGGCGTCAAACTCCTGTCTAGCTCTTTTTCAACGACATTGATGAAAATCAAGGGAACATGGAGTAAAGGAGTTCATACTACCATGTAGTCAATGACTGTGTCTGATTTGTTTGATAATGTGGTTGTAATGAATTAGATTTTAGCACAACTTACTTGCTACTTTGTTCACTTTCCTTTCTAATATCAATATATATCCCAAGGTCATTATTTTCAACTCCAAGTAGAGCAACATAAAACTAAACCTGGGTTATAGTTTTGCAAAGAGTAGAAGTGGTGTCTGGTAATTTTTTGCTACAACAACTTTGTTGAAATTCTACTGTATTTTGTTTGCAATCATGGCAAGGTCAAGAGTTGACAGTCTAAAATTGATCCAAATTTGCCTTCTTATTTTAGAGAAGGAATGCAATTCCAATGCTTTCTTATTTTTCAATTTCGCCTATCAGAATTGTTTTATAGATATCAGGTTTATTCAAGCTTAACATGTCATAGGGTATTTGCTTCAAAATGTTTCTCCTGTCTTGAGCCGAGATGGGATTTAGTTTTAGTATGTTGGTGTTGGTGTTGAATGTTTCAACTGTTTAATAATTAGTTTAGGTTTGCATTGCTTCTAATTTGGTCAGTCACTTTCAGGCAGTCACTTTCAGGCCGGCTTCTGATGCTGATGGCTAATGTCAATCTATCAGGAAAGCAATAAATTACAGTGGACATAACAGTTTTAGTCAGCAAGGGTGTTAAATTATTTTTCTATATTCATTGACAGCAGTGGTTGTCAATAGCTTTGTTTCCTTATTTGGTCATAATTATTATGGTTTTGCATGCTCTAATAGCTTATGGTCACAGGCAGAGGCTGAATTGAAAGTGTTTTAACCGTTAGTTCTTAACCTCATGTTAGAATGTGATGTACTGTGATAGCAAGTTAACAAAGCATGATATCTGTAATGAAGTAATAGTTTGCTGATAAGAAAAGAAAAGCTTCTCTAGCTTAGACTCTTTATTTTAATGCAAACTCTTAAGCTAAATAAAAGAGTTTATAACAAAAAAAGACCTTCTCTTCCCCAAACATTGCCCTAAAGATATTTTCTGCAGGGGAGTTGGAGAATTATGCATGTCCTCTACTCATGAAGTTTGCCTGTAGAGTTCGTGGGCTCTGGAAATCGTTGGCTAACATTAACATCACATATATACCATTCCATGAGTGTAGAGCAGGGCATTGTGTCCAGTAGGTTTGAAGTTCTATTTTCTAACCTGTTAGAATCTTTAGAGTTTGCTTCCAGAGCTTCTTCCAATAGGAAACATTTACTCCGATTGTTTGATGCAACATAGAAGACCAATATATTTGAAATTGGGGAAATTTAAAAAGTCTATTTATCTAGCAGTGCTTGGTGGTTTCCCAGGAAATGTTTATCTGTAGGTCACTCCTCAAGCAGTGATTTCCATGATTTTGAAGTCATAGAGGTGCACTAGTGATAAATATTGAACTTTCTAGGGCAACTTTGCCATAGGAATCAAACTGTAATTGGAAAACTTTCATGGAAAGAGCTCTAGAAAAGATGTGTTGTATGTAGCTTATCTTCTCTACTCTTACATGGGATGGTTTGATATCATAAATTAGAACAAATATTGTAGAAAGATAACAAGTTAATTAGCTTTCAATTTTTTCATGAAAACTGGGACTTCTGATTTTTTTCATTTTGGGTTGAGAGGAAGTCAATGACAACTAAGTTGTGGTACAAATCTGAAAATGTTTTGTGTAGATATTTTGTAAAACTAAGAAGGTTGAAGCAGGAAGTTTTTTGTACTAGAGAGACTAGCATTAATTAAAGACAAAAAAGATGCATATGCTTCACACTTCATGCTCTTTGGTTCAGCTTCTTGGGAGTGGTATGATTCATCAATATTATTCTTTACAATGTAGATTAGTTATTCTAGTTATTAAAGCCCATGAGATTGCTTTTATAAACTACCCCACCATTGTTTTATCATAGTGAAGCTCATTTAACTTGTTATGTTGAAGCCAAGCTAATATGACCTAAGTTCCTTCAAATTCATTATCTTTGGTCTTTTTGTGTAAATTGCTTTTCATTTGAATGTTTAACCCCATCATGGAGCACTGACCTATTAATAGTTGTTTATAAAACCATTACTAGTGCTCGAATGATTTGATCAATGTGGGCTTAAATCTTGCACAAATATGCATTATTATCCTTTGTTGTAAAAGTGTTTGTTCTACAACATTTGGACAAAACAAAAAACGGCTTATATTTATGGGTATGTTAACATGCACTACATCATACTTTTGAAGAATTTACATAATAAAAATGTGGTCTTAATTCTATACCTTATTAGAGCAATTCCTTCAATGGTTAGTGGCAATCATTAAGGTCTGAATTCTAGAGATTCAAAAGCTACAGAGTTGTAAATTCTCTAAAATTCTTGTTGCATCATAACGTCAGTAACATCACTTGTTGGGATGTTGTCTTAATTCTTGATGTTACAATGAGTGGCCTTCATAATATATCGTTATTTGTGAAATCAGTGAACTTTTTCATAGCGCTTCCCTAATTAATATTTTCATTGTAGATATTTGAATATTAAAGATTAGTGTTTTTTTCCTATGAATGTTTAGCTTTTGCACATTCTCAGGTTACATTGTTGAGGGCTGAACTATGCGGATTACTGGAGGAGAAGAGATCGGCTTACCTCAGGTTGGTGACCAGATTTAGTATATTTTTTGTTTTGTATAGGCTTATGTTGCAGATCAGCATGCTTTATATGTTTTACAAACAAAAGCAGAAGCTTCCTGTTTAGTTTATGAAGTTGTTTTGCAATGAAGTGGCTTAAAAGGGAGCAGTGATGAATAATAGTAAAATTTTTTAACATCATGTAACTTGGTATTGGGATTGACTAGGGTCAACCTCATCTTGCAAAATGGAGGGTAAAGTTGTATGCAATATTGACATTATGGTTCACCCCCTTTGCCGATTTGTTGTGTACTGGAACTTTTGTGAATCAGGTTGCCCTTATTGGCTGGTAACAGATCAACGAAAGGTTTGACAAACCCGAATATGCTATTCTTGAAGATCTGTTTATTGGATACTGTGTTATAGTCTAGCTACATGGTTCCTTTTAAGTTGCATATTTTTTTGGCTAACCTGAACATGCTATTCTTGAAGTTCTATTCATTGTATGCTGGCTTATATTCTAGCTGCATGGTTTGTTGAAGTTGCATTTCTCTTGAAAGGAGTTGCTGCAGGCATGTTCTTTTATTGCTAGTCCTCGTTGAGTTTTTGTTGAAGCAACATGTGTCTAGGTCATAATTCAAATGCGTAGTAGCCAGTCTTGAATAGCTAACTTTTTATAATTTGTATTTCCAAATTAAATATGTTCTCAACATGAGAATTCCTATAATAAAAAAGAAAAATAATAAACATGAAAGGAAGATTCAGTAGGCCTGCCCTGCATAAAATAAAGAAAAATGGATGAGCTAAGTTATCTTACTGATTTTATCCTGATTTCATCCTGTTTTATCTTGCTAAATCAAATGCTGAGTAACCAGTCTTGAATAGCTAACTTGTTATAATTTGTATTTCAAATTACGTATGTTCTCAACAAGAGAATTCCTATAATTAAAAAGAAAAATAATAAACATGGAAGGAAGATTCAGTGGGCATGCCCTGCATAAAATAAAGAAAGATGGATAAGCCAGGTTATCTTTCTGATTTCATCCTGGTTTATTTGTGTAACTTCTACATTGCAACTGTTGAAGGGATTTCTTCTGGAGCATCGTACTTAATGGTAAAGTTGTGTAGTTCAAGCTAAAGTTATTGCTAACTATAAAGAGATACAGGAGCTATTCGACAAGTTCTATTATTTCTTAAACCCTTGAAGTTGCGATGGTAATCTATGTAAAAATTCAAGTGGCTGCTCCCAAAAAATAGAAGTTGTCTGATGCATTTTGTTTGGAAGTAAAAGAAATATATGCTTCTGAGCAAATGGAAGCCATGTAATGATGTTTATTTGAAGGTAGAAGAAATTATTTACTACATGGAGACTTAACAGTCTTTTTTTTTGTACTGCTTTTGGAAAAAACGAGGGTGAAGTATTTAGGAAGGTTGTTTTTTTTTTTGTTTTGGAACTCATATGGTTCTTTGAATGTTGCCTTTAATCAAGTTACCTTAATTTGGCCATCCTTTGATATGCTTGAGATAGACAATAAGAACTAGTATCATTTCTTCTCATTTTTTCTAAGCAGCTTGGTGTTACTAGCATCTACAGGAATTCTACCATCTGTTTGGTTGATTGTGTTTTGGGTTATTAAAGATAAACATTCGTAAATCATAATTAGTATGCACAAGGTTTCTATATTGTTCATTTGAATGCTTGTCTTTGTGTCTATTAATACCAACTCGGTTCGTTAATGACAATCAACATTTTAGGACACTTGGTCCCTTTAGGCTTCATGTTAGAAGTGCTACCTGGTTTGAGCACTTTAGGACTTTGTTTTAGCATGTATATCAAATTCAAAAGTTTCGAAGAGGTTTTTATAGGTTTTAAACTGTAGCATATTATATACTGTGTATTATATAAAATTGCCTATTCAAGCTTTTTTTTAATCATTGATAGTTTTTTGTTTCTGTTCCTGTTCTTTGGTTTTACATGTACTTTATCTATGTTTATTTAATTGACAATTGTGTGTGTCTGCACATAATGTGTAACTCTGTTCTTGGCCATAACTATTCTAGAACAATTTTTATGTTTATCTTGTTTTAATAATTTATTTGTTTTCTTATGTCTTTCCAAAGTTAAAATGTGCATACATTTTTATAACTTTAATGTCACATACCTTACTGTTTTTCCCTTGTCGTAGGTAGAAACAATGGCTATCGTACTGCGTTGTGTTTTGTATGTGTGCTCGTGTCTTAACCATTCTTAGTATGTTTTTCTAGATCATTTTTTTTGCTCTTGAATGACATTTTATGTAATTTAATCAACTTGGGAAATGTTAGTTTTTTATCTTTCAAGTTAATTTCGGTGTCAATTTTATGTTCTAAATTTTTTCTACTGCTTTTATGATCATTTCAGAGCCGATGAATTGGAAATTGCACTAATGGAGATGGTTAAGCAAGATAACAGACGCCTTTTAAGTGCTAGGGTAAGTTTATATTTGGAATTTTTCTGATAAAATAAGTGTACCGGATATTTTATTGGGTGTTAACATACATAATAGATAATTTTATGCCTTTTAAATTTTGTAAGGTTTAACTGTAATAAAAGCATGCAAACTTTTCACCCTAAGGTCCTGCTTGATTTAATATCGTGTTTTATTGATTCATAATAAACTTTCCGTTAGATATTGGTTAGAAGTTCACTTTACTCGTTATTGACCAGTAGTAGGCTATAACATGGGTGCTGTTTACAATAAATTGCAATTTTTAGTATAAAATGTCATTGTTTAGGACCTATCAGAATTTAAGTCATATGTGCATACATGTAGAAGCACTAAGGTATAAGCACATACCAAAGGTTGTGTTCCCAATCTAATGAGCTATTTGTTTTTCAAGCACTTTTTAAAAGTGTATTGCTTTTTGGATACGAAAATGTTGTGTTTTGGATAACAGCTCTTCAACTGTAGCTAAGGGCGCAACCTTTCTGCTCTTTTTGAAGGGAAGATTCTGTTTATCCGCTGAAATCCCATATATGTTTTGTAGCATTTGAAGTATTTGCCATGTGATTTTTTAAGGGTTTCTTTTTGCATTACTTTGTGGATTAGTATTCTGTCTAATTTCATGTTTTCATATTGATAATATTAACTTGGTTAATGGATGATTATATTGATTAAATTTTAGTACAAAGTGATTCTAATTAAGTTTATTTTCATTGGGCTTCTTGCTTATAAATTGATGATGTCAATATGAGCAAATCTTTTTCTTTGAATAGGGAGATGAACTTGTGCAATGATATGGTTGTAGTTGAATCATTTGTTCCTATTCATATCATATTTGTTGGACATGCACTTTGAACAATTTGGTTTGATATCTAGGAGATGGGCTTTGTCATACGAGAAATTTGTCATGTGTTTGTTGAGTTCAATCGCACCTAAAGCAGTTGTAGATGTGTGAAATTTGAGAGGTGAAGTTGTGATTTAAGGGCATGTGATTACTTTATTGATTTGTGGTATCATTTATTATAGTCACTCTAGAGATAAGTTTCTTGGTGAATGAAAGCTTGTGCATGCAAAAGTGTGGCTCGCATTGTTGTAGCTAGATTTATCTAAGCTTACATATTTGCTATAAGCGTGAGACAAGTTTCTATTGAAGTATATTACCTCTTTTTCAATAATTTAAGTTGTTCTAACTAGGGAAAGTTAATCTCCTTTCTCGTGAACAAAATAAATAGTTTTGAATAAACATCCACCTGCTCCTTATATTGTCGATGTTAAATAGAGGTTTGATCAATCTTTTTTGAAGTTACTAAATTTTATTGCTTTTAATATACATGTTAAATAGTTTTATATGATTTTAAGCTCTCTAAAAAGAATTATTGATTTATTATTATATTTAATCAAGATAAAACAATTGTTTTGAATTCTTGTGGTTTTCATTAACCAACTTGATTGTGTGCACAACTTTAAAATGCCTATGGATTAAATAATAATTTTGAAAGTTAATTGACAATCTATTTTTTAATTTGAAGAACATTATACAAGTTGTGAAGTCTTGATACTATTTAATTGTGTTCACAAGTATTTGTCATATTTTTTAGGTTATGCACCAAAATTTATATAGAACTTGTGTACACTAAGTTTGGTGGAATTTTAACATGTGAAGGTATTAAGAATGCCATTTAGTTATGTTTAGGAAGAATCATTTAAAAAATTTGGAGATTAAGTAGCATTGATGTTTCATAACTAATTTCAATACAATTTTTGGAAACTTGGATAATAACAAATTGATTTATTGAATAGTGAACTTGATGTCAGAGAATATTATTTAATTTATTTGAAATCATTGAGTTTCAATTCTAGGTTCCAAATGATTTGGATGAATATTATTTAAGATTTTTGGAGATTTTTTCCCTCTTAATATTTAAAAGGGCTAGTTTGGAGTTATGGAATTTTCAATATTCTACTCCTTTTTGTTGCTTGTTTTGTCCTTTTTTTTCTTCTTCCTGTTGTGCTTTCAATCTCTACAATGACTCATAATCAAGAGACATCAATGTCTAAGTTGTCTCACATCATAAATCATTTCTAATTATGATGATTTTGACTTTAAGTATAACAATAGGAACAAAGGTGAAAATGACCCCAAAATTTTTCTGTTTTATTTCTTGTTTAATTTTTATTACTAATATTGACTAATATTATAGTTAAATTAGAGCATAACAAAAGACATTTGATTAATTTTATATTCAAATCATTTTCATTAACAAGAAATATAACAAAATATATTATATGTATTCCTTTTTCAGCTCTACATTGAGACATTATGTTAACAAAATTAGTATATATAAGATACCATAAAAATCTCACGTATCACTCTTTGTACTCTCTTTGTGAATATGCATAATGAAAGTAAGGAAGTGACCATACATCGTTCAGGAAATGAATTCTTTATGTAATAAATAACATGATATGTCAATATCAAAATTCTATAAGCATAAGTATAAACATAGTATTTTAATAATAATCATAATACAATGAATTAAAAAATCAGAAATAAGCAACATTCTTAATACATAAGTGTGCATACATATATTTATATCTATAATCGATATTTTTTTATATACATATTGTATTTTATTTATTTATTTATTTATTTCTTATTTTTTTATTTTATTTTTAATTAGGCTCAAGTTTTTCTTATAAGATCATACCATATTTCTTTCATATCTCTTTTCATTTTTGTGACATCTCATGACATTATTATTAAACTTCTATTTATTTAAATATTATAGCTGGTCAGTTATATCAATTACATATCATCTTCATATATTAATCTTGTACCAAGTTTTAAGGTCTCTAATACCATCTCATTGCCTCGTATAAGACTAGTGCTTATTATGCCAAACATTTTATTTTGAAGCTCGACATATATCATGGAATCATAGGAGAATGTCTAGAAAAAAATTCACTTTCTATTATATTTTCTTTTTAAACATAATATTTGTTACACTTACATTATATAGTATCATATACTTATCTTTTATGTTTTATTTTATACCTTTTTATCATATATTAGATCATGTAATTATGCAAAATGAATGTCATGTTTTAATGTTAAATTAATCATATCTACTTACATTACAACTTAACCGAATTCACCTATTTGAGTTTCTGACAATCTCTCAACTTTCTGTTCTTTTCATTTCCCCTTTGATTCTTATAAGGAAATGCTTTATTTATCAAACTTTATGTTGAAATGTTCTTCAAATTAATTCCTGCAATTTCGTAATACTATATAAATTAATGAAAATGAATTATGTTTAGATGCTAGCCTTATTTATTTTTCAAATTTTATCATAGTTCGACGACTTTTCTTGATTGTCTTGGTTTTCTGCTTGCTGGAAACACAACAAAATATTTTCCAATAAAAATCTTTTTTCAATTGTTCATATATATTTTATCAATTAACATTGAAATTTAAGTTCAACTCAACTGAAGCTTTATTTTTATTTTTATAACACTCAACTTTCTTTGATGTGTTTTGACAATATGATAGTAACAATTCTTATTACACACACATATATTATTTTATTTTTTCCATGACAGCTTTTTGGGAAAGAAACAGAAATCTAAGGTTGAACTTTGCTAGCTTACCTACTGTTCTTGCTCGTTTTGATTGTTCTAATTTTTTAGCTCTTTTGTTTAATTTCTTTGCTTACACTTTTGATTCTGGTTTTCCTTTTGTTTTCGTTTTTTTTCACTGTTCATGATGAACAAAGCTAGAAAGAAATAGGGAATTCATAAGGCATGCCAGGGAATTTGAAGAGTGGAGGAGGATACGCTATGAAACCTTACCCTTCTTGGTCGCTTTCTTTCTCAGTGATGAAAAACCCATGGCTTGCACTTCTCTTCGTTTAATTTCTCATCTTAGCTTTGTCTCTGTCTTTGCAATCTCTCCCTTGATTTCGCCCACCAGCTTACTATTGACAAGCTTTCAAGAGCTTTTCTCAAAGCAAAATCATGAAGTTTTAGGAATTGCCATGGGCAGCTAAAGAATTAACAAAAAGTCATTAATTAATTAATTCAGATAAAATTTATTTTTTTAAAATTTCAATAGCCTTAAAAATTAATTAAAATTCAACAAGGGTTCTAATAGTTTTGTGACAATAACTAAAATTTGTCGTTTAATTGGCTTTGTTCAAATTTGTATTTACATTCTAATTTCAAGTTATACGAAATTTATTTCACATAATTATAAACTATATACTTGATTGTAATTGTGAGCATTGGGACATTACACTCTGTTTACCTCTATCACCTTGTTTGAGTATGACTTCTATAAAATCTTTGACCTAAACAAAGATGGAGAAATCGCTTGCAATAACTCCTATACTAAACCATGGGTTATAAACTCTCTTTGATGCTAAACAGCCTTTGGGTTAGCTCTAAAACTCTCACTAACTCACAGCTTTAGTGTAGGCATGCTTCTCTCTTGCATATAAAAGCCATGAGCAAACTCTACTTTGTTCACAAGTTGAGTCAATGCTTGACTCAAATCTGATAAGTATAAGAGAAAACTCTTTAAGTACAAACCAATCTCAAGAAAGTTGGATATAAAATGACTGTTACAGATTAAAAGGAAATATTATTAAAATATTCAAATGTTTATTAGTGTGTGATGTTTGCAAATAATGACCACTACACCAAAACATGCAATTTGGTGTATCTAGTTGATCTTGCAATGAAAGCATTAGGGGACCACAATTTTAGAGATTTAAAAGCAAGGAATCTTACAAGTGATTTTTAAAAATTTTAGAGAAGCATAAGAGGATGCGCCATGGATGCTTTGGATAATCCTCCAAATATTCACTTGACTATTTGGATGAAATTCTCAAAAGAATCTCCTTTTTGATCATTATAGAAATCTAACAGATCCAGATTGGTCATTCTTGATTGAATCGTCTTATCAACCAATTGGACCTTTATGTTATTATAAATTGTCCTCTCCAATTAATGAATCATGCTATTTGAGATTGGATCATTTTATCAGTAAAAAACTTCCAGGATGATTTCTTTTGTGCAAACTTGAGATGCATGTGTAGTTTGTGAGGTTTCCATATATCTTACATAGGCTCCTACATACAATATGTGGAAAAATTTGCATATGTTTATTTAAGATCAATTTTAGCTTTGAAAATCCATAGAAAAATAATTGTGCTGAAAAATCATGTGTAAAAATATAATTATAATTGTACAAAAGGTAAATTTGCAATTTGAGAGTATTGATTGATTAAGGTTGAAATCCTTTAAATACTAATCCAATCAACCAATGCCTACAATCAACTAGGTGTTAGGTAAAGAATGTGTGATTTGTATAATGGCATCAAAATGATATTTAAATATGTTAGTTTTCCAAACATAAGTAGAATCATGTATAAGGCAAGATTTCTACGTAATAACTTTAACCTTAGGAACTAGTAGTGCAAGTTGGTGAGTTGTGTCCAAATGTATCAAAACATAAGTGTAAAAATGATATTTATAACATGATTCACACGATAACCATATGCTTGTATCAAGAATAAGGATATTTATAATGTGGGGCATATTCATGGTGTCTCTTGAATTAGTCTTCAATTATAAGATTCAAATCACTAGATTCAATTCCAATCAATGTGGGCCATTAGCTTATTCCAATATCTATATTTGGTTCTAACATGATTTTTTAAAGTTTTGGATTAAATACCCTCAGTTTAATCAGTTGGATCATTTGCATAGGTTTTGTATAAATGATTGAATACTTTAGACAAGAAGGGTTTATGATCAAACCCATCATTATATGGCACGAAGCTATATTGCCAAGGTTTAGGTGTCAATTTTACTATTTAGCTTCAATCCTACACAATGCCTATATGAATAAATCATAGCAATGTTAAATATGGTGGTGTGCAATTGCAAGCTTTTGAGTAGAGAATAATGCATTAAACATTATATAAGTTCTAAAAAACAAAGCAATATTGTACCCTAGGACTAATGCATATCTTGAAGCGTCCTTTGTATTGTTCCTCACCCTTTAGCCATCTGATGATCCTTAAGGTCTAAAGCTTAAATGCAAGCGTACTTGAAGCCATGGTGATTCCTAATATTACCTTTCTATGTAAATAAACTAAAGGGCACTCAAAAACTCCCCCTGTGACGAGATCATGTTTTTGTATTGCAGTTCTTTTATTTTTATCATAATTCTGATTGTTTCTTAATTTTCTTCTAGTTTCTAGTTTCCTTATGTTTTGATTTAATCTTGTAGGTTGAACAGCTGGAGCAGGAAGTATCAGAGTTGCACCAAGCTCTTGCAGACAAGCAGGAACAAGAACAAGCCATGCTTGAGGTGTTACTTCTATCCAGATTATTTTTTCTATTGTCTTTTGTATGCTGCTTTCCCTCTTGAATCTTCTCGTTTGCCTCTAAGTGAATTACCTGATAATTTAGGTATTGATGCGAGTTGAACAAGATCAGAAAGTAACAGAAGATGCTCGCATGTTTGCTGAGCAAGACGCAGCCGCACAAAAATATGCTGCCCATATGCTCCAGGTTCTTTTCCATCTTTGAAATTTGTGACAGTTTTTTCTGCATTCCATTATATTATTATTGTGCTCAATTTTAAGATGGTTTAGTTAGAATTGATTGTGTTGGTGAATTAACCTAGTTAAATTTGCTTAAGAGCAGTTTTGTGATGTTGTTACCCTTAGTTTTACCTATAGCTTTTTGTGAGATATAAGTCTACAAAAGTTTTTAATTGTTTTCAAGTTATAACTCTTAAGATCATGGAGTGCTTTACCTTTTCCTCCCAAGCACCTATCTTATGCATTTTTGTGTGAGGTTGAATTGATCAACATTTCTATTTGGTGTTTCATCCTGAACATTTGTAATTATATCCTTGATTCAAAAATGTTATTATCACTTCCCAGCAATGTGATTGCTTAACAAAGATAAAGATGCTTTTGTTCTTTTTGAAGAATTATCCCAGCTTCATAATAGGGGATCTTTTATAAAAAATTTCTACATTTCATATTCAATACCAATCAACCTCTCCTTTTTCTTTTGGCATGCAGAAGCAACCTTTGGTTGCCCGACCTGTATCTGCTTCTTGTATATGTTTATCCACACTTACCAGATGCGTGCAGGAAAAGTATGAAGAAGCCATGGCTCAGTTTGCTCAAATGGAAAAGAGAGCCATAATGGCAGAAACAATGTTAGAAGCCACCTTACAGTACCAGACTAGTCATACAAAAGCACAGCAACCTTCATCTCCTCTTTCTCCTAGGTACCATCTGCATAGTTTTTGTTTCAGCCATGTGCTAACCCTTGTTTCAATCTGTCCCTTTTATAGGTTTTTTTGTTTAAATACTTATTAGATCTACACACTGGTGCAAAGAAGCTTTGTGTGGTTTGAGTTCTTCACATTCAGTTTGCATAACTTGACATTATCATAATTATATTCCACTAAAGTGATGTTGCTTTCTTTTTTCCCATTCAATTAGGTTTTTCTTTATGTAGTCTAGACATTACTTATGCAACAAAAAAAAAGGGTTTTGATTTGTAGTTAATCTGCTGTACATTGTTGGATAACAGTTCACGTGCAAGAGCCAATCAAGACCCCCAACAGGAAATCCCAACCCGAAAAGTTAGCCTACTTTCTAGACCATTTGGTCTTGTCTGGCGTGACCGAAATAAGGTAAGCTTCTTTTCCAGAAGGTTAATGTGGTTTATTATACGAAACAAGAGCTTTGCTTGTGCTACTTTTGTTCGTTGAGTACAAATCGTAAACTAAGCAAGAGGTTCGTTTTTCATATAATTTGTAGTTAGCCTACAGTTATTATCAGGGTTTTGATCATTTGGGGGTGCAAATATAGTCAAAATGGTAATTATTTAGCAAAAATTCATCCAAATTTGAAGTTTTAGATAGAATCAAATTAAAGATCAGATCAGTTCTTTCATCCCAATCGAATTAGATTTAATATTCCACAATACTTTGAATTGTTTAGATAATTTAAGATCAGATCAGGCGTTTGAACAGGACCATGCAACATTTAGGGTTTGTCCAGATGAAGAGTTACAAAGAGTTTTTAAAAAAAAAAAAAAAAAAAAAAACCCATCCTGGGTAGTTGATCAACTGCATTTTGCCGTCCGTGCTAACCGTGGGTGGTTCGGTGAATCTATCGACAAATAATCTCATCCACTGATCCGTCGAATGATCTAACCGAGCACCACTCGTATTCAAATGATTCAAATAATCCATGATCCAATCTGAACAAACCCTGGGGTGTACAGTCTTTGACATAATTCATACAACTAACTGGGTACAAATAGATTATAGTATGCAATGCAATTACTAAGCTTTTCGACATAATTCAATACCAAGTTTTGAAACATTTTTAGTACATGCTTTAAACGTTCTTTTGTAAGCTGCTGCTTCTATTACCCCATTTCAGGAGAAGCCAAACAGCCCAGAGGAACCCAGTGAAACCAAGGTCTTAACTGATGGAGCTCAAAATGAACCTGTTCATCCTACCCACAATATGAATGGTCATTTACAGATGGAGCTGCAATAGCTTTTTAAGTTGCAAATCACCACTCCAATTCTTAATGCCTTCACGTCAGTTGCTCAAGAAACCGATTCGGAAAAAGGATACCGTCGAGGCTGAAGCCCTTTTCGCATCGAATCAGCATTTAGACGAGCTTTGCACTATAGTATTCTTTCTGTTGTATTATATATATATATCAAACAAGCACTGTAGAAGAATAATTGTTCATTGTTCAGGGGATATAATAATAGTCAGCAGGTTAGGCAAAAGCTTCTTCCCTTCCCAATTGTTCAACTCCTTGAACATTCTAAGAGCTGTACCATGTCTTTTTGCTAATGATTTTTGCATGGCGAAGCTTATCGAACTGCTTATGTATCGACGTAAAACAAACTCTGGCTGCTATGCCTTAAAATTGCAGGGAGTGTACAGGAGTTTTCAGGCGCAGATCATTTGAGAACAGTTGATCAAGTATGTTAAGTTTAGTGATCTCTTCAAAGAAGGTAACTCTTGAAGCATAAAACTCAGTTATTTTTCTACTGAAGTGTTCTTTGCTTGCTTGCTTACCATGATTACTTGTTAGGCATTTTTACTTATATTCATATCATGTACTCGATTCATCTCTATTTTAGATGCCCTAATGCTCAGAGTCATTTTTTTTTTCCTTCATTCATATTATTTTCCTATTTCAGGTAATCATTATGTGTCATCATTTGTTTCTTTTTCATCTATTTTTAGGAGGCATGACTTATTTACTCACTTGGGGTGATTCCTATTTAAGTGAAGCTAAATATAAACAAGGGAAAACAGATAAGCTCAGGGTTGGATTTGTGCAACAAAGCATTTCAATCTTGAGTTGATTGGACCTAGGTTTAAGTTTTAGTTATCTTAGTTTGATCTTGATTCAATCTCAAGTTTTGGATGATGAGAGTTTGATTTGATCTCTATTTAGACAATGGTTAACTTAATTGGTTTTACAACTTACTTTTCAAGTAATTGTGTCTTTCAACTTGGACATATAATATTCTGAATTCACTTATTTGGTTACATTTGTTTATAATAATTAATGTATAAATATATAAACAAAGGATGGTATTTTGATCAAATTTTGAACTAGCTTGTTCCAATCTATGTTGAAAACAATGTTTGTGTCAACAATTTGCTATTGAAAAGTATTGTATATCTTAAAGACAAAAGGCAAAAGAATCATATCAATTAGATGTGTATAAAGTAACCCTAACTACAAGACTTATTTTTGTGATCTTCAATCGTGGTAGTTCTCTAGGGCATAATGATGTTTCTCATGCGATCTTTATGTTGTGTTAAATGTTATCTATATAACAAAAAAGAAACATTCAGAATTGATTGAAAATTGATTTAATATGGATTTCAATTTGTTAAAATGAAGAATTTTTACTAAGATTGAAATTATTTATGCTCATTGCATAATGATTTTTTTTTTGATAATGTGATTTAAATAGAACTCTAAGATAATTATTTAAATAAAAAAAAAACATCCTAACTTTTATACTTTTGACTAAAAGAATCACTTCACACTTTTCATGAAGTAATTTATCTATGTAGTTATGATCAAAAGGTTGGCTCGTAAGTAGCATAGGGATTGACTCATTTGTCACAACTTGAGAGCGGCTTGATTATAATAACATAAGTATTATTAAATTTTTTACTAATTTTTTATTTTATAAATAAATTAAACTTAAAAACCAACTATGTATCATTCAATATTAAACTGAACAAGTGAATTTAATTTTGATAAGATTACCACAGTAATATTGTAATAATTTTTAAAAGTGTGGCAACCTTCTTTTATGTATTGATCCTTTTTTTTAACATGAAAATTATATTAAGATTTTGGAATTTTATGTTTAACTTATAAATTGTATAAAATTTGCAATATTTATTAATTTATAATTGGAAATGATGATGTATTTGCCTCTATGGTAGTTATGAATTGTTTATTCCTGAAAATACATATCAAAATTTTAAAACTAATTAAAATAAAGCTCCATCATAATAATTCCATGAGTAATAAATAAAATAAATTAAAAAATATTTTAATTTCACTTCTTTGGGGCTAATTGCCAAAGGAATTGATTAATTCAATATTAGTATTTTATTATAATTATTTTTAAATAATTATATTAGTTTTTCCCGCCTTTCTTCTCACAATCCGCCTCCTCCCGTCCCCATTTTGGTCTGCCTGACGAGGCGATGCACGATGGCGATTGAAGGGCTTGCACTGGCGCCGAGCGTGGATGTGAATCTAGCGAACAGTATCTGGCATTGTTATTTCCCGGATGTGGAGTTTGGGGTTGAGGATCGGAGATTTAGGCTGGTGGCCGAGCTCACGGATTTCTTTTCTTCCCAACAAGCAGATTCCATCCTCTCTGGGGTAATCCATTACTCGAATTCTGCGATCCGTCTCTACTAGTGGGCTAACTAATGTTTAACCAAAACTAGGAAATCTTGTTTTATGTTTGGGTGTCATCGGTCATCCTTGTAAAATTTAATATTAGGGCATGGACGCTTTGAGCGTTTTAGAGCGAAGAATTATCACTCAGAAACATATCGGAAATGTTGTTGCGCTATTGAAGGATCTTTGCCGTACTATGTTATAGGACAAGAAGGCGTTTGTGGGAGTTTTTCTTTTAGGGAAAGTTGTTGTCTTTCTTTCATGCTTATCGATCCTGAAAATTTTCACGAGTTAGCTTTAATCTATGAATGGCTGTCACGCATTGTCGCTGTTCGTGATGCATTTCCACTAATTGCTTGCATATTACAAACTTCCATATCATATTTCTGATTATTGTTGCAAATGTACGAAGCAAATCACATCTATGGTGTGCTCTCTTTTAAGACCAAAAAAAATCATTGAAAGCGAATTTTGGAGCTATACTCCATTTTTGAGGTAGTGCCAAAACTCATTACCCAATGTGAGGGAGAGCATAATTGTAACACCTTGAACTAAAGAAGATGAGGAGTTTGGCATTAAGAGGTTTTGCCTCAAAGAAATGGCTCATGAGGCTCCTAGTTGGTTTCTAGATGAAGGAGTACATAAATGAATAGTCTCACATCAATTATAGAAATGATTATTGTTGGATTTATATGTGGGATTATGTCCTTAAGATGTTAAGATATTTTTTTAGGACAAAAATTACATTGATTTGTATGAGGCAGCTAAAGGGCACAGTATTTTTATATAGTAAAATCAAATCATGATAACAAGGTTCTTGAATTAATAATTGTTCTTTTTTATCTTGTCAAGTACTTCAATACATAATCATGCCTTTGTCTACAAAAAATTCATATACAGGTTCAAAGTGATGGCTGCCTCTTTCTACCAATTGACTTTCAGTTGCTTCACAAAGTATGTTGGGTGGATGAGTTTTATGGATATTTGAGAGAAATGCCCAAGGATGCACTCTTATGCTTGGGTTTCGCAGCCCACATGGTATTTCTTTACAGTAAAAGTTTTTTTTTGTCTTATTTTGAGCATAGCAATTATTAATCACATGATTCTTTGAAATCTTTGTGCAGGCTCTATTGTTGAAGGGTAAGGATTATCGAATTGAGGAGGCTGACAAGGTTACTATTAGGCTGTATAATCACCTCGACTCAATGATCTCATTGAAGAATTTGAAAGCTGCTTACATTGGTTGATTTTGCTCTCTTTTTGTCTTGGTTTATTGGTTTGCTATATTGAGTCTCTTTCTTTGTTCCAAGTTTCAAATGCACGTTTTTCAGTATTTCTCCTTTTCAAACTCGAACTTATAAATGATACACAGGAGTTCTCATGTTCTCACAAAAATACTCTTTTATTTCTTCTTTTCAAAAGAACTTTTGAAGTGCATAAGCTATACCCAAACAAAACATGAATTAGTCATTAAAGAGGACCATTTTTTTACTTCTGACCATGTTATTGTAGGTAAGCTTGTTTCTGTACATGGTAGTGTTGTCAAAGTTAGCACTGTCAAGCCTCTAGTCACTGAAATGGATTTTCTTTGTGCCAAATGTGGAACTACAATTACAAGAGCATTTCCAGATGGAAAGTTTTCACCACCATTAGGCTGCACTATTTATGGATGCAAAAGCAGAACTTTCACGCCGTACAAATGCAGTGCCAAAACTATTGATTTTCAAAAAATAAGGTATGGAACTCTCGTATGCTATACTGAGATATATGTTGTTGAAAATGTTTAGTGTCTTCATTTATTTAGGATCCAAGAGTTATTGAAATCTGGAACCTATGAAGAAGGCCGAGTGCCACGAACTGTGGAGTGTGAATTGACTATGGATCTTGTTGATTCTTGCATACCTGGTGATATTGTGACGGTCACTGGAATCATAAAAGTAATTAATAATTACATGGATATTGGTGGAGGTAGGACAATGGATCCTTCAATGCACCTTGTGTATTCTTTTCATAAATATTGCCATAAATTTCACTCAAGTTCATTGCTTCTCTATCAGACCATAATCGAGCTGAATTGGAATTTTTTTTAAGCAAAACTTCAACTATATTTGAGTTTCATATTGGTCTCTGGTGAATTTGGCTGCATTTAAAGATATATACTGTCTTTACTATATTTAATTTTTTGTTTGTTAATGTCTTATTTTAGCAACATATGCTTGGTGGAAGTCTTGCTACTAGTGAAGCAAATAGAAAGAGACACTTCAAACATTGGCAATACATGAACAAAACATGTAAGGGCTTATAGATGGAGAAGCCACAATTAGGTTTGGATGACTTATATATTAAAAAACATGTAAGGGCTTATAGAAAATTGGCAAATTATGTAATGCATTTTCTACGAGCTTATACACAATAAATGTCAGACCTTGGTTTTAGAAGGGAGTGCATTTTGGAAAGTTGGGTATGATGAAAGGAATCTAATTTGAGCTTGCACAACACCAATTGACAATCAAGGATTACTAATTGGTTTTGTGGTATGAAAACAAAATAATGTATATATACCATGTGGGTAATATGGCAATAAAAGCAAAACTACTTCTTGTATTTTCAAAAGACAAGTACCAAAATATGAAAATCTAAAATGCCATAGTTTCACACTAAAATCATCATGGTACTAATTATTAGAATGAGTATTGAAATTTGGTAGAATCAATTAAATAGCATTTTCGAACACCTAAGTTCCCTTTCCAAATTCTAATTTATTGATAATACTCTTGTGATGATTATTCATCAATTAACTAGCTTAAATCTCAAAATTATATTAAACAATGTCTTAGGTTTGCAAAGCAATTTAATAAATAAAACTCCCCTTATAAAGCATAAATAAGAAACACTAATAAAACAAATAAATACACAATATCAAAATTAACCGCATGTGAACAAAATCTTAGATAATCATGTCATGTAAAAATATCTAAATAATTAATAGAATAATTATATTAGAACCTATTTAAAAATTTGTATGAATTTATTATTATATTCACATCATAATTATTAGATTTATTTGTTTAGTCTTTTTTTCTTTCAAATTTCTTATGATGTCATATATATATTTAAATTATTATATAATCCCATATAATATAATTATTAACTATTTTCTTTTATTTACTTAGTCTAAAGAATTCTTTTTTATTTTTTATTCTATTCTAAAGACATTATCCTATATGATTTCTCCCATTGTAAATACAATTAGCACCATTGCCAACTATCAAATAGTCTAATCTAGCCTCCTTTTTGTCCTCTAGCTAATTGTATATTACTATTAATGTCATTGCAGACTATGATTTATACGGCTTCTTCCACTCCGCTATACCTCCCTGAGCCTAAATTATTTAGGTAATTATCGTACTATACCATATGAACCATCGTACAATTATCAACTCTTTTGTTATGCTCTTGTCGACTTACAACCCAATGTATATTATGCTAAACTCATCTTCCATTACTATTAGTTTATGAATATTGTGTGATGTCTTAACGGACTATCTAATTCCTTTGCTCTTGAATTGACTGAAACTGATTGTATAGTACGATCAGACCCATCATATTGTACGATCCTCACTAGATGGGAATGAGCTCATCTAAATCCATTTAGCTTAATATCAAGCTCATTCAAATTCAACCCAAACTTATTCCAAATTCCCAAAACCATTCGTTTAATACTTACAATAGTTATAACTTTATTCATATTAAACTAAGAATCAAAGCAAAATAAATTAAATCCCTCTTTACCTAACTCGACTTGTTTCCTTATTCTGCTTTCTCTCTCTTTAGTAGCTAGTCTCATGCCTTTTTAATTCTAAACACTCCTTCAACTGCAGCAATCGTTTCTCTCTTCATGTTGTTTTGGACCTTCTCTCTCAAATTCCATAGAAGCTCTCAAGCTTTCCTTTCTCCATTCTTCCTTCTCTCTCTCTTTCACTTTCTCTTGATTTTCTTCATTTATTACTATAGTTGAATTGCCTCCCCCAACTAAATCTCCCTTTTTGTTCTTATCCATCATATGGCAATAAGATTTAGATTGCTAAATTACAATATTGCTTAGTAATAATTGAAAAAAATGACATTTATATCTTGTTTTAAAAAAATCATAACAAATTAACTAGACTTTAAAAAAATAAAAACTCAATAGCAATGGATTTGTCTTAAAGAGATTTTTTCATTAATATGTTAAAATAAAATTTTTAAGTTCATTTGAAATTATAATACAACTTCCTAAATTATATCTATTTAATAGTTTTTTAATCAATAAATATTATATTTCAAAAAAATTATATTATTACATTAAAATACATATAATTAAGACCTTACTAACTTAATCTCTTGACTTACGATATACCATACATAGTAAAATTTAGAGATATTATAATTAGTATATTTTTTTATGTTTTTTCTTAATAAAGTCTTCATTTCTATGGCTAGTTTGGCACTTCAAATTATTGGTATGAAGGCTACCTTGAGAAGTAATTTTCATTTTAACATGGTTGATCTTATATTTCCAAAATTTCGAACTATCTAAAATAATGTTCTATGTTAGACTCTTACTCCAAGTAAGGATCATAAAATTCATATCAAAATTTTGTGTCTTTGTTGTGTAGTCATCATGATCATTCGTCAGGATCATCATAATTTCTATTTTTTTTAGAAAATAGGGATGAGGTCATTATTCGTAGGACATACAAGGACAAAAAGCTTTAGTTAATTAAATTTCTATCGACATACAGATGAAGTTTTAGAATATTAACAATTTAGAAATTCTCAAGTAACGAGGCTTTGAATTCACCTTTTTTTAATTCACATATTAAACAAATTAAAGTTAGGATTTCAGCAAGCCAGAGTTTGTAAATCTTCCAATGAACATTTAATATTTCTTTATCTAAGATATCATGTTCAGAGCAAAAAAAAAAATTACATTCTAGAAGGTTTTATTCCTAACCAAATATAATATACAATATTTACAAGCAACAAGCTTTCCTTAATAGTAGAGCATCTTATTAAAATGTATTGTATTGTATAGGTTTTAAATTGCATGATATGTTATGCCATTTTGTTGATTTTTGGAAGCAAGCCATATGATATGGTTTTAAATGATTTATAGAACTTGAGCAAATGTAGAAAAAGATGTGATGGAGTAGGCCAAGTATAGAAATTAAAGGAAAATCTTGAGTATTGCAGCTGAAAATTCTGTGATTGATAGAGCCATTTCACCTTTGGGTTTATCCCTTAATCCTGGAGTCTCGTATCATCACTATAAATGAGGGAAATAATAAAAAGTTAACAAATTTTAACTTTGAAGGTGCATTAACCTTTATTCAAAATCAACTAAATGGTGCTAAAATTTTAATACTAGCCCTTATTGAGTTCCCTAGCAGGTCAAGGATTCATCTGTATTTCTTAGCCAATGAGATTATTTGAAACCATTATTATTCCTTTAATATAAAAAATAAAATGGAAAATCAAAAACTGATATTATTGCTGCCATATGATACAGTTTGTAAACCATATGATGTGGTATATATCATATCGATGATTTGGCCAATCGTAACATGTGATTTATATGAAACCTGGCTGATTTCACTCAGAACATTTTCATATGCATCGTCTAATAAATAAGCAGCTCAAGCAACCATAAGTCCTAATACTAATTGTAAAATACTTGCATCCTAATAACAGTAGTATTCTGCACAAGCAAAAATTGTAACACTGACGGAATTTATAAATATATAAATAATAGAATCAACCATTTGAAGTAGCCCTTAATCAAGATAGCAGCAGTAGTCACATTCATGAGAAGTAGCTGTACTCATCATCCAACCATATGAAAATCTTTTTAGCTCTAATGGGACCTCTGGAAAGTAGCCTGGAATAACATGGTAAGATCTGATATATTTTCTTGGTGTAATATGGTCAAATTTGATATAAATTAATGCAGCATGGTGTCCACATCAAATTAGTAGCATTAATATCTCTAAGGTAATATAAGGAAATCCCCAAAATTGATGGCTGGTTTACCATTGATACCCAAAATGGTACTATTATATAGCTGGATTTTATGGGGATAAAAACTTATACTAATAGAATGTCCTTAAAGCAATGCATCTTGAAGATCAACAAGGTAAAGGAAATTCTTACCAAATATAACAAACAAAATCTAATTTAGCAAAAGGGTGTGTCAACTTTACAAATGGGAAGTTCTCCAAAAAGTTGTAGTGAGATTACAACATCAATACACATCACTTGAACCAAAAGTCCTAGCTAATCTAACGGTCACACCATTGTTGTTCAAAACAAATATTAGCATAAAAAAATTGTTTTGTTTGAAAATCAAGTTTGGCTAATGGTATACACATTATATGACAATATGTTCTAATAACATTATGGCATGCATTTTGAATTTCTAGTTTTTATTCTTGGTTATAAACAGCGTAGTTGTTGAACCGATTGTTATAATTAATTTCATTTCATGCACCATAGCAGCAAAACGACATTAACTAATGAAGACATGGAAATGGATGGCATCATGTAGCCTTGGGTTCTTAAGCTAGACATTTATTTCTATGCCAAACTTTTATTCAAAGATTTACATGTTCAGTTTTCAGAAAATTGTTTATTCTCATATTCTATGACAAAATGTTGACCTATGATTGCTTGTGAAATTAATAATAAATGGTTCACTTATTTATTTTAGATAGCTTGTTTGAAATTAGGCCACTATGTGATGCTTGCAAATTGAAATATGCTGTCCTGCTATGGAACTATGTCACGTACTAAGCTTTACATGTACACCTTATATACCACTTTTGGGCAACTCTCTAAAAAATTACACTTCAAGCAATATGGGGACAAGTTGAAGTAAAGAGCCATCGTATAAATATGGGTTCATTACTATTTCAATGGGGATAATAAAAAATTATTAAATTTTATTTGCTGGAACTTTAGTTTGTTCTCTAAAAAAGAGATGGAAAAATGGTCTTGTAAAAAGTTTGTTTGACGACTTTGCAATGAACACTTTCTTTAAAGTAATTTTTTTTTCCTTCTTGCATATGTGAAATAGTTTTTTAGATTTTATTGTGCCATCTGAATTGAAAAATTTGATTTTGTCCAAAGTACTAATTGTTTTATTACCCAATTGTCAAACAAAACCTTCTTTGTATCTCCTGTATTTGGTAATTGCATGTATTCTTCGAAAACTACTGATATTGTCAAGTAAAATACTATTGATTTAAAGAAGTATTTTGTAGGAAAGTCAAGGAATAAGAATCAAGGTCTTTATTATTTATATTTGGAGGCCATTTCAATTATGAATTCCAAGTCCCAATCTATTTCTGAAGATTACAATTCATCAAGTTCTGGAACAAAAAATAACAATCTATGGAATTTCCATACATTTTCACAGAGGGACTTGGAATTCATTGTTAAATTCTCAGAGGAGCATGGGTCAGATATCTTTCGTCAAATTGTTCAATCTTTTTGTCCTTCTATCTATGGGCATGAGCTTGTAAAAGGTATGTTTATATCAGAAGTTTATTTAATGAATTCCCCATTTTATTTCCTTATATACCAAGCTTTGGCAATTGTTCTCCCAATACATGGTGAAATCTCGCTCCTTAATCATTGGCTTATTTTGAGGAGATGCATATGAGCAGATTTTCAAACAGCCTTTGATAAAAATGCTAGTTATCCCTTTCATCATGAGTCTTACTCAAGCAAACTTAGGTTGGCGAATTTTTTCTTCACCATTCATGTTACCAAAGGGATTCGATATTCATAGGCACATTATTACACCTTAGGAGCAATTGAACTAGTGAAGGTTTTTATAAAGCAAGAGATACAGTCTATTACATATTCCATAAATGAAGTTTACACCACATTTCATGCAAGTCATTATCTTAGTTAGGTCATTTTCCAACCTTAAGAAATGTTCTTTCCATAATCGTTGACACTATTAAGTATGAACTCAATTGAATTTATAGGATTTTTTATGCTTATTCTTTCCAGATTTTTTGTTTCAGTGAATAGAGGACTTGTATGTGACTTGTTTTTTATAACAGTTATGTACTTCCCAGACTTGGTTCTCTTTTGATGTTTACATTGGGCTTGCTATAACTTGGTTGATGTGGTGTTTAGAATCCATTATTGTAGGAAAGATTGCAGTAAACGATCCATGATGAATATTGTAAAGGTTAAAGGAATTTAATGAATAGCCAATGTATAATTTGAAAAACTTTCAAATGAAGTGAAGAAAGGGCATACGATTAGATAGATATAGAAGCATTAACCTTAGTTCTTGCAATTTTGTTTTTTGAAGCATCACTAACAGGCAAACTCATTTGTGCTCTGCAATTGAAAAGCATCTTACATTAGAAAAGGGCCTTAGCAACAATCAATTAAGATGCAAGGTACATTTAATAGAATTGGACTTTGAGTTGGCAATGATGGATTTTTCCTATAGCAATGGTTGATACCTCACTTGAGACTCGTGCATAATCATTTCCTGTACTAGCTAAAGTTTCTCTTGTGGGTTCAAATGTTGAAAGTTGGAGGCAAAAGTTGGTTGAAACAAATAGGTGATAATGTTGTAGAAACCCATGTAGTTCAGGCAATTTTATTTCGAAATAGGTTGAGGAAAAGGCTTGAATCTTGTGTGAAATGGATTAAACCAAGAAACTTTGTAATAACTCTCTTTCTTTAGCAATTATCTAGTTGACTTGCACGGGGCTGCTATACCTGCAAGCTATAGATTTCAGCCCAAATGTTAATTTTGAAAATTCATGATATCCAGTAATTATTTTGGTGCATCAATCTTGGTAAAGGATCTTCCTATAAACCCTTTTTTGTTTTATCAAATTTTGGTTCCTCATTAAGTTTTAGTATTTTTTTTTTCTAATAGTCTTGGCATTGTGTTTTGCATTAGACTGTTATATTTTCTCATATTGGCAAGGGCCTTTGAACCGTGAGCATTCGGCTTCCTTTTATTTAAGCATTTCTTTTGCAATATGGTCTAATGTCCATATCTTTTGTTATCCACTTCAAATGTTTTAGGAGTTTTGGGAATTTCTGGCCATGATATCTGGTTTGTAGTTTGGTTTAATATATAATGAGAATAGGTGGATAAAATATCCTTAGAAATGTTAACTAATTATTTTTTACCTATTTTTTTGCGTATGGAAAGCATTTTTTTTTTAATAAAGTTTTATGCAAGCATTAAAAAGTACTATATAAAGATGATATACCATGTTTCTCTTGTGAACTGGCTTACTGGCCTGCCAGAAGTATGGGCTTACTTTTGGGCCAAACTGGTCCGGGTGCACCTATTTCAGCCAAATCGAAGTGGGTTTGGCCATATATAATTCTGAAATGGCCAAAAGGCTATAATTTTTGTTATGGCTGAAATGACACCAAAACAACTAGGTTTTACTGGAATTAGAAACCCTGACTCACATCCATATTAAGCAATTAGCTTCATGTTTGCCGTTAACGCCATTCTCAAGTTAAATGAATATGTGTGTAATCCTCAGATCTCAACATTGCTCTACTCCATTCATCCTTGTACTAAGCGGCTTCAAGATCATGCTAACAATAGCTTTCTAACATGAGATGTCTTTGCTGGTTTCATCGTCTCATCTGTTCGTTTGTCCTGTTCATTTATATTCTTTTGTTTGACAGCTGGGATTACTCTTGCATTATTTGGAGGAGTGCAGAAGCATTCAATGGATGAGAATAAGGTCCCAGTTAGGGGGGACATACATGTCATCATTGTTGGTACCTATGATCTCAACTTGCTTGATCATTTTGAATTTATATTTGATTTGATAATCTTCAGTTTGAAATCACATTTTAATATAGTTTTTTTGGTCTTCAATCATAACTTTAAACCTGTATGATTTCTTTGTTAGGTGATCCTGGACTGGGTAAGAGCCAACTTCTTCAAGCAGCAGCAGCAGTCTCTCCACGTGGAATATATGTTTGTGGCAATGCTACAACAAATGCTGGTCTAACTGTTGCTGTTGTCAAGGACCATATGACCAGTGATTATGCTTTTGAGGCAGGTGGAAAGTTTATACACTTCTATTTGACTTCAGGATCTCTTGCATCTTTTCTGTATTTACTTGAAGTTTAATGCAAGGAACTTTTGGATGGATTTTTCTCTAAATGTAAATTTTCACTTGGATGTAAATCTAAACCGAAGCTTTACTATCGTGATTCAACCACATGAAATTCTGAAGAATAACAAGTTTTGTGACAAATAGATATGCTCTATTGGGGTTATATACAACAAGTACGTTTATGCTGTAGTTTAAATGTTATGACTTACGTCTGCCACCATGATTAATGTGGTTGTTCCTTTTTAAATGGCTTTAACTCACAGATGATGTTATAAGCACATTTATACATGAAGCATTTTTTGAATGTTGTGCTTATAGTTTAAGCTAATGACTAGTTGGTGTAGTCCAAATACTAAAATTCTCTTTCTTTAATTACTTTATTTTGTTGGACTTCAGTTCAATTGGAAAACAGAACTTTTAGCATTGGAGATCCCATACATATGATTAGAAATGCTAACTAATGCCAACTCTTGCATTGATGAAAAAAAGAGTAATTTTTTTTATTTGAGTTTACCATGCCATTATATGGTAAATTTGCAAGAAAACTTAGATGCTATTGCTATATTTATGACCTTCCTTTGCACATTTTAAAGAAGTTAAAACTAAATGTACCTCAAAGGTACTAATTAATTATTGCTTATTCATAATTGTTACTTCATCTTATTTCTCAAAATTCAACATGGAAGTGCTGATATTCAATATGATGTTCATTTTTCCAGTTGTTTTTTTAAATAGGTGCTATGGTTCTTGCTGATCGTGGTTTATGCTGTATTGACGAATTTGATAAAATGTCAGCAGAGCATCAGGTAAATGTGGCCGTGACCTGTTTGTACGTAAATTCTGCGTATTCTAAATCAACCATTTTTTTACAAACAGGATGCTATGCTCATTTAGTTTTCTTTTT
Source organism: Vanilla planifolia (assembly GCA_023846275.1). Taxonomy (NCBI): domain Eukaryota; kingdom Viridiplantae; phylum Streptophyta; class Magnoliopsida; order Asparagales; family Orchidaceae; genus Vanilla; species Vanilla planifolia. The sequence continues at coordinate 9,464,225 of CM043874.1, read as the reverse complement.
AATAGTCTCTTCTAGAAGCCATGGAACAGCAGTGCGTCTCTATTGCAAAGGCTGGGCTAGTAGCAAGCCTTTCTGCACGTACTTCTGTATTAGCGGCAGCGAATCCTATTGGTGGTCATTATAAGCAAGTCCCTTTTTGCCCTGTCGTTACATATCATTTTCATGAATATGTCAGCTCGTTTTTATCTTCTGCACCCATGGAATCTTTCGTAAGCTTTATTTTTGATGATAGAATATTATCTCCTGCCTTGCCTCTACCTTTTTTTACATGCTAATCACAAATAGATCCTTCACATTTGTCTTATGATACAAATAAGTTTGTGAAGTTTCAACAGATCAATCTTTATAGTTTCATAAATGCAGCAACTAAATTCTTACCTATGTTTTCCCTATACTACCCTTCTATATTGGGACTTATTTGCACTTTTTGCAAATCATAAGGACATTTATGGTTATTTTTAAAGAATATAATTTAGGAAAAATTTAATAATTAGAGACCTAGTTGTTGTATTTACCAAACTATAAAATCTATTACCATATGCTGAAATTTCAGATATCTATCTGCACTATTAGACAGATATTAGACAGACATAAGGAATCTACTTCGATGAACAAAATTAGAATGAATTGCAATGAAGTCGTCCTAATTAAAAAGATTTACACATTCATACCATTCCTCAAAGTTAATGATAATCTATTTCGATAACCAAAATTTAGATATCTTGCATTATGATAGGACAAATACAAACCAAGTTTTCGAGTTTGATTTATACCAAATATTTAAGGAAGATGTCTCCAAATAATGTTAAAAAAGTTTTGAATCTTTATCAGGTTATAATCGATAATTTATAAGACCCACAATGTTGATTGTTTATAGTGATGATTGTTTTGATGTGAATCAAATCATATTTATACGGTTATTGACTTTGGTTGAGAATTATCATAGTTTGCTTCACATTTATTTTTAGAAAATTGACTTATATACATTTCTTGGCATTACATGAGATTTAACTTGTGTCAATTTTTGGTATAATCACTAGCATAAATAAAAAATCTTAAGAGTAAGGAAAATTTTAATGACATTTTTTAAAAGAAACATAATTATTGTTAAATCATATGAGAAAATTTTTGAAGAATATTACTCAAGTTAGAAAGAGCACATGAGCATGCATTTTATATTTTATAGATTCATCATAGGGTGTTGCTTAAGCTAGAAATAACCCATAAGAGTATATTTTATGGTATGATGAGTATTGTCCAAAAAACAAGAAAGATTTGCAAATTTAAAGATCAATAGATCATTAAGAATTTGAAAATGATAAATGGGTTAATAAGAATTATAAATTAAAAGAATAAAACATTAATTAGAAGGGTTTTAATAAATTATTACATTAAAATTTAGTGTACATGTTATTATAATATTATGCAATCCTTTTACTATTTCACATATATACATGCAATGCATAGAGAGATATATAGTTTTTTGCCAGTTGAGCCAATATCGATTAGCTTAGCTATTTATTTAGCTTAACAATTATAGGAAAAAAGGATGCATATGTCACTCAAGAACTATGCTTGATTATCATAAAGTACTCATTACAATTTAATGATTCAAATAAACTTTGTAAGATTCTATTTTTTGCTCAGTTTGGGCCATTGTTCAAGATCTAGTCGATGATTCATGAAGAAAATTAAGATGGATCTCCTTATCATAGCACATATCCAAATTGTTTTATAAATGAGCTGAATCAAGTGAACCAACTACTTGGTGGGTATTTTAGATCATAGAAAGCTTTTCTTAGTTTGCATTGGCTACAAAACTTGGTGAAGTTTTCATATAAATTTCTTCTTTGAATATTTCATTCAAAAAGGCATTCTTCACATCCAAATAATGAAATTTTCTATCTAGATTTGTTACTAATGATAAGAGAATTTTGATAGAATTTAGCTTTGATACAAGAGTAAACAGTTCTTTATAGTCAATTTTATTTGTCATGAGTAAAGTTTGAGCAATTAATCTTGTTTTATACCTTTCAGCCCTTCAATTACGTCCATAATAGTGAAAACCAACTTGTTGTAAATCTTTTTCTTCCTTTTATGTGGATCCAACATCTCCTAAGTCTTAGTTACTTATAATGTTTTTGTTTTTCTAAAATTATCTCCTTCTACTTGATCTTATACAGTCATGATCTTTTTTTTGGTATTTGCACTTTATCGACTTCATAGGTTAATGATTGGTAATTACTGAATAACTTCGAATAAGTTAGCTGATTTGAGATATGGTATTTTACACTAGTTCTTAACCCTTTCTCACTGCAATTGGAAAACTCAAATCTTCCTTTGCATATTCAACCCATGAACTTATGGTTGAACTTACCTAGGTTAAAGATCCTTGGCTATGTAAGGGAGCCTGTGGCCTCCAAGAGGAAATCAAGATTTGTTGAATTGTTATAGTGTTTAGCTCTTCCTCTTGATTTCAAATTTAGATAGGCTTTACTTGTTCCGTAGGAAGTATTATGTCCATAGAGATGATAATAATTTTAGGAAGTGTGGAAGGCTCATATAGATATATAGAAGGATCTTCATGCTTATCTTCTAAATGAGAAGGAATTGTTCTAAGCTCATATATGTAAAAGGGTCTTCAATCTTATCTTCTAAAGAATTCTCACTCTGAAGAATACCTTTCTATGAAGATGATTAGTTTATATTTGGATTAGGTTTTGCTTGTATAGCTATTGGTTATGAACAAAAACCACATCCAAATATGAAAAATGATGGATCAAGCTGCTTCCAAAATATAAAAAATCTTTCATTTAGCAATACCTTTTTATTTAGGAATATTGACGCGTGTACTTAGGATGAAAATACCATGTTCCATTATTAATTTAATATATGTGAACACATCTCAACCATTGCTTGTACGGAGAATGTCGATAGGAGATTGGAAGACTTTATTGACAAGCTTTGGGAATTGTTTGAATAAGGTGCTTAGCTTGGTTTTCTATTTAACGTGGTAGACCCAACCTAACACACAAGTAAGATCACTAATAATGTTCAAAAAGCCAACAATTCTAAGGGATGGCTCCACGCTACTATGGATGATATGCAATGGACTTGAGGGTTTATGAGGTTGATAGGAATTGTGCACTCGATGTCTCTGGAGAGCGAGAGCTTCTGGTCTTTGTGGGTATTTGGATTATTAAGGTGTTCTAAATCTTCGTCTAGTCTGGTCCAGTTCAATCTTTTAGTTTTGCGATTTTATTTACTTGTTTCATCATTGTAATAGATTTTGTCTCTTTTCAAATCTACATTTCAGCACTCTGCAACGTTCTGCCATGGAACATATATTGACATTTACTTTTCGTTCTTACATATAACTGTGTATATTTTCTGATTCTGTTTATTGAATTCATAAGCCGATTTGATTTTTGACTTCTTTGGTGCAGCCGTGCAAAAACTGTGAATGAGAATCTGAAGATGCGTGCTGCTCTTCTGTCACGATTTGACTTGATTTTTATTTTACTAGACAAACCTGATGAAATGCTGGATAAAAGAGTATCTGATCATATCATGGCAGTAAGTTGGATTCCATTAGTTTTCGTAGTGGATTTAATGAATGTCTTCTATATTAGTGTTTAATTAATATGCTATATTGAGTGTGACTGAATCCTTACCCCATTCAATCTTAATAAACTTCAACAGAAAATTTAATGCAAATAATTGATTTGATTTGGTGAAAGGATGATAAAAGTCTTCCACTGTCATTTTACACAAACTCCATTCACCTAATATGTGCCTATGTAATGCTTTTGAAAATGGCTTCAATTTGATTTGATTGGATATTGCACATGTACCTTAACACTAAACTTTTATTCACTGTCCTGTCGACTCCTTTCATCTAACATTTTACTCTTTGTTTTGGCTTGACAATGGGTTTACCTTATCGTGCATCAATTTATCTTCTATTAATTGGCATGAAAACGTCCTAAGTTAACTGAAAAGTTAATTCTGAGGCCAGCATTATCTTATTCTAGTTATGAAATTAAATTGTATCAGTAAAAAGTCAAAATGATGAACATGGAGTACTGTTTCTTCGTGAAAAATTTTCTTATAGAACTTAGCGTGAAGTGTATGAGCGTTAATACAAATTCTAATTAATTTTTAGCAGCGTGACTACCTTTGAATTGAAGAACATGGATTTTGTATCTTGTAGCTTTTCATACCTAAAGTACAAATATATGTGTCCTTAATTCTTACTGTTAAAACATGTGTGATGTTTAAGTTCTGCATGTCCCAGTGTTATTTTGATATTAGTTTTCTGGAATGCTTTCTTAATTGGTTTTTTGTTTTTTTTGGCTGAATTAGTTTGATTACCCTATTGAACCACGGAAGCTAGTTGCTTCCTTAATTTTTTTTTTGGTATGCTAGGATACTTCTGAAATACAAAACTTTTACTGGCTTTTGAAAGAAGCAATCATATTAAGGAATGTCTCTATAAATGAGTTTGGAAGGGAGGAACAAGTAGTTTTTTTCCATTACTTCAGATTTGCCCTTTTTTTTCTTAAGAACCCCTTATAAAGGTTGAACTTCCTTTTTTGCAATCCTTTTACTTATAGAATTTCAAATACCTTTCTTTATTTGAAATGCTTTTATCTTTGCAAAATTTTTGAAAAATATTTATTCAAGGGAATTGATAATGTATTTTTAGTACAAACAAGATTAGATTTAGTCCTATATTGCAATTTGAGCAATCTTAGAATCTTAACATACGAGTAATATTATTTTTACTTATAAACTTAAGTTTTTTAGATTATTGAGAATCAACTTAAGGGTATATTGTCTTCAACTTGGTACCACATTTGATGCATCTCCTTCAACTAGTAGCATCATATCCCAAATTAATTAGGACAGACATCAAATTTAAATTCAATTGATGCATACAACTTGCGATAATCTTTGGAGGTATATCTATCATGGTTGGATAAAAGTTTAGCAAACTCACACGCTACTTCCACATGGTTAAGACACTCACAATTTATTTTGAAAAGCTTTATTTTGATATTATAGCAATGGGCCATGGTCTTTGTGTAGCCTTGGAGGTCTATTTGGAAAAGCTTTTCATTCATTGATTTTCGTAACCACTTTGATTCACTAATTTGGAGTTTGTGGCTTTGTTATGGTATCTTTGTGATTACATGATAGTGATCTTCCTCGTTGATGCAGAATGCGAGACCTTTGGTATATCTATGTTTAAATATTTTCTCTTTTTGATAAATTTCTTTAATTAGAGAGAAATTTAGTGGGCTTGTTTAGTGATGAGGTTTTGTGAATACTTTAGGATTTAAAAAAGGTAGTTTTTTGTCCTTTATTTTATATACAACCATTATGCCTTATTTGATTAATAGAATATCGTTCTCCTCTATCATGGACATATATTTGATAGTAGGTTGAATTATTCAAATCTTAGTGTCTTGTTTGTATTCTTAATATTTATAGGTTATTAATTTACCAGTTATCACATCCCATTTGATTTTTTTGCACAAACACGTCACTTGCACAATATTGCAAGTTTTTTTCCTACACAATGAGAAGCTAGACCAATGGTTTGAGGAGTAATAGATTGATTGACTAGAAGGGTTGCAATGCCTCCTCTATGCGCTACTAAGCTGCTAATTCCCATCAGTATTTTCAATAAAGTTCCTCTTAGAGCTTCTAGGAAAATCAAAGGTGCGTTTGCAAGAATGCTTGGTATAATCCTAGTCTTTTGATTTAGCTTTTTATAAGTTACATGAGCACTCTCAACACCACAGTCATAACTCCACAGATCCTTCATCATTTAGTTCCTCAGGCTAGGATGTTGAAGGTGAGATCGTAGGAGAAGCAATGCTGTGTTCTGCATTATGTTCTTAGATCTTTGGTTCTGTTCTGCTTTTGTCATCTTGTATTCTGTGCCTTTTCTGTCTTCTTTTGTTTCTTAGGCACTTGTTCTTACTGCCTTTTCTTTTCCTGTTTGCTTATTTCAACGTGGTATTTTTCTTCCTATGTTAATTGAAGCTGTTGAAACACTTTTTTTCTGATTTTCAGAAACTGTCCTTTTTTTCTTTCCTTAAAGGAAAAGTATGATAATATCTAATCTTAGTTATCCCTATAAAAAGTTACGTTTCTGAGCATATGTTATCATGAGCATGAAATGCCCATCCAAAGAAAACATGTGGATAAAAAGATTTATCCAACAGTAACCAAAATTCATTTGAATGTGTTTTTGTTTTTCGGATATATATTTATTTTATTTACTTCTAAGTCAGTTGTGAGAGATTTATGAGTCAAAAATTTCAAATTCAACATTGACATTTGTTTTGAAGGGAGCAAAGTTATGGCAATTAGTTGTCAGCTGTAATCCTCTAAAAGACCTCCATTATGAACCCTTGGAATGATGATGATTTGATGGATTAAATGTAGTTTGTGTGGATGTTTCTTTTGGTAATGATTTCAACAACCTTTGTTGTTGACTCTAATTGCTAATTGATCTATCTATGGAAGTCTTATTTCAAGATCTCAATAATAATCTTCTTGTATAAATTGTCAATAACAAGAAGCAAGGAATGTACAAGAAAAAAATGTGTTTTTTATATTTGCATATCTATCTTTCATCAATTGATTTTGATATAGACCAAAATTTTCAAAATTGCAAATCTACCTTATGTGATATTTTAAAAATTATAATTATATCCAAATCTTTAAGATCATGTAATTAATTTTTTAATTCTCCAAAAATTGTAAACTCAATGTTATCAAACTCGTTTTGAATTGTTCTTTTTATTAAAATATTCAAATAATATTTATGATCAAGTTTGAGTATATATATATTTTTTAATATTCTATTATTATTTTAATATTTTAATATATAAGTAATATATTTTAAAAAATTGAATTAATTATGTTTAACCATACATGATCATAATTTTTTTGATTTAAAGAACAAAATTGTTGATGTCATCTTTATAGTCATTTTTATTTACTCTTAAACTAATATTCTAACTAAATTTTCTTTAATTGAAAGCAGTTTTTTTTTGTTTTGTAGGCTTTCTCTAGATTTGTTGTCAGAGGAGTTGGGATTTTAATATCATCTTTACCTATATTTGTTGAGTTAATAGAGCTATTTGAGTTTTCAAGTTTAAAGGCTAATTATTGGTGCAATGTTGGTGCAGCGTTTTCAATCAATCCTCTTTATTCTCCTACTTCTCTATCTTGGCTTACTTTTCAACTCCCTTCTTATTCCTTGTCATCAATGTCGAATAAAACTTTTTGATACTAAAATATGATCCATCTATAAGAAGACTTATTCTAAGATCTCAATGTAAATCTTTCAAAAAATTTTCGACAACAATAAGCAACGAATGGCCTAAAAAAGAAATGTGTATAACTCAAAGAAAATGCTTATTTTCTTTTTTATTTGAGATTATAAGAAAATGTTTGTTTTCTTTTTTATTTTCTTCTTTTTTTTTTCCTTGATAAGAGATTGAAGTAGATATTTATAATAATATAAGAAGGATATTTTGGTTTACAAAATTACAATTTTTAATTTGCCAGAATGAGCTACTACAAGAAAGTAGATTATGGCACCTACCAAGCGCACCTGTGAGCATGACTTGAGTGCAGGTAGACATGCACAGGCGCATATGTTGGGTTGGCTCGAGCACAGGACCTTGTGGATGCATGCATAATTCCATGCTCATTCTGTAGGTGTCCCACGTGCTGCTTGTTAAAGAGCTTAATTATTCTTTTTGTCAATTTCTTTTACTGAAAGATCATTTTTTTTCTTTCAGACTTTCTCACAACTAGATTGTTCAAATGAGCCTAAAATAGATCCTATTGTCACTAATAATCCCATTTGAACTTTGAGAATGGAAGAGGGTGTCAATTTAGTTTCTTTCAAACTTGTCATTATGTATGTCAATCCTTTAGAGAAGCATTTGTATAGCAATCTTCTATATCTGAAATCCTTGCTGAATTGTCTGAATTTAAGGATTTTCCTTGTCTTGCACACTCTTTCGTGGCATCCACAACAAAATTAGTTCTCTCCCCTTGGCTTTGAGGATGATCTTAGCTATGCACCAGTGCCTCCCAAGGGTTGCAATTGGCAACCATAGGCTAAAGTAATATTGTAGAAGTGGCATGAGGGAAACTCTTTGTAAAGAATATTGATTGTAAGGATGTGGGAAGTCATCGGCATCAAATTAAAAGATGGAGGAAGCAAATGATACTCTAATCAATCTAAGGCCCCTGAATAGGGGAAGCATAATGTGGGTTCTTCTGCAGGCATTCTCCAAAACACCTTATATGTTTGTAGTTTCTGGTGACTGAGATGGAGCAGTAGATAAATAAGAGGACAAATAATTTGGTCCATGTTGACTATAGAGGTTTTAAGAAGGCTTTTTGATGGCAATGTAGCTCTGCATCATAAAACAGACAAATTATGTTCAAACAATTGGAATGCTGTCATTTTGCTTCACAATGCATTTTGCTCATTAGATATTTCTATTGAACTTACTTTTCATTTCCTTTCCTTCAAGATGTAAAGTTTTGAAGCATTTCTGCTATTTGTTGGTGATCCTTTCTTTATTTTCTCCATTGCAAGAAACTTTTAAGAATTTTTCGATTTGTTATCCATAGTCGTACCTTTTGTCATGCAGCTTCACACAGGAAATACAGAGCAATCATTTCATGCCAGGAAGCTGCGTAGAGGTTGCTTTACTCATCTTTAAGCTGAATGCATGAATGTGACATAAACCTGATGAGTGAATTTGAATTGTTGCTACAGTTTTGGAATCAAGTAGAAACATGGAATTTGGTATCAAAAGAGGATTGCTGGTTTCACGACTAAGGCTTGACCAAGAGAAAGACAAGGATTTTGTTCCATTACCTGCTCCTCTTCTCCGCAAGTACATATCCTATGCAAGGGCATTCATCTTCCCCAGGTAAAACTTGACTTGTTAAGGATTTCCTTAAACATTTATAGTTATGGTATGCCTTCAATTATGGTTTTTTTCTTCTAGAATGTCCAGGCCAGCTGCTGAGATATTGAAAAAATTTTATCTGCAATTAAGAGACCATAATACCTCATCTGATGGTACACCTATAACTGCAAGACAGTTGGAAAGTCTAGTGAGGTTAGCCGAAGCTCGTGCTCGTTTGGACTTGAGAGAGGAAATAACAGCTCAAGATGCAATTGTGAGTTCTGTTTCTTAATTCTTTTAGAACAAAGCTCACGGTGTTTGTAGCATTTATAAAAGATTAGTGATAGGTCATTTGAACTACAAAAAATTTTAGTATTTATATTAAGCAATTAGTAAGTACTAAAAAGTGTAGGTTGGCAATCAACCATAAGCCATGGTATTGCATAAATGATTTAGCTTAGCTTGAAGCAAATGGAGTTGTTGCTATAATACAGGAAGGATTTGTAAAACTAAATTTAATATCTTGGATCACAAAATATTGCTTCATCTGATTGCGTTCTTTAAAACATGTGCTAGTTTATTATAAGAACTAATGAAGATTAGCATAATGTTGCTTCGCCAGCATGTCAAATATCTTCATGATAGTTCCTTAGGTTCTCAGAAGTAGAAGCGTCTAGTGTACAAGAAGCACTTGTCTCACTGGTTGTATTAGGCTGCACTTTGATAGCTTTTTATTTTGGTATTTCTTCTATGGTATGAAGTAATTTTTGAGTTTTGACAAATGCAATCATTTGTCATGGTGTTAATTATCTTTGATAGAGCACTTTGACTTATCTATTGTTTACTTTGATGACTCAAGGAGCATTAGTTCTATTGTCTTCAATTTTTAAATGTTTTTGGTATAGTTTATCTGATCAGTTAACTATAAATGTTAATTCTTTATGGTTGACTAGTCATATACTTTAAAGTGATAATTTTTTTAAACTTTACGCCTTTGTGAAGTTAATGAGAGATGATCTACCTCTTTAGAGTAGGTTGAGGAATGACTTGATTGTCAATACAAGTTTTTTGTTCATTTCATGATATAAAGTTTAATGGTGCACTAACTGTTTGATCAAGGGATTAATCCATGGTCGACAAGAAATTATAAACCAATCAACATCGAGGAGATCACGAAGAAGAAAACAATTTTTTTCATAAAAGAAATTAGTAAAAAGAATCATTTTATATGTTGAGAAATTAGCATACGGCAAACCTACAGATGTAAATTAGCCAGCATGCACCTACCGACGTGGTAGGTGCACTGCATGCCACTTATTGCCAACACATGATTCACGTGCATAATAGGCGTGATAGTTACGACAATAATGGGCTATGTGTGAAATTTTTGAACATTTAGAAAGCAGTTGTACAATTTAATATTTTTGTAGTTTTTAAGAAAAACATGAGATGAATTAAATAGATACATCTGTATTAAGCAAAACACTATTATTATGCTACTATAAATATATAATTAAACCTCATTTGAAAGGGACATCTTCATTGAGTTTTAATTCTCAAAATAAGACAAAAATACACATTTACTCCTTTAAGTCTTAGCTATTCACACTTTCATTGCACTATTGTAACTCTGAAGTAAGGTTTGCTGTTACTGGGCTTAAATCAAGGCATCTCGTAAATGGATCATTGTTGAGGCAAAGTTTTTTCAAGCAAGAGTACTTGTAATGAAGGTGGATCCTTGCAATGAAGGTTGAACCAATTTTTGGTTGGGACTGTGCTTGGATTGAAGTGAATTGGATGGGGTATAACTTGGTGATGGAGGACTTAAATGAAAATGATAAGGTTATCGATACCAAGTTGTGGACACAATTGTTCATGATGGTATAAAACTAAGATAACCAAGAATCAAAAAAGATGAAGGGAATTAGGAAATGTTATTGTAGACTTCATGCTTGTCACTCGTAAACTCTTTTAATGGCAACTTTTGCTATCAAAATTAATCTTTTGATAAGATATTTTAAAATGATAATTTTAAATGAAGTATTTCATGTGAGAGAAAAAGAAAAAACTATAAAAACTACTTGATGAAGTATCAAACAAAGTTAGTCAACACCAAAAGGCCAAGTTAAACCATCCAAGAGTAAGCATGGCTACAAAGCATCCTTTTCTTTTGTAATCTAAAATTTCTCATTGCTTTACACGTCGCTTTTACAAGTTTTTCCTAATTATGACAAAAGGCTAACATTAAAATTTCCTTTACAAGTAGAAAATTGCATTTAATTATCTAGTGAGTCAAAAGAAAATCTTGCCATCCAATTTACAAGTTGACTTAAATCTTTTTCTTATATTATCCATTCATTGAAACAATATGATTTATTTTTTATTATTTTTCTGTTAGCTTTATTTATGTCTTCTAGGGTTTATGCATTATATTTTGGCATGTTTGTACAAGATTTAGCAATATAAGCACCTTTTGGTTCAAGTAAAGGAAGCTTTGATGCTAATGTAACTCAAAAAATGCTTATGTTTTGAATTGCCTCTTGCTTAACGTATTTATATTGGAAAGAGATTTACAAAAGCATCCTTTTCTCTTTTCTAATCTAAAATTTCTCATTGGTTTACACGTTACTTTCATAAGTTTTTCCTAATTATGACAAAAGACTAACATTAAAATTTCTTTTACACATCATCTTAAAACTTTTCCTTGTATTATCCATTCATTATAACAATACGATTTATTTTTTGTCATTTTTCACTTATCTTTAGTTATGTCTTTTGAAGCTCATTATATTTTGGCATGTTTGTAGACAAGGGGGATTTGATACTAATGAAACTCAAATCTTCGCCTCATGCTTAACATATGTACATTGGAAACCTTACAATTCTGTATTTTTTTTTTTTTTTTTTTGTTGTTCAGGATGTAGTAGAGATAATGAACGAATCCCTGTATGATAAATATGTGGATGAACATGGATGTGTAGATTTTGCAAGGAGTGGTGGTATGAGCAAACAGAAAGAAGCAAAGAGATTTTTAAGTGCTCTAAGCAATGAATCCAAAAAGCTACAAAAGGATTGCTTTTCGATGTCGGTAAGAAGTATTTCCTCTTGCTTTCTTTACATGCTTCCTTCTCAGATTAGCTTCATAAGCTGCAGAACCATTTACCTTGCAAGTTTACATTACAAGATCATATGATTTTTTTTTATTTGTTTCATGTGAAAGGAAATCGAAAGTTTGGCAGATAAGATACACTTGCAAGTCCCAGACATGGAAGCATTTGTGGAGAACTTGAATACAATTGGTTATCTGCTTAAGAAAGGACCAAAAGCTTATCAGGTAATTTGTTAGTAAAGCATAATGATATATGAAATATTTTGCTTCTCTTGCATCGTTTATAGTTCTTATTTTCTCTATATTTGTGGGTTTACTGTGCTTGTGATGTTATAATTTCTTCATAATAATCATCTTTAAAGATACCTTGCAAGTACAAGAACTTGGCTTCAAACCCAAGGGTCTTTGTATGGTAATAATTCCCTAGCCTTGCTCAAATGATTGCTATGTTAATAGTTTTGAAGAGTAAGTCCATTAAAACTTGTTCTTGAAGACAACTTAAGTTTTATTGATTTGATATGATGCTTATAGCATCGAAATAATGATTCTTGAAAAAATGATTTGATTGATAAGATTTGGTATGATATTTTTAAGATTGATTAGATGAATACTCTAATAAAAATATATTGATTTTTTAGTAGTCAATTAATAGTATGTTGAAAAAGATTTTTTTAATTTAAAAAATAAAGGGAGATGTTTATAAACGAGATATTTAGCAACAAGTAAAAAGATTGAATAGATGAATTTATATAGGTATTTGTAGATCTGATGTGTTCAATAGAATGGATGATTGATGTTTTTTATGATTTTTCTTTTGTTGATAGAAAAAGATTTTGTAAATATTAATTTGAAATCTCACTTATTAGATTTTCAACGTAAAAGAAGTTTTGAAGAATTATTTATTATAGAATCTTTTTTAAAGGAAACTATAAACTCATGCTTAAATTGAAATTAAGATGATAAATTTTCCTCAAGGAGACTAATAATAATTTTTTTTTCTAAATTAACAATTTATATTTTCTCTGCCAAATAAATTTTTTCCAGTCAATTTGCAAAAGAGAGCTTTAGGCTTGTCTATAGCATTCTCCTAAAATAATAATAATTTATTTATTTATTTTATTTTTAGAAATTAAATATTATTTCAGTAATAATTGCACAAACCCAACTCTTTTTAATTTCAGTAATAATAGTTCAATTAAAACAAATCGTAAAGAAGTCCAAGTAAACATCTACATCTCCTGATGCAAAACGTTTAACCGAAACCTTAAAAAACTTAATCAAATGACCACACTTCCTTACTAAGACCTGGGCTTCTCCTTCTTCTCCTTGAAAAGAGCCAAAAGGGAGACACCCGAAACTTTCACCACCTTGAACCGAACTCCGGGTATATCTCCGACGGCATGGCCCTTCCTCCCAAACCCGGCGATCAGCACTTCATCCTGCATTGAATGATAGAATGAATTAAGACCATAACAACACGGTAACGAAGTAGAAGAAGAAGAAGAAGAAGGAGAAGCTCACATTTTCCTCGATGAAGTTGAGGCAACCGTCGTTGGGCACAAAGGCGGCAATCTTCTTCCCATTCTTGATCAGCTGAACCCTAGCGCACTTTCGGATGGCCGAGTTGGGCTGCTTCGCTTCGATGCCACTGCAGCATATCGATTTCCTTCACGAGTTAGATCGACAACCTCTAAAGAGTAATACAATGCTTAGTAATGTTAGTTGTTGTTCTTACATTTTTTCGAGAACAATTCCTTTGGCATGAGAAGATCCAGCAAAAGGCTTCTTCCATTCGTTGCCCAGGTGACTCTTCTTGTAAGACTTGTCTGCCCATCTTTGATTTCTCCTGTGGGTTTTGAGCTTACGCCCAGCTCCCATTCCACGAGTCTTCCTGTTCTCAATCAAGATATCACATTTTAGTAGTAGAAATCAAACTGACTTCAATCAAGATGACTTGATTCGATCATTCATACATCTTTCTTTTTTTCCTTTTCCTTGTCTTGTGTTACTCATGGAGTTCGAGCCAGCCCAAAACCAAAGAGCTCGAATCAAATCAGCAGCGTTCGAACTGCTCAAACTCGAGTCATTGATACACAAGAGGAAGATGAACTCTTTCCATGCATGTTCATTTCTATAGGTGATCACAAGTTAAATAATTAGAACAAAATTCTTTTCACCTTGACTTAATTGCTCTCCTTAATTAGACAGTCACTTATCTATGTATACATAAATATGAGAACTTTACTTGAAGATCGAGGATTACTCGGTTCAAATTTGATTTTAACTTGAATAGAAATCAAATTAAAATGGTTGAACTGAGTCAAAAACCAATAAATTTGTTTGAATCATATTGAGAGATAATTCCACATAGTCTAACCCACCCATAGCCAATTGCTAAGCCATGAGACTTTGATTGGGTTCCTTATCTATTCTCTAACCATTTCCCATAGTTTCCTTTTCACCTTTATTTGCATCCTACACTAGAGAACCATTGATAGGAGGTTCTTCTCAATTTGAGAGAACAATTAACAACCAAATGTTTACACTTACTAGAATTTAGGGCAATCATAACAAAAAATTCTCATCTGAGGACAAAAATCTGAAATCAATTTTCTCATATTAGAGAATTCAAGATTTGTTATATTCACACTCATCATAGAAAATTTAGATCTCGCAAAACCTATCATAATAGCAAAAAAAAGCTTCAAATAACTCCAATTATAGTGTTATTGCCTTTGTTTTCTATAATTGACTTTCTAAAGAAATAGACATGGATAATTCTAGTTTTGCACTTGAATAATTTTTTTTTATTGCAATAATCTTATTTCATTCAAAATAATTTACCACAAGCCAATTAAAGCATAGTTCAAACAGATTGAACAAACAAATGAACAAAGTATCACAACCTAAAATGCAATCACATAAATTTTGTAAACATACAATCCAAGTCAAAATCATGGCTCAAACAACATTGTTTGCCAAGTCAACACCATAGCTCCTTGAGCAAGCTTCTCTAATTGTAACTAAGAATCAAAAGACATGTTGCATGCTGTGGAGAACGAAGAATTGAATTAACACCCAAATGATTGGTTGAGCAGAGAATTGAGTTTTGGAACACAAAACCAAAAGATATACTGATTTCTTCTCGATGCACACAAGTGTTTGTATATTTTTAAACAACAACAGACCAACAGAAGAAAGGTCTCCCACAGTAACAGTTCTTATATTTCCTAGACAGTTAAAAACACATCAAAACAGAGAAAGGGAATGAAGGGACATAAATACTTTGCCCACATCTCATACCTGTGTGTTTAGAATCAAAATCATCATAAACAATGTCTAAGATGAAACAAAATATAAAGGGCAAGAAATGATTAGCAATTCCTTTTAAAAATTTGTCATGAAATTTTCCTATTACTATAAATCAATTAAAAAAGTTTACTCGGTCTGAACACAAAAACGACATCCTTTGTTTCCACGCCTATATAAGTTGGCAAACTTCTGCTCCTAACAAAGAAATAACTTTATAGCGAAGTGTTTTGGAAATAAATTGAGGACAACCCATAGCATGTGAGGGGAAATTTATTATTATGAAAATAAACAAAAACCATTAACAATGCGAGTTAGTTATATCAAATGCAAGCATGAGGAAGAAACCATCCTTGCGTGATTTAATAAATTGAAGATGTCTTGATACATTTGTTACTATTAAAAGCTAAATTCAAGATAGAAATACTGAATAGCATATCTAGAGGTAGACCGACTCTGAAGCTTCAGCACATAGATAACTCTAAAACCATTAAAAAAGGAACACTAAAAGCCAATAATCAACAAAAAATCCACCCAGATATAACTCAAAACAGTTTCAAGGGACTTTAAGCAGAACAAAACATCTCCTAATTTATTTTAATAGATAAAGCAGGTATATTGGAATCAATATTTATACACAATAAACATATATAAATGATACAAAGCTCTAAACTTTTCATATAAATATATGGATGCTGCATGAAGAAGTAATGCTCCAATTTTAACTAACTCCTTTTTTCAAAACTCATTAAATCTTACTTTTGTTGTCGAAAAAAATAATAATGAAGTTCTCAATGTCCATATACTCTTCGTAGCTTGATTACCGTGTAAGCCATAGCTTTGATAATTGCAAAGATATATATCCAAACAACATGAAAACATATTACCAAATTGAGCCAAAGGTTACAGATGTAATGCATAGAAAGGTGACAGTTGTAAACCTAATTGGAGCATTGGAAACTAACACATGGGAGAGAGGGCTCCTATCACCTTCTATGATCATTTTATTATCATATAACATTCTGAATAACTTTATCAAAATATAATCGAAAGATGACAACCCTTTTTGTGGGTATCATCATTGAAACCATTTGGATTATTTAAACTTTACTAAAGAAATTTTGATATGATGAATAATCCTTAGCTACTGAACAACAATGCAATTAAAAACGAACAATCAAATTATCCAGGTGTACTCTAAGTCCCAATGAAAGCTACCAAAAAGGATTTTCCCACCAAAGCATTGACCTAATTTATTTACTCATAACCTTCCCATAACCAAAATTACTAGGGGTTTAATAAAAACACCCCACACAAACTGGTATTTTGCATCCTTTTTGGATGCTTCAATTTCGATTTCCGTTGTCTCCTAATCTAAAGACAAGACTATGACTAGTATTGATCATGATTTTGGTTTCGATTTCAATCAATTTTTTAATATATTTAATGCAGTTTTTAAATATTTTCCAAATTTTAAAGAAATTTAAAAATAATTAAAAGACTTTAAATATATACCTATATATATGAAAAAAAAATTATTATTGGGATTATAAATTAATTTATAAATTTTATATTAACTGAAATATTATATCAATGGTTAAAATTTTAAAACATAACATTTCAAATTAAATAAATAAAATCTTATTTTATGAAATAAAATTTTAATGAATCATTTTATAAAAAAAGTTTGATTTTATAAAACAAAACCATATTTCATTAGTAATGAGAAAAAAAAATTGCTTCACTCTTTCTAATGTCCTTTAACACATAAAACGAAAGAAATTGTCCATGTTGGTAAAATGATCTCACTTCACCTTTTGAAATAATATCACATTCTGATATGAATAATAACAATAAGATTTCATTGTTGAACAAAAATCTAGTTATAATGAGATTTGATAAGTTTTTATGATGTAATACTTGAAAGCATAACATAAAACCTAAAATAATAATATAACAACAATAGACAATCATAATATCATTTATGGTCTACCATTGAATTGTAATGCTTTGTCCTGAGCCTTTCTCTACTACTTAAGGTAGTTTAAGCAAATTTCGTCTCTCCCCCTTTAAAGGGGCTCTCACGCTTCTCTTTGCTCTTGGTGATCTTTCTCTCTTCTTCCTATACAAGTTGAGTGTGGTTAACACTTCCTCTCCATACCACGATATTCGTGCAACCTACATCTCTACTAAGTGAGTTTTCCTTTTTACCTATCTTGTTTCATTCTTTTTTTTTTTATCTTGCTTTGTTATCTCCTTTTTCCCTTCCTATGTTGTAAAGGAAGATTATAAGGATGGTGATGACCCGTATCTGGCATCTAGTAGTATCAAACTTCTTCAGGTTTCACTTTCCCTCAAACTTTTGCCAAGAGGAACAAACCCGTTGTAGTGGTGGCCCCATTGAGCTTGGTCACACATCTGGTGAACCCATCTTGGAGTTATTACCATGAGGCCCTTCGAGAACCTCTCATAAGGGGTGACTTGCCTTACAATGCGACCAAACAAATGCCCGATGTGAAGCAATGCCAAGTTAGAGATTGGGGCATCGTCAAGGCCTCTATAAAGCTCTAAAAACCTTACCCATGTAAAATCTAGTTCAACTAATGACCATTACGAAGATCGAGATGCATAAAAGTCTCGAAGATTATAACCTCATCACAATCACCATCTCCTACCCTGAGGACAAGCTCAATGTAATTTCTTATTGCAAAATGTATATCGATTATGAAAATGTCTATAATAATGGGAAAGTAAGAACATGTTAGGAAGAAGCTAAAGTTTCTAGTATGGAGACGAAACAATGGACAATTTTAAGCCTCAAATGTGGCTCCACTTCCTCCAACGACATCGCCCTGATGACCACCAATGCTCTTGCTGATTACGATACCCTTATCCTTGGTGGAAACAATGACATGCAACTTGTTAAGAAGAGTGATATATTGCTAAGCTATACTATTATTTGTGGGCCAATCTAACATGTGCTCTAAGGATGAGGCACATGCCTAATTTTGTTGGCATGGTCAATATGACCCAAATGTAAGGGCATTCCTTAAGTGGATTGAAATGCGAACATCTTAGTGAGGCTTTTTCTGGCATCCTTCTTGAGGCTAACCCTTAACCACCACCAACACCACTCCTTTCTCTGTGGAACAAAGTTCTCTTGCAAACGATGCAAGATGCCAATGGATAGCTCAAAACCCTTCCATATCAACAAGCCAAATGACAATAATGTGTGGATTAAACAATAAGTAATTCCTTTTTCATATGAACTTAAAGTAGGTCATACTCCAAGTGATAATTTGGTCAAAATTGATCAAAAAAATATAAATAAACATTTAAAAAATTATTCAAAATGGTTTGGTTAATCATCTCTTTGGCTGTAAAATCACTTTTTTGAGGATTTCCAAATAACTAAATACATGATGGGGACATTATTACCAAAGTTTTTAAATCGTGGACCTTAATGAAGATGGAACAATGATGCAATTCTCCAAAGAGAAAAACTATAATAACAATTGGTATGAGGGCCCTTGGATGATCATGTTCCAATTGTTAGGGTTTGTTGAAGCCCTGAACTTAATCCATCAATATAATTATGCCAATCTAGCTAAATATGCCCTATTTTCCAATTCACTTATAAAGAGAGACTAACTTATTTCATATAACATATGATGCTAAAATCCCCCCTCTAGAGGGATGGTGTGATTAAGGACATAGGATCTATATTAAAGATGGCCTCTCCAATTCTCTTGGCTCAAGATGATGGGTCTCTCCAATTTTCTAAGCCCAAGATGATGGGTCCAATGGAAGGACAATCTCTCTTTTCAAAAATATGAATTCAAGGATTTTTTTTGCTCATGTGATTCAACTGTGACAAGTCACCTTGTTGACAAGTGACTTGTGATGACCTTTGAACCGAGAAACCATCGCCCATAGCCACTAAGCTGACTTATAGTTCCACTGGAAGCATCTCTCTCAATGCCTAGTTTTTCAAACCTGTTAAACTGCTCCTAACCATCAACCTATGCCTAATGATGCTAATCCTTTGTGCAGTAATCCTTTGCTCCCTTCAATAAAAAATGTATGTCGATGAGGATTAATGAGAAAAGAGCTGCTCCTTGAACCCTTATTAGCATGATGATGAAAAAAAAACATATCAAACTTTTCCAAAATTTGTCCATCAAGGGACAGATGCAAGCTAAGTTGATGGCTAAGGATCTCCTTAAGCGATTTCACCCCATGGTTATAATGTAGGTGCAATAACCCCTCCTTGGACTCCAACCCAAAGCAGCCTATGCATTGGAGTCCCAAGGCTTAGGAAGTTCTGCTTCACTAAACCCCACCTCCCCACAAACCATCTCTCCCCTCCTATCACTATCCCTAACAAACCCTCACCCACAAAGCATAAGCCTCGTAAAAATCAACATCATAAGTAGACGACCTCCAATTCCCTAAATATACCTTTAGTTGATGTCCTCAATCTCGATAACTCATTAATCCTTGACAAGCACAAAAAGGCATCAAACCCTCTAAACTTGGCAGTCTTCTCCTTATAACCCCAAGTCCATCATGACTAGTACCTCTTTTGGAATTATCAAGAGGTCAAAATGACCACTTTGCACAACCACCTCCAAATTTTGATTTAAGACCACCATCCCCACCTCATCTATCCTCCCAAGACCCATGCCCATGACATCTCTCATCGTGAGATTGATCACTTGGTTGAAAGAAACAAGCTTTTGACCTTCTCTTCCTCACATAACAAGCCTGGTGGAATTCTCCTCTATTCCTCATTTGCATGCCCATTTTCACTTCCCTCCATGATGTCCTCATCCCCAAGCAAACCATTTTTTCATTGAGGTTACATCAAATTCGACTTGGATTGTCTCTTTCATTTATACTTATTATAATCCCTATGTGCATTGGTCCCTTTGAGCCAAACTCTTGCCTATCCATTCCAAACACCACCTAGCAATTGTCATAAGAGACTTTAATTGCCCCCTTACCAATTTCAAGTGTAGGAATGGTGAGTCATAACAAGATGATCTAAATTTCTTTTATGATTTTTATTTAAAAAAGAAAATTTCTATCAACTATAAAAGAATAATTGCCAACATACTGTGTTTCAAGATCCAACATGATACATACCTCAAGATTCCTATCTTGCAAAAATTTATCACCCAAAACAATTTCCAACACAACATATCTAAAGTCAAGGCCAGAATTAAAGTCTCTCTAATATTTCACCCTTTACCTTCTATTTCTATTAGTAGTCATTGAAAAGAAAGTTTTCAGCTTTTGTTGTTCAAAATGTAGGACTCCATCAAGCAAAACTGATTGAACTTCATGATTACACATGTCTCCACTATATTCTATTGAATTTGGAAGAACTAGAATGCTCAAATGCACGACAAACTATTCTACCCATCATTTATCATCTCGACAAACATTCTTGCAACCCCCTGACCTTCTTCTCCATTCACCCCCTTAATATTAGCCTAGAGTATTGATACCCCTTCGGTCTATTGGACCCCAATATCCCCTCTCTTTTACTATTATTCCCCACCTGTTGGATAGAATAACGCAAACTTTAATGGCTTTGTTTTCTACTATGAAGTGGTTAATGCTACAACGTTTTCCAAATGCTCATCTATTGAGTTTATCACCACATTAGGCATTCAACTGACAATCTAGACTTCTTCCTGTGTTAAGCTTCATGCAACTCGATTAACCATCCTCCAAGCTTCTTTAGCAAATGATTATAATTGTATTTAGACAGAGTATGACTCCTCAATTATCGTCACCAACCTCCTTCAAACTCTCCTCAATCATCACACTAACTATGTTGAGATAAACCACCTCCATTCATCCCGTGTTGATATTTCTTACTCAATTGTACCATGTACTTTTGTGCTCCAATGGCCTATGAATTGGAATTTAGGTGAGACAAAAGTATATAACTTCCTCCTAATTTTATTATACCTTCTAGAAGGACTGCCCTTATATGCTAGCTATAAATAACAGCTTTTGGCCAGTTTGCCAGAAATAATGCTATAACAATACAAAAGAAGTTCCAATTACATTAATTAGATCTCTCGTCACAATGACATTATCACGCATAGTCTTTGTTTCAAAAAAATTTTCGTTCACCAGTCCACAAAAAAATATCAGACAAAAATGACACATCCGGAGTATAACATTTAGATCACGTAGCTCATAACAAACAATCACAAATTCATGAGTTTAAAAAACATTCTTTTCAGAAAGACAACTCTATAAACAATCAATGGCCTAGAATGCTTAGAATTCATGTTCTTCCACAAATATAACATCAAAAGAACCAGACATTCTCCACCATTGGCCTCCCACCAAGATCCAAGGCCAAATACAAATCAATAGCATATCTTAAGGAAATAGCGCAATACAGCACGAAAATAAGGCACAATGCCAACTTTAATAATAATTTAACCAAAACCCCTCGTTTCCAGAGGATAAACATCGAATCTGTATTCTCTAATTGATTCAATGTCCATAAAATACATGCATGAACGAAAGATAAAGAAAGGAG
Organism: Vanilla planifolia; assembly: GCA_023846275.1. Taxonomy (NCBI): domain Eukaryota; kingdom Viridiplantae; phylum Streptophyta; class Magnoliopsida; order Asparagales; family Orchidaceae; genus Vanilla; species Vanilla planifolia. The sequence continues at coordinate 9,442,282 of CM043874.1, read as the reverse complement.
AGATGAAGGCTGAGTACCCCATTGCAATTTCAAGAAGAAATATCTGAACTCGCTCAGGTTTACAGAGGAACCGCCGGTTGGAAACCCTACAGAAAGAGGTCCAATCAACCATCGTTCAGCAGCGTCATTAGTTATATTTATATAAACGCCGGTAAATTGGGCTCACATGGGCCGGGTCGAGCCAAGTCCTTGTAACATAATCAAACCATGTTGTGAACAATTTGATTAATTTGGAATAATTTTGTTATAAATAGAATTGATAAAAAAATTTGATAATATTTATATACTTTTTATGATTTTAAAATTATAATTAATTAAATAGTATAATTTATGATAAAAATAAGCTCTTAAATTGATACATGTTTTAATCTAACTTGTTTATATAGTAATATTTCTAGTATAATTAAAATAATCTAAAATATGTATATTAATGTCTAAGATAAATTAAAAAAAATCACGTAATACTAAGTAATCATTTAAACTTCAAAAGATATCTAAAAAGATGTAATATAAATGAAAAGGGTAGCATAATATTTTAGTCTCATTTTAAATAACTTTTTTTTTTTGAAATGATATGTTATGTTTTGTTATTTAGATCAAACATGCAACATGACTATATAATTTATTATATTTTTATTATATAGTTTTTACTCAATGAGTTTATAATAATTAACTTAATCTATTTTTTCTTTACAATCTTAGTTCATTAAGGTACATATTAAGAGGATATAAGAAAACGGTGATACTAACTTTATATTTTTTTTTTTTCAACTTATATGGTTATATTGAAAATTAGATTGCATGTTATGAATAAGTGTTATGATAGTAATGTATATTAATTTGATATTATGTATGATATTTATGTTTATTGCATTGTGAGAATTATTTTATAAATGTGAATTTTTTTTACTTGAAATGAGATTTACTTTTATAAGAAATGTAAATGATTAACTTATCTTAACAAAAAAAAATATTATGATCATAAGATTCTTAATATGCAAAAGGTTTTATAATAAAGTTTTCTAAAAATTCAAAAGATATTTTTAAAAAAGTTGGGTTCAAAATTAATAATTATAAATTAAGGGCATAAGACTTTATTCTCTATATTAAAACTAATATGATAATATATTTAATTATTATTCAAATGAAATTGCTTATATTTAAATTACTTCTACATTAAAGTAATAGGATTTTAAATTAGGTTATTTTTTAAGGTCCGAAGTTTTACTTTTTGAGGATTGCTTTAATTATTATTTAAGTAATTTTAGTTATTATGTGATTCATTGCTACTTACTTATAATTAAAAAAATACATTATTTTTGCATAATTTCTTTTGTTTGATTTTTTTCAACATTATTTTTAGTTAGTCCATTTTGAAGTTAGTTTAAAAAATATTAATATGAACTACTAAATTATTGCTTGATGAAAACATATTTTCTCATATTGATATAGTTGTTAACATCTTGATTATCTAATCGTGTCATCAAAGTAAATCAAGTTGAAATTTAAAAATCATTAAACAATAAGATTGGCTTATTGTAACTTGTATTAAAAAATTCATTTGTTACACTATATGGAATACAAATAACTATGGATGTCTTAGTTTATCAATTTAGTGAGTTAATTGTTAACATAAATAAAAATTCAATCACACCTCTCTCTGATATGCCTTCGAAAGATGATCTTCATACACCTAAGAATAATAGATTGAATATAAGGCCTCCTTCTCTTAGAAATTAGAAATGATTTAATGAAATACCATAAAGGATTAATATTAAAGCGCTAAACTTTTATGGTCTTTATGAACCTAACAAAGTTCTAGATTAGTTAAATGAAATGAATAATTACTTTAACAAGATAAATTTGAGGATTATCAAATAGTTTTGTAAATATAAAATTTATGAGTCATACAAAGATATTTTAGATTAACACATAAGGTAAGATACAAAGGTTAGGTAGAATAACCCTTACGTGCATATATGAAAGAAATATCAATGCTTAAGTATGTTTTTTGTTTCATGATAAAAGGTTATATTGACAACTTCAAACTTTAAAATTAGAGAATTTTACTATTGTAGAATATCATAATACCTTCAAAGATTTAGTAGATAAAATAGATTGCTTTGATATAAATTAACTATTAGCCAATAAGTTTATCTTAAGTCTTATATTGAAAATTAGAATAAGTAGAGTTACATGAACTTCAAGTTTTAGAAAGATAAGAATCTTGACTCGATTTGTAGAAATACTTGGGATACCTATATGTAAAAATAATAGAGGAATACCTTGTACATCGAGAAAGCAAGAAAAAGGAAAAAGAATTAAAGAATCATCCCAAAATTATATAGTAAATTGAGATAATTATGATGTTAATATTTATTTATTATATATGTTAAAATGAAACAATGTGATGTAAGGTTTGAAATATTGTTCAACAAGAAAGGAGAATTATTAAAATTAAAAATTTTAATTTCACACTACTATGTTTTTTTATAATAAATTTTTAGAAATTATGAAATAATAAGGTACAAAAATTTAAACATGTACACAAGCGATTTTTAGATACTTAGCTTAAAATAAAATCTACGTCCACTCTTGATAAAATCGAGCATGAAAACAGACTATATAAGTCTTTTGTCGAAAGACGGGTAAATTAAACCCTTATAACAAGAAAATAAAACATGCTACAATAGTCTTACAACAAAATAGATACAGGAAATATAAAAAATAAGATAGCAATAAGAATCTATACAAATAATTTTCATGTTAGACAAAATATTTAATAAGTCACAATTATTTTAAATTAATCAGCTATGAAATGAAAAAAATTGAGAGTTTAACTAATTTGAAGATGAATGAATAAATTTGGAGTTCATTGAAGAAATACACGTAAGGAGACAAAGATTAACAATGACTACGAATTGCTTCGAGGTCGTTACTTGAAAATTTTTCTTTTAGATTTTGTAAAAGTTTTCGTTAAAAAAATTGGCTAAAAAATTCTCATATTTGTAAACATCATCTAAAGACTAAAAGCACTTACTAAACTCCCAACTTAGTCGTTAAATTTTGTGCTTCTACCCTTTTTAATTAGGAAAATGCCAATTGCTCGAAATAACGTCTAAAAAAGCCATTGTGTCAGAGCTGCTAAATTGAATCAAACCACGATCTTTCGATCAACAAAACTACACAATCAATCAAACAAAATTTAATCTATCTTCTTAGACACATTCATTTGATATGGGCCGTTAGATCAAAATCGTCATATGACAATAGGATTTAACTTGTCGAGCAAAAAAAAATAATGGATCGTGCCATCACGACATTGCGCAATTAGATTGCTAAAAGAATTAGCCATTTGAAAGATGAGATACTGGGGTAATTGTTCAATCACAAAAATGCACAATCGAATGGCTCACGTAACTCCCATAATTCGAAAGTTTGCCTTACAGTAAAAACAATTCATTTAGTCACACATGGTATATTTGAAAAGTGCTTTTCACAATATAAGCCATCTGGTGTGTGCTAGACACAACTTGATTTCAAGGTTGGCTGGTTCGTGTGGAATTTCATCACTCACACATACCAGTAATTCGAAGGTTAATTATGCAATATTTGGACTGATTGGTTCCCAATCCGAGCTAAATTTGAATGTTTGAATAGGTTCAAGATTCCTGTCCCGAACCAAACATTGTAGCATCCTGTGAATAATAAACATATTATTAGGAAAGTGATTAATTTTTTGCTTTTATTATATTCTAAATTTCTTATTTAAATTATTACTTAATAATAAAATTTAAAGTATATTAATCAAATATTTGTGAAATGTGTATTTTCAAATATTGAATTAAAAGATGTTGATCAAGGATATTAGAGATGAGAGTTAGGTAATATTTTTATGCCTTGAAAAACTAATTTTAATCAAACTTAATATTCTAAAAATAAAATTAAAATACCTCAAAGTAATATCAAAAAATATTTCTTGATGGTTTGCCACTTCACCAAGATCCTTTTTTATGTGATTTCACTTTACATTCTCTTCTTTTTTAAATTTTTTAATAAATACGAGTATCGACTATTTAGAATGGGAAAATTTATTAAATCAAATTTATTAGAAATACTTAAGATTTATTATCATCAAATAAAATACCATGAGTAAGGATTAATAGCATAACAAGCTTATGTGAATACAATTGAATATCATTAAAAATTATGCACATATATTTTGATAGTATATATGATATATTAACATGGGTTATATATGCATATTTATATGTATGTCTGTGTACTATTATAAGTATAAAAATATGAAATAAATATAAAGGTAAAATGAAATGAATGAGTAAAGCAAATCATGTTATAAGAAATAAATGATCTATATAATCTCAAGAATTATAAAGATGAAAAATATTGAGATTTTTTTTATAATATAATCATATGATTATTGATACGATGAAATCATTTTTATAAATATTATATAATATGAGTATATGCATATATAAGAAGGTAGCATATAAGCTTACATGTAATTATTTCAACACATATTAAATGCTTCACACGTGACATACATATTTGATATTGCTTATATTATTTATTTATTATATTTCATATTATTTTAATATATATAGTTATTCATTTACCAATTGAATAATTGTATGCTCATTAGTTATTGTATTACAAATGAGTATACTAAATTACATAGAGTTGGATGCACCTACCAACTTAAGCATATGACACTAAGGGAAAGTATTTATGTTGATATTTATCAAAAATTTTGTATACTATAATTTTTATGTTTGTATTTTTTATATTTAGATATTGAGTAAAAAAAACTAGTAGGTTTTCAGGGACATTTGAGAATCCTGAGATATGATGTGTGTGACAATTAATTTAGTTGTTTTACTATGTATTTAGTAGATTGTATATTTTTGGAATATTTTTCATCACTTTCAACCAATTTGAGTTTTGTTTCCAAGATTTTCATTGTATGATCCATTGTAACTAAAATTTTGGCTATATTATTGTATTTTTTTATTATATGTTTGAACAAGGAAAGACACTTGTAATACTTCTAGAATTAGTATTTGTAAAAAGTTTTACTCAAAAAAGACAACCAAAGTTTTATCTTAATAAAAAGTTCATTGAAGCTAAATAAATACATTCTATTAATTATAAGTTGCATAATATTAAACAATTTTTAAAGCAATGTAGACACTATTTACTTTCCAAAGAAATTGAATTGTAAGCATGCTAAACAAGTGAAATTTTTACAATATTACTTAATTTTTTTTAAACAAGCTATTTGACATTTTATCTAAGGTTGTATTAACTTTAGTATCATCAAAATATAATATTTCAAATTCTAATAGATTAAAAAATGATTATTTACTATTTCTAGACTTTTATATAATTTATAATGAATCAAGGGATAAACCACATCTTTACATAACAATTTTCAACTCACTAATAAGTGTTTATTTAATAAAAAAAAGATTTAAGTATTTCCAAAACTTCATCGCAAAATTTTTTAATATAAGAATTTAATTCTAAATTATAAGATTATTAATTTATTAGAGCTTAGATTTTGTTTTTCAATATTAAAGAAGGATCTATGTTGCATCATTTCTTAATGTCAAGTTCATAAACTTGTAAATATTGCCCTACAAAGATTTAGTAAATATATATCTCTATTAATTCCAAAAAGACTTTAAAAATTTATCTATAAACCTTATTTTAATCCGATTATTACAAATTGATAATCAAACTACAATTTTAAATAGGGATATTAGATTTATTTCATATTTTTATAATATCATATAAAAATTATATAAAACTAGTGTAGAGGTTTTTTTTTCCTACATTCTTTCCTCAACTTAATAAAAAAACTAAAGCATTTAATACGAACAAGGACTTTATTAAAGAATTTAGTTGGTAATACTCTTCAAAATAAGGATTTATATTTTCTAATAATTAAATTTACTTATAATAACATAATCTCAAAAATTAAAAAATTATTATCCTTATGATCAAGATCCTAAAAATTCTATCAATTCATTGTACACACTAACCCATTTGGTTTTAAGCTTTTTGTTTTTATTTAAAAATATTTCATAATTTTTTTGAAAATGTAAAATAGTCGATTAAAATTACAAACTTGAAAATATGCTTAGTTTGTTAATCAAAGTAAGATTTTAAAGAATGTAACAAGAGCCTATATATTAATGTGTTTTTATCTTGAAATATTTATTATGATTAGATATAAAAAAATTACATGCAACAACTTGTGATTTGTTTTTAATACTAAAAAATTGATGTTCATTTTTTAGAATTATCATTGATATATCTATTAGCAAGGAATTTATAGTATATTTTTTGTATGAATAGGCTCTAATGATAACTAGTTTCTTATGTTTTATCTTTATTATTGAGTTTTTTATTAGATAGTCTAACAAGGCATGACACTTGCAATACTAATACTTTTTAGATTAGTATTTGTAAATTTGTTTTATTCAAGAAGGAAGTGTAATGTCTTATCTTATCTAAAGTTTAAATGAAGCAAAACAAATATATTTTACTTATTATAAGTTTCATAGTATTACACGATTTTTAAACAATAAAGATATTATTTACTTTCTAAAAAATATGCTTTTACTACAGTTTATTAAAAATCAAAATATATTAATGTCCAAAAAAAAACTTGAATTGCAATATTATTTCATTATCATAAACACAAACCTAAAACTTAGAACAAACTAGTCGATGTCTTATCTAGAATTGTATTAATTTGAGTATCACTAAAATATAATATTTCAATTTTAGGTACATCAAAGAATGATTATTTATTTTGTTCAAACTTTTATATAACTTATAATGAGTCAATGGATAAAGCATACATTTAAATGACTTTTTCACATTACTAATGGGTATTCATTCAATAAAAAAAGATTTATGTATTTCTGAAACTTCTTGGTAGAATTTTTAAAATTAGAATTACATATAATTTATAACAAGACTAATGATTTATAAGAGCATATATTTTATTGGTCATTATTAAATGAATTTTGTTTTAGGTTTCTCAAGAATTAGTAATCATAGTGATAGTATTTTAAAAATAATTAATAGATTTTTAAAGATGATATATTTTATCTCGTATTAAAAACTAATGATGTTTCTCATTTAGAGAACTTATTTTTTAAAATAATTATCAAGTTACATAAGTTACCAAAAATTATACCTTTAGATAAGTATGTTAGATTTATTTTATATTTATATAAAATCTCATAAAAGAATTTTTTATATTAAATTAATTTTTTCTAGATTGTTGAAAAAAAACTAAGACAATTAATAGGACTAAAAAATTTATTACAACATTTAATTGGTAAGCCTAATTGAAATAAAAACTTATATTTTTCAATAATTGAGTTTGCTTAAAATAAGATAATCTTAAAAATACAAAAATATTATTTTTTTGAAATAGTTTATGATTAAAATCCCAAATATTCTATCAATTTATTAGATAATTATACCTATTTAATTTTTTTTGTTTTGCATTTTTATTTGAAAAGTATTTTTATAATTTTTTATAAAAATGCAATGTAGTTGACTGAAATTAGAAACCTAAAATATGCTTAGTTTGTTAATAGAAATAGGACTTTAAAGAATTTTATGAGAAATTATGTATCAATGTGTATTTATCCTAAGATATTATTGGTGCTAAATAAGGAATAATATATACAAAAACTTATAAACCTTTTAAAATACTAAAACATCATACATTAATGTTTATGTTTGAGAATTATATCTTGACTTGTCTATTAACAATTTCTTTAACATAGAGTATATTTTATAATATAAAGAAGGCTGCCTTGTAATATACTATATTTTCGTGTTGATAGACTCAAATGATAACTAGTTTTTTATGGCTTTTAGTATCAAGTTCTTTAAATTCGATAACATTTTGCTCGATAAATCTTCTAAATCTAATATTTCTAATAGGTTTATGGTTTATTTGTGAGATCAACCATCATGACAAAATTAATAAAAATGATTTTTAGAGAATGATTATAAAACCATTGATACATCCATATGTGAATGTTTATGAATGGATATATATGTAAATATGTCTACACAAACAATACATATGTTTTAATCATAAATATACATTATTCTTCATTAAATGTGTGCTATATATATAGGTTACAAAGAGAAATAAAAATAAAGAGAGGATCATAATATTGAGGATTGCCCTTTCATAGGGCAATGGAGAAGCTTCACTTAAAAGTGAGCCCAAACATGAGCTTGTTTGTTTTATCGTAAGTAGAAGTGAGAAATAAAACAAATTAAATCATGAAACTTATGTCACAAAATACTATTTATTTTCAATTCCACAACTTTGATAAAAAAATTACCTAAGTCATTTACGAGTTCTCATCATTTCATAACAAATAAAAGCCAACACTATCGATTAGTAATTCACGGTGGTCAACGATACATGTGACTTGAGGTGAATTATCGTGGGAGATTGTGGTAGTTCAAAACCATTTTGTTTTAATTAAACATCAATAAAAACTCTCATATAGATGGATCATTTTTTAATTATTTTTCTAAAATTTCTCCTACAACCCTTTTGAACCGTTATAGCTGCTGTCAACAATGTCATTTTGCAAATGAAACATTAAAAATTAGGCTATTTCCAAAATCAACCTTTTCACATAGAAAAGTTACCATACGTTATTTGACACCTTTTTCATACGTTAGATCAATATGTTCTTTTAGAATTTCATTTTCAAATATTATAATGAAGACAATTCATATAATATGTACTATTTTTAAAATCTTTATAATTTTATTTGTTTTAATACATAGAAACTCTTTCATATTAGCTATGTAATGAAGACTAAATAGGTCAAATTTTACATCAACTTTAAATCATACAACATATTTTGCTTGTGTCACAATTAGGTTGAACTGAATCTCCACATAACATACATGAACTTAATCTTACCCAAAACATGCATAAAACGAGCTCAAGTAAAAAACCCAAAACCAAATTTGAACTCAAATTACACAACTGTCGCATCACATTGCAAATACTCCAACGAATCGATTCATGTATCTATCTTTCTTCAAAATCATTAGCAAAAATGACTAAGATAACAGTTGGACGAAACTCATGATGCCTAAGATGCCAAATTATGTTCAATCCCTTCAATTTTGTGAAGGTCATGATGAAAGGGGCCCAAGCACGTGTAATGCACTTGAGCACAGGTTGCTAATGGGCAGCACATGCTCTCTCTCTCTCTCCTATGATCATCCCAAGCAAAGGCTGCGAACAACAGGAACGGATGCCTGCCTATGGGTTTAAAGCAGAAGAACATCACGCCAAATGCATCATCGTCTTGTTTGTCTGCGCATGCAGGCCACCACAAAGACCCACTGTACCAAAACCCTAATCTAAGTCCAATGTTTGCAATACATTAAACATAAACGATGGTAGATTTGCCCTATTTACAAGCTTAAGCTTTCATCAACAATGGCAATGCACATTGGATAAACATCTATCATATAGTTTGTTTTAGGGTTTCAAATTTAAACCGCTGGTGATAAATATAACAAACCCACAACTTGAGAAAAGGAAGGGAAAGGGAACATGGATTAGATATAAAGCACAATGCCATGAGGGCAAACAAATCATCTTTGCTTCAGTATAAGAGGCTTTTATCACATAAACCAAACACTCAAGACAATCAAACATACATGGTAGAACATATCAAGAAAAGAAAACGAAATAAAAGAGATAATATGACTGTTAATTCCATAGAAAACGAGCTTCCAAATAGAAAGCTCTAATAGCACCACAGCCCCTTAGGGTTTACATTTGGGAGCTATTGATGAGACCGGGCCAGGAGGAAGACCCAACACTATTCCAGTAATCCCTTGCAGATTCCACTCCAAAGTTTCTAAGGCCAGTACCGGAATCATGACCATTGATTTTAGTAGTACCATTTCCCATAACTGTTCCTGTTGCTACTGTACCATTACCCACAGTCACCCCATCAAAGGGAAGCAAGAATCCAGTCTGATCACCTAACTCATAATAGCCATGAAACCCAAAAGCAGGAAGGCTCAGATTGGTGGACTCCACGGGCTCACTCCTCAATATGTCAAGGAAAGGAGGGGCTGTGGGACCGGGAGCGTGGGTGTTAGGGTTAGGGCTATGATTCCCAAGGAGAAAGGCGTCGCTTTGCAGGCTTGGAAAGGATAAGGTGAGGTCACTGGGTTCGTACAGGGGAGGAAGGGGCATGGCGGGAAGAACCAGAGAGGTGGAAATGGAGCTGTTGCAGCTGCTGCTGCTGCAGCGGGTTGGGAAGTTGTTTTGCTGGTTGTGTGCCAATTGGGAGTTTTTGGTGGAGGAGGACGAGGTGGAGGTGGAGGAGGAGGACGACGAGGAAGCTCTCTTGCTCTTCCTGCAGCCACCTCCAACTGGCACATTGCGTAGGGATCCCCCTTTGGTCCAGTACCTCCTACAGCCTTTGCAGAAGTATCTGGGTTGGGAGAGGCTGTAGTTGTTGTAATAGCAGAACTTGGTGTTTGGAGAATCGCACCTAGGGCATCTCAGGGGTTGCTCCGGTCGACGCCGCGGCTTCTTCTCCTCCTCCGGCGAAAGTCCTGCCAATGCCTGAAGCAAACAATTGATAAATCCAGAGAACATGCATCACGATTTATACGATTTTATCGCCAAACCAATCCCGGAGAGACTAATCCCCAGTAGATGGATGGCGGTAGAAGCCCTAATTCATTGCCTGATAGAAAACTTGGGGTTTCGGTCGATTTATGGCGTTGCGAGATAGGGATCGATTTTGCTTGAGATACGCAATAAAGCGGAGATGAATAGGCAAGGAAATGGTTAATTACCTGATGTCCATTAGAGATCTCCATCCATGCAAGGGAACCGATCGACTTGTCTCATGCAGAGAAGGAAGAGAATGAGAGAGAGACAGGCGGGAGTCGGGAAGAGGAGCTCTCCGACCTCGGATTTCTTCTTTGTAATAAATAACGAGTGGGGTAGTGAGAGAAAATAGAGAGAGGGGAGGAGGAAGAGAGGAGTAGAGAGAGGATGTGGAACGAGGAACGAGGGCCGAAAGGATGTGCAAGGGGCGACGTATGGAAGTTCCGAGGATGCAACGGAAGCTGTAGGTCCCACGCCGGCGTGGCGGGCGCCACCATCGTCTCATTGGTCAGTCGGGTGGGAAAAGTAGAATTCGATTTCTTAGTTGAGCTTTAATCTAATTTTTCAATTTTTTAAGATTAAAAGATATTAAAAACTTAACAAATCAAAAAATATATATATTTTTTAAATTTTATTTTCAAAATACTTTCAAATATTTTAAAAAAATTATTATTCAAATTTTTTTTTACTAACAAAAGAGATAGATTAATTAAAATTTGGGTTATGATTGAATCACAAAAGAGACAAATTATAGTTTTAAGGTCATCTTTTAGGTCATAAATTAACATAACAAGCTAACCAAATTAAATTTAGTTATTCAATCCCCTTCTTTGATAAATAAGTAACTAAAACTAGAGTCATTGGCTTAATGAAAAATAAATAGCTTATGGTTGAATCCTAGAACGAGATAAAAAAAGTTTCGAGATCATAAACTTAATTTGTAATTTAATAACTCAACCAAATAGGATTCAATTTTTCAATTCCTTTATTCTTTGATTAATAAGTAAATAGAGCTAGAGTCAACGGCTTGACTAACAATGAATGGCTTATGATTGAATCTTGAAACGAGATAAACTAAAGTTTTGATGTCAAGTTCTAAGTCATAAGCCCACCTATAATTCTAACATTTACTAGCAACTCAACCAAATGAGATTCTATTCTTCAATTCCTACACCTACTAACAATAAATAGTTTATGGTTAATTCTTTAAGCAAGGTAAACTAGAACTTAGAACTTTTAAGTCATAAGCCCAGCTATAATTCCCTTATTTACATGAAAACAATCAAATAGCATTTAATTTTTTGACTTCTTTCTTCTCTTATCAATAAGTCACGAGAGCTAAAGTCATTGACATTGTGAACAATAAATGGCAAATGATTGAATAACAGAGTGAGGTAAAGTAGAGCTTTGAGGTCATCTTCTAAGTCATAAGTTGTAATTCTCTTATTTGCTAGCAACTCAGTCAAACAAGATTTAATTATTTAATTCTCTTCTTCTATGATTAATATGTCACTAGAGCTACAATTAGTTAGGTAAATTAGGGCTTTGAGATCATCTTTTAGATAATAAGCCCATCTACAACTCCCTTATGCACTAGCATCTCAACCAAATGGGATTCAATTCTTTGATTTCATTCCCTTCTAATCAATAAGTCATTGAAGTTATAATTATTGGCTTAACAAATAATAAATGTCTTATGGTTGAATCCCAAAGCAAGATAAACTAGAGCTTTGAGATCATCTTCTAGGTCATAAGCCCACTTGAAATATAACAACTCAACAAAATGAGATTTAATTCTTTAATTCCCTTGTTTTCTAATTAATAAGTCATTAGATCTAAAATCATTAGCTTGATTAACAATGAATGGCTTATAATTAAATCCTAAAGCGAGGTGAACTGAAGCTTCAAGATCATCTTCCAGGTCATAAGTCCACCTGTGATTTTCTCGTTTACTAGCAAATCAACAAAATGGGATTCAATTCTTTGATTCCATTCTTCTTTGATCAATAAGTCATTAAAGCTATAATCATTACCTTGGCTAACAACTAATGGCTTATGATTGAATCTTGAAAAGAGGTAACTAAGGCTCTAAGGTCATCTTCTAATTCACAAGCCCACTTGTAATTCCCTGATTCACTAGTAACTCAAACTTAATGAGTTCCAATTTTTTTATTCCCTTCTCTAATTAATAAGACACAAGACTTAAGAGTTATTTTATTGACTAATGATGAATGGTTTATGGTTGAATATATAAGCAAGGTAAAGTAGAGCTTCAAGTTCAACTTATATGTCATATGCCCACCTACAATTGCTTCATTCACAAGCAGCTCAACCAAATAAGGTTCAATTCTCCGATTCCTTTCTACTTTAATCAATAAGTCGATAGAGGTATAATCATTGACTTGATTAACAATGAAATGGTTTATGGTTGAATCTTGAAGTGAGATAAACTAGAGCTTTGAGGTCATTCTCTAGGTCATAAGCCCACCTATAATTCCTGAGTTCAATGACAACTCAAACCAAATGGGATCCAATTTTTTGATTTTATTCTTCTTTGATCAATAAGTCACATGAGCTAGAGTCATTGCCTTGGCTAACAATGAATGTCTTATGATTGAATCTAGAAATGAGGTAAAGCTTTGAGTTCATCTTCTAGTTCATAAGCCCGCTTGCAATTGTCTCGTTCCCTAGCAACTCAACCAAATGGGATTCCATTCTTCAATTCTCTTATTGTCTAATAAGTTCTTAGAGCTAGAGTCATTAGCTTAACTAACAATAAATGACCTATGGTGAATTTTGAAATGAGATAAACTAAAGCTTCAAGGTCATCTTCTAAGTCATAAGTCAACCTTCAATTCCCTTATTCACTAGCAATTTAAGCAAATGTGATTCAATTCTTTGATTCCCTTCTCCTTTAATCAAGAAGTCAATAGAGCTAGAGTCATTGACTTGACTAACAATAAACAAATTATGGTTAAATCACAAAGTGAGATAAACTAAAGCTTCAATGTCATCTTCTGAGTCATAAGTCCACCTGCAACAATTGTCGACAACTCAACCAAATGGGATTCAATTCATTGATTTCCTTCTCCTATTATCAATTAGTTACTAGAGCTATAGTCATTAGCTTAATTAAGAATGAGTGACTTATGGTTAAATCTCAAAGTGAGGTAAACTAGAATTTTAAAATCATCTTTTAAGTCATAGACCACTTGCAATTCCCCCACTTGCTAGCAAAAATCAAATTGAAATTGACTCTTCTATCTCTTTTTGTAACCTACAACTTGTTAGAACCAAAGTCATTAGCTTGACTAAATAAAAAATTATTTTTATTTTGTGGACAACTTGAGAATATATCTCTATTTAAAGAGAGTTTTTAAAAGTACACATATGATAAGTATTCTTTGTTATATTATTTTTATTTTTAAATTTTCTATGTTGATTATTTTTTTCTAATAGAATTCTAAATTATATTTTTCAATACAAAAATTAAGAATAATATATTTAAAATAAAAGAAACTTTACAAAAGTCATTAAAATTTGATATTTTATAAAAAAATAATATTTTATATAGTGTCTATCAATAATTTATTTATTAAATATGTAATTTTAAAATAAAATTTAAAATGCATAATTACATCAAATAAAACATTTTTTTTTGTTAACTAAATATGATGTGCAAATAAGCTTTATGATTTTTTTTCTTTTTGTATTAAGATAACATATATACATATATACATATATATATATATATATATATATATATATATATATATATATATATATATATATATATATATATATATATATATATATATATATATATATATATATATATATATATATATATATATATATATATATATATATATATATATATATATGAAAAAATGTCTTGGTTTTAAAAGCTTCAATAATTAACAAATATGGTCTAAAATAAATTGTATAATCCCAATTTATAATCATTTAAAAATCCTTAGAAGATTTCTAAGAACCAAACAATACTTTTAATAAATTTCTAATGTGTGTATAAATGCTAGTTTGAAGGTGATTGTATTTATTATTTTTATATTTTATTAAAATTTTTTAATTAGTCAAGAATAACATTTTTGATTTTTTCATTGATATGTTGAACAACAGTTTAATCATTAAAGTTTTATTATGTATAGTAAATAAGATAAATTTATATTTTTAATTTGGAGGATAGAACTTAGAAAGTCTCTTTTATTAATATTGTATAGCTATCTAGTTGAGAAGTATCGTTTGTCACATCATATTATTTGACTAACTAAAAGTTACAAATAAATTAAGAAAATTATGATAAATTTAGTAAAACGTTTAAAGATCAATAATTGAGAATATTATTCTCAACCACCATACCAATGATACTCGAGATGATTAATGTTGAAGAGAATTTGTTATGAGCAATCTGAAGTCACTCGAGGCAAACGGATGATATGAATGGGCTATGGTGGCTAGTTGTTTACAATAAACCATTGTCGATTGTCATTACTGTTAATTGTTGCAAACTACTGTTATCGTCAACTACCGATCAATTATCACCACTATCGAACACCACTAGAAACTATCGTTAACCATTACCATCCATCACTGACCAACAAAGATCACCATCATTGATGATCTATATTGATTGCTATTAATCACCACTTAAATCCAAATCTTTCAAATGCTCCTCAATGTTATCAGTCAAGAACGATTGCGACGACCACCTTAAATGTGGTCGCCCTTCACATTGGAAAGAGTGAAACTAAAGGAATACCTAAATAAAAATTGCATTTTTTTTTTTTTGGGAGTTGACTTCTGACGTTTGCTGCCGTGTAAACAAACAGGTGATAAACGATACGCCGACGAGAAACTTTTTTCTTAAAATTAATTAAATATAAGTGAAAGAATGTAGAAGGAATTTGAGGTGGAATTCGTCTTCGCCGTGTGGCAATTAGTCTCCAAGTGGGGCCAAAGATACTCATTGCCATCTGTTGTGGCGGGGCCCAGTACAATCAAACAATTCTCCACATTTATCGGTCAAGCCACGTAAATATAACAAATTACAATTCTATCCTTTTGTTACACTAATAAAAAAAAAAACATTTTGATGATAATAGAGATAATATAATAAATAAAAAAGTTAACATATTTAACAAGTTGAGATTTAGATTATTGTTGATTATTGACGCATTTTTGTTATAATTTATTATGATGCATTCGTGCATCTAAAGAGCTAATGAGAGTTACGATTGAGAATTTTTTGATAAAAAAAATAAAAAACACAATATTTATGATATCTATACATGTATTCTTAAGATTCATTAGCTTTTAAAAATAATAATATAAATTTAATGATTTTTATTAACAACATTAATGGATGTACAAATGAAACACAAGTGATAGTAGATTGGTTGATAATTTTTTCTTTGATGTAGAATGCTTTATTTGTGAAGTAGATTTTAGTGAACGCTTGGTTTGACATAAATGTATCCTTAATAAAACGTTGATGACATATTCTATGACGTTTATGATGATGAATGTTTTAAACGTTAAAAAATGAAGGAAAATGACAACCATTATAATGTTTTATGATATATTCTTACAACTTTATAGTTCCTTTCCCATGAGGCCCCTCTAACATGCTTATTGAGATCCCCAAAAGAGATCCCAAATATGACTACACATTCTTTAAATACTACATACATATGATATGACATGACAATTTGCGATATCATGAATAAATTGTGCATCTAACAAATAATAATATTTGGGAAAATAAATTCATAACAATCCTACATCCAAATAACACGATGTTTAGTAGAACAATTTTTTTGAATTAATTATTTCAATCCCATTAATAACACATCTGTTGCACAACCTTAATGACCCCCACTCATAACATTTTATAATATAAGATCATTTATATATTAAGACATATTTTTTTTTGAAACATATTATTTCGTCATCAATTGTTTCAAATCTAATAATCTTTAGAAAATCTTTGACGACTTAATAGGCTTAAACATGTTTTTTTGCAAAATTAGAATTTTTGTAAAAAGATGTAAAAAATGATTATTTAATAAAAAAAACTCATACTAGTCATGGGTTAGATTGCTTCACATACAAAATTTATTACAAAAAAAATATAAATTTTAAAAACAAGTTGAACAATAAATCATAAAAAATTTTAATCTCCAATTACCACTCAAATTTATTGAATTTTAACTTTTTCTATAACCCAAACAATCTAACTATAAAGATCAAATTTCTTTAAGCTTTCTTAAAATAGTGAAAATCTATTAATAATATTTTGATGAAAAAAAATAATTCAAATGACATTAAGTTAACATATGATCAATAAAGAAGCATACATATAAGAAGTAACGTTTCATCTTCTAACTCATTCAACAAATTTACTTATCATATTTTTCATGTTATTACTTTGTTATATTATATTCAAATATGATATTTGAATTATTATGTATTTCTTTTCAGTTCTACCGTGAACGAATTTTTTTTTTTTTTTTTTTTGATTAAGACTATCTTGATCCTTCGGTTATAATTAAGGTTAAGCATCATTAAGCTCCATGTTAAATTTTTTTTTTACTTGGATAAAGAAAACGAGAAAGAAACCACGGTGGTGTAGAAACGGGAGCGGCTTTGTTCGAGACAGAAAAAGGAACAAGGAACGCTGCACAGCGTCCGATCTCGCCAATTTGTCGGTGCGAATCTGGCCGAGCTAAAGAAAGAAAACGACGCCGCGATGGCGACGTCTCCAGCGCAAGTTGCGCGTGCGGCTGCGCGCGCATGAGTGTGTCCGCTGCAATGCGGAGCAGCAGGCATCCGCGTACGGCGGGTTAAACAGTTGCGAGCAAGAAGGGCCACAGGATGTGTTTAAAAAAATATGCTAATATTCCTTAAATTTAACATATATATAATATATATTCATCTATAATGCCAATTACCATATGCAAACAATAGTTTTGTAAGAATATATACTTAGATATTAATATTTCATATTTCATATCAATGCCCTTCAAAGGAATATACCTACGAAGGAAATTGCAGGTCCCAATAACATCAACATGCATCAAAATAGAACATTAATAACCTATTCCTTACCATAAAAAGTGAATCAGGATATCGTATCAGTACGTTCTACATTATAACATATTTCTAAGGCACATTAAAGCTTGCAGGAAACAATAATTCAGCCAAGCATGCTTTTGGATCATTTTTCTAATTTTATTTTTTATATAAAACAATTATTTATTTTATCTGCTTACCATTGCATGAGCAACAGAAGAACAATAGTATCATAAATTTACTTCTTTAAGAGAATGTTACTTATCTGGTAAGCTTCGCCTTCAATTCTTCTCAATATCTCCCTCTGCAATAAGTTGTTGCACATAACATTTGTATAAAACCAAAGGTTCAACCAAATCATATGAGCATTCATCACATGTAAAAGTTTTGACCAAGAGTCGAAGAGTCATACCTCATTATATTCATACAACCTTCTGAAAGAATGAACTCTTTCAATTGAACTTGACGGTGACCATATGGATAGGTGATCATGATTTAGCCAAAGATGAAGTATAAAATGGTGATTAATATATTATATATACACATATCACTTCGACTCCTTTATTTCTTTTAAAACTCGATGCATTTTTATTTCTATTTAAGACCATTTATGATGGTTTTCTAGCAAGTGAAATAACATGTGAAACGATATAGATGAGACTTCTATGTCTGCTATTGGAAAGCAGAAATAAGTATGATATGAATTCAATACCTGGATAAGAGTACTGACAGTTCCCACACCATGATAGGTATTTGTAGAACAGCTGTTAGAAGAAACAAGTCTAAACTCTACGCTAGAGAATTGAAATAAATATGCATAACTCGAACTTCTTCACTGTCCAAGACACTTCATTCCAGCTTTTAAGGTGGAAATCGATGCAGGCAGTAGGAGCTTGTACCAACTCGACGTGCTGCAAGAGTCTCAATCCATCTGCAATAGATAAGCGAGCGAAAAATCAAGGGAAGTTATCGATGGTATATAGTTATTTTAGAAAAACATCATTAATACATGTTTTGTTTGCTAGATCAAATACCAAGTACAAAATTTTCTCGTGAAAATAATTGTAATAATCGATAGCTTTTAGCATTACAAAAAGATCGGGTGTACTTCGCATCACAGAGGTCTGAGGCACATTCAAAAATCAGTCATGCTGTCTACTAGAATTGAATTCATTTTGCATCATACAAGATTTAGGTTTGGGTTCAAATCAATATGTTTACATGATTTGGACTGACTTTGGTAAGTCACATGTAGGGTTATTAATGAATCGATCTTAACTTGATAAGATTTGATCTTAATTTGATCCAATCTTGATTCTAGTTCTTGACTCTTTATTTATTAGTTTGAGCTTCATTCAAGCAAAAAATGATCATACTTTTAATTAACTTTCAATCAAATTTTTAATCATAAAAAAGTTTACAAATATATTCACATCAAATATAACAATATGTGATATTATGTTTTCATAACTTCATTAACTTATATATAAATAATACTAATACACACATATGTATGTAAACAATTCAAAAGATCCAATTGAATTTTAGATGAAAATTGGCTCGCAATATGACTTGAACCAATTTTTGGTTCATAAAATAGCTCAATCGTTTTGATTTTAGCTAAAATCTAATCCAAACTTTAAATAATATTCAATCTTTAGCCAAAACAAAACAAGCACTCCTAGCCATACAAAAAAACCATAAAATATGATCTCACACAATTGTTTGTAATTTTGATTAATATCTTCATAGATCACTTAAGTTTCAACCAAAATAATTGACACTCACAAAACTAAACTAGAGAAAAACACAAGGTGAGATACAATGAACAAAAATCATTCGTTCTTAGATCTAAAGTTTAATTTTATAGAAATTGGATGCCTTAACATAGGAATATTATATGCTATGATCCCCAACATGTACCTTACAATCCAAAGACAGTCTCACATCACCTGGATAATACGATATGAAACATATAGCAAATCCTAGATTCCAAGGCTAAATGTTTTTGAGCACTTTCAATCATTACGGTAACATTCCTAGTAATCTCAATGAAAGAGGGAATAAATATGAAAAAATTAATGCTAAGAGATAATACATAATTTTTCAGTCTCCCCTTCCTAGTCCAACTTATTTAGGCACCGCTCAGCCTCCCGCCTGATATGTATGGTTCGATCTATTCACAGTGCTATAGGATACATTGGCATTTATATTATCTTACTATTAACTAAGTTAAACTGATAGTTATTTGAATGTAAAAATCATTACAAATCATCCTCCTCCATAAACCTTAACCACTGGATTGGAAAATAGAAAGAGAAATGGGACTTTAAAATCTTGGGTGTCCCAAACTTTAAATTGTTTAGCGTCTTACAGAGCATTAAAGGGTTAACTCACTTGGAATTTTTTAAATTAAGCAATGTTTTGTCAGCCTTAGTCATTTGTGTAATCAAACTACAAGCGCAACCAATCTTCTAATTGCTAGCACCAGCCCACATCACAGTGGCATCAAAGCCAAGTTGCACTTAATTCGGCATTAGAATTGATTTAACCATTTTTACTAGGTGCAGATGTCCTTCTTGTGGTAGATTGACTAAAAAAGAGAAGGAAATACTTCTAGGCCTCCAAGAAGAGATGGAAAATTTTTTTGTTGATGGAAAACAGGTAATAAGTGAAGCTTAGAGGTGGGTTTATGCAGCATAATAACCCTTAACTTTTTAAACCATACCCAAATATGGTTTGAAAAGAATGGTGAACCAAAACCCGTGCACTTACCCCTCCTGTGGACTTGAGAACCATAACGTTACATTTATGGATAAAAGTTCTAAGTTCAACAACATTGATACCTATATATCGCAACATAGAAAGACCCAGTCGATCCTTATCCCCTATCAACTTTTCATGCGGACTTGTGAAAGATTCTTAGGTGTGTTAAGACCCTTACCCAATGAGCCATAATAAATACCTGCTTCATTAAAACACCATTTACCCTAATGCACCAAATGGACCTTTAACCAACAGAAACTAGGAAGAAAGTAAGACTACAACAACAAGCTCCAAAGAAAGTCAATGTAACAATCTGAAATTAGGCGTTTACTGTACGCATGATGATTTTGACATATATCATAAAAAAATATTAATTTATTATAACATCTCAAAGAACAAGTCAATTTGTGCAGTCCTTCAATTTTTGAATGTAAGAATATGTTAGGAAAGGTATATTGAGAATAATCTATTGATTTATGGTTTGCAATTTTTGGAACTCACCGATTTGTAACGAATTATTAAAGATAAAAGAGTTTTTGTTGATTTTATTTAATTGAAGGATATAATGATTTTAATTATTAAAAGATCGTTTAACTGGCCGAGGTTTAGGAGAAAGAAAGGGAGTGAGATGTTTTTAGAAGTTTGCCTGACCACTAGAGCTTGCTGCACTGATAAGAAGTACTCAAAGTTATCTGGCAGCTTTGCATCCATGGAAAGGATTGGAGAGAGTAAAAACTATAGAAAAGGGGTGTGGCTACAGTTGTGGGAAGCTGGACCGGAAGAGGGAGTAGGAAGAATAGAACAGCCTTAGCAAGGAAGGGCTAAAAGCTTTGAGAAAGCTCAAGGGGAGAGTTAACCTTAGCAAAAGCAGCCACAGCAGTGGCTGACCTGCGGTCGGGAGCATTGCTGCTGCAAACCAAAAAAGGGAAGAAGCTGACAAAGGGTTGGAGCTGCAGCCTTTAGCAGGAGTAAGGAGAGAAGAGATTAAGAATGATGAAAGGAGCTACTGGGGAGAAGGTCTGCTTGCTGCTACTGCTGTTATAGGAAGAATGAGTGAGATAAACAACTTCAAAAAGGAAGAAACTGGAAGCAAGGAAAAGCAGAGTGTTGTAGCTAGGATCTTGAAGAAATTCTCAAGAAATCAGAGGACTTTTTTTTCGAAAATTACAGAACTTTGATTTGGAAAGCTGTTGTGGTATTAGAGTGCTTTTAAGACGAGTTGCTAAGGCTTTTCCCTCAATGTTTTCCTTTGATTGTGGCTCCTCAGTTGAGAGAACCTTGCCAAGAAACGGATCTTGATTCTTCAGTGCTGTTCATGCATGATTTGTTAGGGTTTTTAACAAATTTAGTAAGATCTCTTACGTATTGAAGTTTTATTTTTTAAGTACTCCCTCTGAAGTCCAGTTTTAAATTCATATTTAAGAACTCGATCTTATAACAAAATAGAGGGAGATCGGTGATGCAGGTGCTATTCTGAGTCCAGCATATGGTATGTGCCCGCAAAATGCAGTATGTCGAGCCAGATGCACTATATGTGGGATTGGATGAGTGGTGTCCAAACAATAGTTTTGATTATTTTTTGCATAAATAGCAATCTACAAATTTAGGAGGATTTTGGGAATAATTAAAAGAGCTTACTATGATTTTTTAAGTAGATACATTGTAAAAAAATTTTACATGATTGCCATAAGAAATCAAGGGAAATGTGGAATTGGAATATGATCAAGTCAAAAGGAAGTTGATTTTCAAACACACAAAATGGGAAACTATGTTGCAAATAGTTGCAAACAATAACTTTTGGAGATGTATATAGATGTGCACATTTGTATTTCACTTTTTCTTGAATGAATGTGGATACATAAATGCTGATTTTGAATTTATTTTATTTACATGGCTCGAGACATATGATGTTTTACATCACCCTTGTCTATTAGTTTGGCTCGGTGTCCTGCTGTATCCCAATTTATATGACATTTTATGTACGATTGGTTTAGAGGATAGACAAGATTTATCAGAATCCAAAGTCGAAAGTCCGCAAAATTTTATGACGGGAGACACTATTATAGTGCACTTATTTGTACAAAGTTTATCACTGAATATTCTTCCTTATTATTATAATTCAGTAATGATTGTTCAAATTGCTTGAAATAAGAAAAAATAGGAGGAATTAAATTTATAAGAGTTGAACAAGAGCAAATAAGGATAAACTTCTGCGAAACAGATGATGTAAAAAAAAAAAAACAATTGCCAAAGTATTAGAGGTTTCAAAAGAATTTGGATAACAAAAAGAAAAGCATTAAGAAAATCGAAACTTGTAAAATCAGAATAACACCTGAATTGAACCTTGCAAAGTACATTGTACCAAGTGACCCCAAAGCATTTCATGAACAAAATGTCCATCTTAACTTTGCTTCAAAACACATAATGTTATGTTGGACTTACCAACGCCTACCATAAGGATTCTTGCATATGGACATATGATATTCCAAGCACTGTTCAAATAAGCGAACAAGGGAGAATGCAATCATGTACTTGTTACCTTCTAGCCTCATAAAATGCAACTTGGAGCACAAATGTCTAAATGCTATGTGATGCATACAAAATACAATTAGCTAAAGCATAAAAAAACATTCTTATTAATGTTTCCACCTTTTTTCCTTGGTTAAAGATGGGGTTGACCATGAGAGGCCAAAGGGATCAAAGCTCTATTATTACCACCCAAATATACTTCTACAACAACCATTTCCATAATATATTTGTTCCCTTGCTTATCCCCTTCACTAACCCAAGGATTCCATTCATTAATCTTCGTATTGCACAATCAGCATGCCCTCCCCAACAAATTTTGCTTTCAAAGCAAGATTTCGTTGTCTTTGAACGATAAACAAACTGACATGACTAATTACCCTTTCCTTATTCATGGTCCACCTTCCAACATTAGCAAAATTAGACATCATCCAATAGATGGAAAATCCATTGTCATGTGTTGGTTTTACCATGCACTATATCATGGTCACACAACATGTTTGCATCACCTAAGACATTTCACCATCCATTGAAAATAGAATGTGTAAGCCACACACTATCACACATCAATGATCATGACTATAAAATATTCAATCTTGGCACTTCTAGGTACAATTAACCAAGGGGAATTTAACTTTTAACATAATTAGTAAGTTCTGTATTATAAATCCCAATATGCAGCAATCTTTTAAGTTCCAACCACCAAACCTAGGCATCTATTGGCTAGTTAGGTGATAATGATATCCAATAGAATATGTTAATTTTTTATTTACGCAAGAACATCTTATAGATTCAATATAATAACTTTCAACAATTTCCATCACTGAACATTCATGCATCTAACAAAACAACTCGAAGATTTTGTTCCAACTTCATGAGCACAAAAAAAAGAAAATGTCAAGATATCATTAACAAAATATACATTGCTAATCTCATCTATAAATGTCCTTTTAAAAGATTTCATATGTAAACCAAACAATGCTTATTTTTTCACTTGGCTAGGGACATCAAGAACAATCACCAAGGGCTAAGAAACTCGAAGATTTTTTAACACATGTCCTTTCATATTTCAAAAATTAGTATGGATCTCAATCAAACTATTTAACTAATGCTTTTGTAGAGTCAAAAAGATTTATGAACATGCAAAGGAGTTCATCTAAAACTCCATGACAATTGCTTATGCACAAATAATACTATATGATACAAGTATCAAACATCAAAAACACAATATACCTGACAAGTTATTTGATGATTGTCTGTCAGGGCTTTGACTAGAAAAACACAATATACCTGACATTTAATAGACATAATTATTATGGCATCAAACATGAGGTAGATTATTCCCAAAATAACGAGATACTGTGCGTGTTTTCCGAAGTAGCAAAACAAGGATGTTCTAATGCTTTCTTGTTGCGTCTAGTCTTGTAAGACGCTAATGTGCACATCAATTATAGGTATTTGATATGATGAACAATGCTACAATACTAGTAGATGAATATTTTGTTCCACATGCTTGTTCCTTCTCCAAGCCACTGGGAGAATCTTGAGCAAAAGAATTATGAAGCTAAACCATTATATTTTAAATCAACACCACATCGATAATATTTACAATACTGACCTCCCTCCCCGTCACATTGATAATATTAATGAGATGCTGTGAGTGTTTTCCAAAGTAGCAAAACATGGGTGTTCCAATCCTTTCTTGTTGCGTCTAGTCTTGTAAGATGCTAATGTGCACGTCAGTTATAGGTATTTGATATGATGAACATTGCTACAATACTAGTAGATGAATATTTTGTTCCATATGCTTGTTCCTTCTCCAAGCCACTTTTGTCATCATCATCGGCTACGACTATCCCACTTTTGTCCTTTGAATCACACCGTCAACAAAGAATAAAATGGCTCTTTGGCAGTGTCTTTCCAGTTACATGTCTTTAGAGTCAACAGTAACCTACTAGTCTTATATTAACACTCTATGCCATCCCTTTCCATTTCCTCTAACAAAATCCAAGATCCCTGAAGTTGCTGACCTCGAGAATGCCCCAGAAACCTCAATTCATTTAAGCTGACTGCTCTAATAAAAATATCAACTTCTTCTAAGCATATTATGATAAGGACAAACTGATTTCAATAAAAAATACAAATACATGATACTAAAATATTAGAACAGTAATCTAGTCATGGAAACATCAAGGGAAACCTGAAGGAGAGGTATGAAGCTGCTTGGCACGATCATTGCAGCTTCCAAACAAAGCAGGAGGTAGGCCACTGTCTTCATTTTCAATTACACAATCCTCTTCCTCGATTGCGTCAAATATATTTGCTCTGAGCTCAGCCTACACACCACTTGCACAAAATTTCAACTTAAACAAAGTTCAGAATTGTAAACAAATAAGACAGAACCTGCTTAGCTCAAGAACAAAGCAAAAGGGCTTGCACAATCTCAACTTATTAAACAATAAACATAATGTAGGTTATTTGTGATCAATTAATGTATGATATTTCTGACAAATAGGTTTAATAAACTACATTTAAATTCACCAATTTAATGATCCTTACCGCTAAACAACAAATCTTCAGAATTGCTGAAAAGTATTACTAAAGTCAATACGTAAGCCCACATTTAACTCAAACGTCAAAAAAAAAAAAAAAAATTCGAAAACGAACGCTCAAGAACCTAAAAAAAATTTCTAAATATTCTAATTTTCTAAGAAAATCGAAAACCAAATTGATATTCAAGAATTTTCTAAATTTAAACATAAAAAAACTTTTCAAAATAACTTAACATAAGGATTAAGCTTGAAAAGGAAAGAAAAAAGGGGTTTCCCCAAACCCTACAAAGAAAGAAAAGAATTGATATGTACTTTACTTGCATAACAAATAAGCTTCAATGAATTCTTAAACATAACTTCTTGCCCTCAATGCTACCATACATCAAATATCAATGCCAAACAATACTTCAAATTCAACAAAACACCAATCATACAACTTTCCATGGCATTTCCAAAAACAAAAACCTTAAACTCATTCATATAAATTAGTCAAAAAGAGTACACAATTGTATCAAGGTCAGTAAAGAACAAAGAACGTGAAGGTATATTTTCCACTAAGGGAGAAAAAAAGTCAATAAATTGATCTCAATATATACTTCTCTTAATGTAAACTTTGGTGTAAAAAACATAGCCAAAACATAGAGAGGAGCACGTTCAATTGAACGATGCACAACGTTTACAAAGACCTAAACCTGAATGAATTACATCAATCAAGTTCTCATCAATCATCTCATCATACAACTCAATTTCCATTAAAAATGAAGGATAACCTCAAATAAGCATTTGTCCATATCACTGAAAGAAAAACAGAACAATGAAAATGTGTTAAAACACAGTATGCTGAAGTATTCATTAAGTAGTTACCAAACACTATTTTTGAAAAACCCTTCAAAAGTTTTTACTTGTTAAATACCATTTAGCTAATGTTTGTGTCATTCATACTCATAATGAAGAAAACATGGAAGGATTAACTTACCCAATACAGGTTATTGTTTAACTTTGAGAGATCAGAAAGATGGCTTCTAGTAATTTGTCGATTTCTATGGGCTTCGTCAAGTGAAAATCCATTCCACAACGAAGCATAGCCTTTGTTTCATCAGGCATAGCATGGGCAGTTAGAGCAAGGATTGGAACATGGAGGCCATATTGCTTTTCTGCTATGCGAATGCATTTTGTTGCTTCATATCCATCCATTACTGGCATCTATTAAAAAGAAATTGGCAAAGAGAATGATTACACTGTCATTTAATTGAAACAATCATGCTGGGAAGATGAAGATTAAATAGATTATGTTATAATATTTATTGATTATTTATGTAAAGCTAGTTGTATATATGTATCATCATTTAGAAAACCTTTGATTTTCATTCATATTTGTGTTCATAACATTAGATTGCAAAGCTTCATGGGTAGCTAAATAACTTCAACAATGACTCTCAAGAACTCAATTACTTGGTCAAAAGAACAAAATGTAGAATAAAAGAGCCAATTAAAGCTGAAAAAACAATGGTGGGGAAAGTAATATAGCATAATCCATAACGTAAAAGAAAGACTGCAATTGATCTTTAATTTATCTTCGTTTCATTTCGTTCTTGATTTTGATGATATAATGACAGTAACTGTAAAAACTAATGTAATAATTTAATTCTTAGATGTTTAGCACAATAAGTACCTGAATATCCATTAGAATCAGATCAAATGGAAAATTCCATGAGCTTCCTTGAGAATTCTGACCACCTTCTTCCAAAGCTTTTTTGACAACATTCAAAGCTTCTAATCCATTGTTTGCAAGCCTCACATTTGCGCCCGAACGAGAAAGAAATTTCGAAGCAATTTGGCGCAAAATGATTGCATCCTCAACCAACAATATGTTCATGCCACTTAAGGGCTTCTGCTCATTAATATCTCGTAAAACTGCAACTTTCTTTTGCAAAGAAGGCGAAGAACTCATCAAGGATCTGGACTCCAAATTGCTTGTACTACATATGTCTCGGGCATCTTGAGAGATTCTTTCTTCGCACGATTGTCCAAACTCTTGCATCAGCTCCAGGATCTTATATATGCGTGAACCATGGATAGGCTTATGCAGTATAACATCACATGGCAGAAGCGAACCCGATGAACTTGAATCGGTCAAACAAACAACTTTGTACTCTTGAAAAGGATGAGGGCCTTTAGCAAGAAAAGCTAAAAACGAATGCATTGCGTAGACATTCCTAAAACTCAAATCAAGAACAACTAACAGGTATCTTGGTGAAACTCTCAAGCTGGTTTTCTTGAAGACATCTTTTATGCTAATTGACAATACTTGTTTACCATCATCTCTTGCACTTAAAAAATCACCATTGTCAACACTAGAAGGAATACTTGGTCCACGACTTGAAACGCTGCTGCTCTGGGATGTCAATTTTAAAGCATCAAGAAGGTTTTCGGGTTGTTTAGCCACAATTACCTTAACACCAAGGGTTCTCATCCAAGCTTGCAAGATTCTTCTTGTTTCAGCACCATGAATCAGAAGTTGGCACGATAAACCTTCCAGGCCAATGGCTTGTGGCATAATTCCAAAGCAAATGTTTGATTGCACCTTCCCTCTTGTCTTTGAAGAAGATGATTGAAACTGGCCTACTGTTGAGCTCTCAACATCTTCTCCTTCAAGATTATTTGAAATGGCACCATTAGACTTCATGAAGATGTTAAATATAAAACAGCAGCCTTTTTTGCTTGGCTCCTTTTCTTTGATGCCTATGTCACCACCCATTAATCGCACCTATATGAAATGAAGTCAAATAATCAATACAAGAAGGTGTGATATGTAATTTTCCGAAGATAAACAACAAATTGCCAAATGAATAAGTTAACTATTCTAGTCAGCTTACATAAGATTGGACGATTCCAAGACCTAAGCCTGTGCCTTCATATCCAGATGTTGATTCCTTCACCTGAACATAATTCTCAAAAACAGAAGCTCTCTTGTCCTTAGGTATCCCAATGCCAGTGTCGTCAATTTCAAATACAAATTCCAAATCACTTTGATCATGTTGAACAGTGTTGACAGATTGCTTATCAACATCAACATGCCCAATGCTACAAAACCAGCTTGATACAAGTGCACGCAAGTGAGAAAACCAACCTTTTTGGATCGGAGTGAGCTCCATGTCTTTCATGCTAACCTTCTTAACCCAAGCACGCACAATAACATGTCCCTCTGAAGTAAATTTAACAGCATTACTAAGAAGGTTATCTAAAATCTGCTTAAATATCCTGCAATCGCCTCTAACATTCGAACATGCGAAAACCGAAAAATCACAAGGATTCCATATCACTTCCAGGCCTTTGTCAAGAGCAACCACATGAAACATGTCAACAGATTCTTCAATTGCTTGAGCCATACTAAACTCCACCTGTTCAAGTTGCATCTTTCCTGCTTCCACCTTACTTGTATCAAGAACAGAGTTCAAATTCCCTGATACACATAGTAAGCCAACAATAAGTATAATGATTTGGAAACCATTAATCATTAAAAATTTTGGGTTTGCAATATTTTTTGTGTAATTGAATTATGCTAAAAGTTGTGAATCCAATCACATGATTTACCAAACAAACAAAAACAAATGGGGATTATAAAAACTCACCTAGAAGTTTTGATGTACAAACATTCATTTGCAATAAGTTTTGAGAAATATCAGAACCTGAAGATATATCATCTTGACACAGCCTTATTAACCCTGTAATGCCTGCAAGGGATGCCCTCACATCATGACTAGCATTTGCAAATGCAATACTTTTATTCATACTTTTCCTCTCAGCTTGCTCAGTTGCCTCCTTTTGTTTAATAAGGTTTGCAAGTATAAAGTTCTTCTGCTCTAGTAATCTCCTCAGAAGCTTTGATTGAATACAACTGCCGACGGTTGCAATCAGAACGAAAGAAGATAACAATAGGACAGTGGTAATATTCACCTCTTGCAATATGGGTACAACATTATCCCATGGAAATGTGACTAATATAACCTGCAAGATGCAAAAGATTGCAAGCAGCAAAGCTCAAATAAATGAGATCATCAAGATGGCTTATACAAAAGGAATAGGACATTGTTGGTAATCACCGAAGTAAATGTTTAAATGTCATACCAATTGGATTTCTGCAACATTGATGGGAACACACTCTACCTTAAACCTTTCTTTCTCTACCATGCCATGCTGTGTACTTGGGTGGACAAGCTTATCCCAATCAATAGTAGCCATACAAGAATCACTAGTAAAACCAGTCCTTGAGAATGTTTCACCCACATCACATGCCTTTGAAGTGCTATTAACAAATTCTAGTAAAATTCCATCTTTTGTGAACACGTAAGCACATGCATCATGGAGATCGGAGGAAAACAAATAATCTATAAAATCTTTTAGTGCAATGCCAATAGCAACTACACCTATTCTATCTATAGGAGCAGTAAAAAAGAACATTTGGTCTCTGCTGTTTCCCCAACGATGTCCATACGACGGACCCATGCTCCTGCCTTGCAATGCTGCTGAGTACCACTTGGAGTCATTTGGTTCAATACGGGGAACAATAAACGAGTTACCCAAACCTTTTCCAGTCAGCTCATCAACTTGTTCAGCATTCCATTGATTTCGCAAAGTTGAATTGAAAATCATGGATGTAGTGTTCAAGAATAATGCAAAAGTTTGGTCTTTCTCTTGAAAATATGAGAAAACAACATGATCAACACTAACAAAAGATATCTGTGATGCCAACTGAATTGTTTTCAAGGCCATGAATAAACTTGGCGCAACCTGAATTTGGACAAGACATTTAAATTCAGCTATAGGACATGCACATAAATGTTACTAAATTCTTACAAAACTTAGTACAAAAATGTTACTAAATTCTTACATTAATCTCAGTGGTGGAAGATATCGAGAAGTTCTCCTGGAAAGCGGAGTCAATGATACTTGCAACATGATGAACTGAGAGATTTGCTTTAATAATGTATAAAGCTCTCTCCTCAAGGAGTGCTAATATCATACTGTTCTTGTCACCAAAATCATTTTCAACAATATGTTCAGCATGTTGAGTTATGAAAATTGATATGAAAGCAATGCCAATACCAAGAACTATTATAACCTGAATACAAATTGGAGTGGATATCAGATTGGAGGATAAAAATAAGGTTAAAACATCATAATACTCTATGCAATATTATGACAACGCATTATCAAAATAGCAAGGGGAAGTGAGTACCACAGGCATGACAATCCACATGTAGGACAAAAGTATAGACTGCCTCATGATTTCGTATCTGCCACATGCAAAAGATAAACAAGATTATGCAACATTCATATAAATTTAATAAACTCAAAAAAAGAGCATAAAAACATCAACAATATTATAAGATTCAAATAAGTGATGTGAAACCATTTAAACAAAATATGACAATGATGTTTATGACATTTTGGTGGTAAGCCAAATAAAGGTCTTTAGATGAAAAGAATAGGGTGAGGTCACTGGGTTCGTACAGGGGAGGTAGGGGCATGGCGAGAAGAAGCAGAGAGGTGGAAATGGAGCTGTTGCAGCTGCTGCTGCTGCAGTGGGTTGGGAAGTGGTCTTGCTGGTTGTGTGACGCTTTGGAGTTTTTGGTGAAGGAGGAAGAGGTGGAGGTGGAGGAGGAGGACGACGAGGAAGCTCTCTTGCCCTTCCTGCAGCCACCTCCATCTGGCACATTGCGCAGAGATCCCCCTTTGGTCCAGTACGTCCTGCAGCCTTTGCAGAAGTATCTGGGCTGGGAGAGGCTGTAGTTGTTGTAATAGCAGAACTTGGTGTTTGGAGAATCGCACCTAGGGCATCTCAGGGGTTGCTCCGGACGACGCCGCGGCTTCTTCTCCTTCTCCGGCGACAGACCTGCCAATGCCTGAATCAAACAATTGATGAATCCGGAGAACATGCATCACGATTTATACGATTTCATCGCCAAACCAATCCCGGAGAGACTAATGCCCAGAAGATGGATGGCGGTGCAAGCCCTAATTCATTGCCTAAACTAGAAAACTTGGGGTTTCGGTGGATTTATGGCGTTGCGAGATAGGGATCGATTTTGTTTGAGATACGCAATAAAGCGGAGATGAATAGGCAAGGAAATGGTTAATTACCTGATGTCCATTAGAGATCTCCATCCATGCAAGGGAACCGACCGACTTGTCTCATGTAGAGGAGGAAGAGAATGAGAGAGAGAGAGAGAGACAGACAGACAGACAGAGAGAAGCGGAGTGGGGAAGAGGAGCTCCAGACCTTGGATTTCTTCTTTGTAATAATGAGAGAAAATAGAGAGAGGGGGAGGAGAAGAGAGGAGTAGAGAGAGAAAGTGGAACGAGGAACGAGGGCCGAAAGGATGTGCAAGCGGCGACGTATGGAAATTCCGATGATGCAACGGAAGCTGTAGGTCAAACGCCGGCGTGGCGGGCGCCACTATCGTCTGATTGGTCGGTCGGGCGGGAAAAGTAGTCTTCGATTTTTTAATTGAGCTTTAATCTAATTTTTCAAAATTTTTAAATTAAAAATATTGAAAACTTAACAAATTAAAAAATATGTACATTTTTTAAATCTAATTTTCAAAACAATGCTTTCAACATTTAAATAAATTTATTATTCAGAAAATGTTTCACTAACAAGAGAGATAAATCAATTAAAATTTGGGTTATGATTGAATCATAAGAGAGATAAATTATAATTTTAAGGTCATCTTCTAGATCATAAATTCACCTAGAAAGTGAACCAAACAAAATTTAGTTATTCAATCCTCTTTTCCGATAAATAAGTCACTAAAACTAGATTCATTGGCTTAATGAACAATAAATAGCTTATGTTTGAATCTTAGAACGAGATAAACTAAGCTTCAAAGTCATAAGCTTAACTTGTAATTTAGTAACTCAATAAAATAGGATTCAATTCTTCAATTCCTTTATTCTTTGATTAATAAGTCACTAGAGCTAGAGTCATTAGCTTGACTAATAACGAATGGCTTATGATTGAAACTTGAAACGAGGTAAACTAAAGTTTTGAGGTCAAGTTCTAAGGCATAAGCCCACTTATAATTCCCACATTTACTAGCAACTCAACCAAATGAGATACAATTCTTGAATTTCCACTTTTACTAATAATAAATAGTTTATGATTGATTCTTTAAGCAAGATAAACTAGAATTTTTAGGTCATAAGCCCACTTATAATTCCTTTATTTACATGAAAACAACCAAATAGGATTTAATTTTTTGACTTTTTTCATCTCTTATCAATAAGTGACAAGAGCTAAATTCATTGACATTATGAATAACAGAGCGAGATAAAGCAGAGTTTTGAGGTCATCCTCTTAAGTCATAAGTTGCAATTCTCTAATTTGCTAGCAACTCAACCAAATAATATTTAATTATTTGATTCTCTTCTTCTCTAATTGATAAGTCACTAGAGCTACAATTATCGACTTAATTAACATTGAATGGCTTATGGTTGGATCATGAAGTGAGAAAAATTAGGGCTTTGAGATCGTCTTTAAGATAATAAGCCCATTTACAACTCCCTTATTCACTAGCATCTCAACCAAATGGGATTTAATTTTTTGATTTCATTCCCTTCTAATCTATAAGTCATTATAGCTATAATAATTGGCTTGACAAATAATGAATGGCTTATGGTTGAATCCCAAAGCAAGATAAACTAGAGCTTCGAGATCGTCTTCTAGCTTATAAGCCCACTTGCAACATAGCAACTCAATAAAATGAGATTTAATTCTTTAATTCCCTTGTTCACTAATTAATAAGTTATTATAGATAGAATCATTAGCTTGATTAACAATAAATGACTTATAATTAAATCCTAAAGCGAGGTAAACTAAAGCTTCAAAGTCATCTTCTAAGTCATAAGCCCAATTGTGATTCCCTCATCTATTAGCAACTCAACCAAACAGGATTCAATTATTTGATTCCATTCTTCTTTGATCACTAAGTCATTAAAGCTAGTTATTGCCTTAACTAACAACTAATGGCTTATGATTGAATCTTGAAGAGAGGTAAACTATAGCTTTAAAGTGATCTTCTAATTTATAAGCCCACTTGTAATTCTCTGATTCACTAGAAACTCAAACTTAATATGATCCAATTCCCTTCTCTATTCAATAAGTCATAAGACTTTACGTCATTTCCTTGAGTAATGATGAATGACTTATGGTTGAATATATAAGCTAGGTAAAGCAGAGTTTCAAGTTCAACTTATGTCTTATGCCCACTTACAATTCCTTCATTCACAAGCAACTCAACCAAATAAGGTTCAATTCTTTGATTCCTTTCTCCTTTAATTAATAGGTCAATAGAGGTACAATCATTGACTTGATTAATAATGAATGACTTATGGTTGAATCTTAAAGTGAGATAAACTAGAGCTTTGAAGTCATTCTCTATGTCCTAAGCCCACCTTTAACTCCCTAGTTTAGTAACAGCTCAAACCAAATGGGATCCAATTTTTTTATTCCCTTCTTCTTTGATCAATAAGTCGCAAGAGCTAGAGTCATTGCCTTAGCTAACAATGAATGTCTTATGATTGAATCTACAAAAGGTTAAGTAAAGCTTGAAGTTCATTTTCTAGGTCGTAAGGTCGCCTGCAATTCTCTCGTTCCCTAGCAACTCAACCAAATGGGATTCAGTTCTTCAATTCCCTTATTATCTAATTAATAAATCCTTAGAGCTAGAGTCATTGGCTTGATTAACAATAAATAACCTATGGTTGAATTTTGAAATGAGATAAACTAAAGCTTTAAGGTCATCTTCCAAGTCATAAGACAAGCTATAATTCGCTCATTCACTTACAATTTAACCAAATTGGATTCAATTCTTCGATTCCCTTCTCCTCTAATCGAGAAGTCATTAGAGTAAAAGTCATTGGCTTGACTAACAATGAATGACTCGTGGTTAAATCACGAAATGAGGTAAATTAAAGCTTCAATGTCATCTTTAAGTCATAAGTCCACCTGTAATTTCCTTGATTGTCGACAACAACTTAACCAAATGGGATTCAACTCTTTGATTTCCTTCTCTTATTATAAGTTACTTGAGCTATAGTCATTGAATTAATTAAGAATGAATGACTTATGGTTAAATCTAGAAACAAGATAAACTAGAGTATTATGCTCATTTTTTAAGACATAGGCTACTTTCAATTCCCTTCACTTGCTAGCAAAAACCAAATTGAATATGACTCTTTTATCTCCTTTTGTAACCCGCAACTTGTTAAAACCAAAGTCATTTGCTTGAGTAAATATAAATTTATTTTCATTTTGTGAACTTGTGAATGCATCTCTATTTATAGAGAGTTTTCAAAATTACACATGAGATAAGTATTCTTTGTTTTATTATTTTTATTTTTAAATTTTATATGTTGAATATTATTTTTTAATGGAATTTAAAATAATATTTTTTTCAATACAAAAATTAAGAATAATATAGATAAAATAAAAGATACTTTGCAAATGTCATTAAAATTTGATATTTTATAAAAAAAATAAATATTTTATATAAGATATAGCAATAATTTATTTATTAAATATGTAATTTTAAAATAAAATTTAAAATTCATAATCACATCAAAGAAAACATTTGTTTTGTTAACTAAATATGATGTGCAAATAATCTTTATAATTTCTTTTCTTTTTGTGTTGAAGTAACACACAGAGATATATATATATAAAGATTTCTTTTAAATTATCTGACAATAATGAAAATTTATTAATAATATTTTGATGAGAAGAAATAAATGACATGACATCAAATTGACATATGATTAATAAAGAAGCATATATATAAGAAGTAAATCATCCTTCTCAAAACATCACAGATCATTTACCTATTGTGATTTATTATTTTTAAGATCCAACCAAATGAATGGAGATTTCTCATCATTTGAGTAGAGTACTAGATTTCTCATGTTAGTACTTT
The DNA here is from genome assembly GCA_023846275.1 of Vanilla planifolia. Classification (NCBI taxonomy): domain Eukaryota; kingdom Viridiplantae; phylum Streptophyta; class Magnoliopsida; order Asparagales; family Orchidaceae; genus Vanilla; species Vanilla planifolia. The sequence continues at coordinate 9,406,646 of CM043874.1, read as the reverse complement.
GTCATATTGTATTGAAATATAATATTTTAATTATTATATTTTTCGTTTCAGTTTTACCCCGAATGAAAATATATTTTTTTCATATTTTATTTTTGTTTTAGATTATGTTGATCCTCCGATTATAATTAAAGTTAAGACATCATTAAGCTCCACGTTAATTTTTTTTTTTTTTTTTACTTGGATAAAAAAAAAAAACTAGAAAGAAACCACGGTGGTGTAGAGATGGGAGCGGTTTCGTTGGAGACGGAAGAAGGAATCAAGGAACGCCGCACAGCGGCCAATCTCGTCAATTTGTCGGTGCGAATCTGGCCGCGCGAAAGAAAGAAAACGACGCCGCAATGGCGCCGTCTCCAGCGCAAGTTGCGCGCGCGGCTCCGCGCGCATGGTGGTGTCCACTGCAATGCGGAGCCGCAGGCAGCCAGCGTACGGCGAGTTGAAGAATTGTGAGGAAGAAGTGCCACAGGATGTTATGTTCTATTTTTGTCCTTTTTTTGTTGTCATTTTGTTTTTAACAACAGTAGTGTGATCTCCAACAACATAATTTAAATAAATAAGCTAATATTCCTTAAATTTAACATATAAATAATTTCTATTCATCTACAATGCTAAGTACATATGGACACAATATTTTTGTAAAAATATATACTAAGATATTAATATTTAATATTTCATATTTCATATCAATGCCCTTTAAAAAATACCGATAAAGTACATTGCAGGTCCTAAAAACATCGATATGCATCAAAATAGAACATTAACAACCTGTCCCTTGCCCTTAAAAATGAACCATGATATCGTGTCAGTACGTTCTTCAATTACTTAATTCTAAGACACATTAAAGCTTGAAGGAAACAATAATTCAGCCAAACATGCTTTTGGATCATTTTTGTAATTTTATTCTTTATATAAAAAATTTATTTATTTTATTTACTTACCATTGCATGAGCAACGTAAGAACAATAGTATCATAAATTTACTTCTTTTAGAGAAAGTTACTTATCTGGTAAGCTTCGCCTTCAATTCTTCTCAATATCTCCCTCTGCAATAAGTTGTTGCACATAAAAGTATGAGCATTCATCACATGTAAAAATTTTGAGCAAGAGTCAAAAGAGTCATACCTCATTATATTCATGTGAAGATAATGTATGTAATTATATGCTAAATGATGGTCAATACAACATTCTAATAGAGTGAAAACTTTTCTAATTGAACTTGATGATGACTATTTGGATCGGTGATCATGATTTAGCCAAAGATGAAGTATAAAATGGTGATTAATATATTATATATACATATATCATTTCGACTTCTTTATTTCTTTTAAAACTTGATGCATGTTTATTTCTCATTAAGACCTTTTATGATGGTTTTATAGATGATATGGATGAGAGTTTTATGTCTGCTACTGGAAAGTAGAAATAAGTATGATATGAATTCAATACCTGGATAAGAGTAGTGACAGTTCCCACACCCTGATAGGTATTTGTAGAGCAGCTGTTAGAAGAAACAAGTCTAAACTCTATGCTAGAGAATTGAAATAAAGATGCATACCTCGAACTTCTTCACTGTCCAAGATACTTCATTCCAGCTTTTAAGGTGGAAATCGACGCAGGCAGTAGGAGCTTGTACTAACTCGACGTGCTGCAAGAGTCTCAATCCATCTGTGATAGATAAGCGAGTGAAAAAATCAAGGGAAGTTATTGGTGGTATATGGTTATTTTTGAAAAACATCATTAGTACATGTTTTGTTTGCTGGATCAAATACCAAGTACAAAATTTTCTCGTGAGAATAATAGTAGTAGTCGATAGCTTTTAGCAATACAAAAAGATCGGGTGTATTTCGCATCACAGAGGTCTGAGGCACGTTCAAAAATCAATCATGCTGTCCGCTAGAATTGAATTCATTTTGCATTGTACAAGATTTAGCTTTGGGTTCAAACCAATATTGTTTACATGATTTGGATTGACTTTGGTGAGTCATATATAGGGTTATTAATGAATCGATCTTAACTTGATAAGATTTGATCTTAATTTGATCCAATCTTAATTCTAGTTCTTGACTATTTATTTATTAGTTCGAGCTTGACTCAAGCAAAAAATGATCTAACTTTTAATTAACTTTCAATCAAATTTTTAATCATAAATAAGTTTACAAATATATTCACATCAAATATAACAATATGTGATATTATATTTTCATAACATCATTAACTTATATATAAATAATACTAATACACACACATGCATGTAAACAATTCAAATCATCCAATTCAACTTTGGACAAAAATTAGCTTGCAGTACATCTCAGAACCAATTTTTGGTTCATAACTTAGTTTTACTGTTTTGATTTCACCTAAAATCTAATCGAAACTTTAAATAATATTCAATCTTTAGCCAAGGCAAAATAATCAGTCCTAACCATACGAAAAACCCATAAAATATGATTTCACACAGTTGTTTATAATTTTGACTAATATCTTCATAGATCATTTAAGTTTCAACCAAAATAATTGACACTCGCAAAACTCAACCAGAGAAAAACACAAGGTGGGATACAATGAACAAAAAACATTTGTTCTCAGATCTAAAGTTTAATTTTATAGAAATTGGATGCCTTAACATATGAATATCATATGCTATGATCCCCAACATGTACCTTACAATCCAAAGACAGTCTCACATCACCCGGATAGTATGATATGAAACATATAGCAAAACCTAGATTCCAAGGCTAAATGCTTTGAGCACTTTCAATCATTACGAACACATCCCTAGTAATCCAATGAAAGAGGGATTAAATACGAAATGATTAATGCTAAGATATAATACATAATTTCTAAGTCTCCCCTTCCTAGTCAAGCTTATTTAGGCACCGCTCAACCTCCCGCCTGATATGTATGGTTCGATCTATTCACAGTGTTCTATGATACATTGGCATTTATCTTATCTTACTATTAACTACGTTAAACTGATAGTTATTTGAATGTAAAAATCATTACAAATCATCATCCTCCATAAACTTTAACCATTGGATTGGAAAATAGAAAGAGAAATGGGACTTTACAACCTTGGGTGTCCCAAACTTTAAATAAAGAAAGACTACAACTGCACCAATAGATAAGAACTCCCCAAGCTTTGCTATTCTGCCTCCTGAAATAAATTCTTTAGCGCCTTACAGAGCATTAAAGGGTTAACTCACTTGGAATTTTTGAAATTAAGCAATGTTTTGTAAGCCTTAATCATTTGTGTAATCAAACTACAAGCGCAACCAATCTCCTAATCGCTAGCAACAGCCCACATCACAGTGGTATCAAAGCCAAGTAGCACTTAATTCGGCATTAGAATTGATTTAACCATTTTTACTAGGTGCAGAAGTCCTTCTCGTGGTAGATTGACTAAAAAAGAGAAGGAAATACTTCTAGGCCTCCAAGAAGAGATGAAAAATGTTTTTGGTGATGGAAAACAGGTAATAAGTGAAGCTTAGAGGTTGGGTTTATGCAGCATAATAACCCTTCAACTTTTTAAACCATACCCAAATATGGCTTGAAAAGAATGGTGAACCAATAGCCATGTACTTACCCCTCCTGTAGGTTTGAGAACTATAACGTTACATTTATGGATAAAAGTTCTAAGTTTGACAATATTGATACCTATATATCGCGGCATAGAAAGACCCAGTCGATCCTTATCCCTTGTCAACTTTTCATGCGGACTTGTGAAAGATTCTTAGGTGTATTAAGACCCTTACCCAATGAGCCATAATAAATACCTGCTTCATTAAAGCACCATTTACCCTAATGCACCAAATGGACCTTTAACCAACAGAAACTATGAAGAAAGTAAGAAAAAATTAACAGGCTCCCAAGAAAGTCAATGTAACATTCTGAAATTAGGTGTTTAGTGTACTCATGATGATTTTGACATATATCATAAAAAAAATATTAATTTATGATAGTATCTCAAAGAACAAGTCAAGTTGTGCAGTCCTTAAATTCTTGAATATAAGAACATGTTAGGAAAGGCATATTGAGAATAATCTATTGATTTATGGTTTGCAATTTTTAGAACTCACTGATTTGTAACGAATTGTTAAAGTTAAAAGAGTTTTTGTTGATTTTATTTAATTGAAGGATATAATGATTTTAATTATTAAAAGATCGTTTAACTGGCTGAGGTTTAGGAGAAAGAAAGGGAGCGAGATGTTTTTTAGAAGTTTGCCTGACCACTAGAGCTTGCTGCACTGATAAGTACTCAAGGTTATCTGGCAGCTTTGCATCCATGGAAAGGATTGGAGAGAGTAAAAACTATAGAAAAGGGGTGTGGCTACAGTTGTGGGAAGCTGGACCAGAAGAGTGAGTAGGAAGAATAGAACAGCCTTAGCAAGGAAGGGCTAAAAGCTTTGAGAAAGCTCAAGGGGAGAGTTAACCTTAGGAAAAGCAGCCACAGCAGTCGCTGACCTGCGGTCGGGAGCATTGCTGCTGCAAACCAAAAAAGGGAAGAAGCTGACAAAGGGTTGGAGCTGCAGCCTTTAGCAGGAGTAAGGAGAGAAGAGATTAAGAATGATGAAAGGAGCTACTGGGGAGAAGGTCTGCTTGCTGCTACTGCTGTTATAGGAAGAATGAGTGAGATAAACAACTTCAAAAAGGAAGCAACTGGAAGCAAGGAAAAGCAGAGTGTTGTAGCTAGGATCTTGAAGAAATTCTCAAGAAATCAGAGGACTTTTTTTTTGAAAATTACAGAACTTTGATTTGGAAAGCTGTTGTGGCATTAGAGTGCTTTTAAGACGAGTTTTCCTTTGATTGTGGCTCCTCAGTTGAGAGAACCTTGCCTGGAAACGGATCTTGATGCTTCAGTGCTGTTCATGCATGATTTGTTAGTGTTTTTAACAAATATAGTAAGATCTCTTACGTATTGAAGTTTTATTTTTTAAGTACACCCTCTGAAGTCCACTTTTCACTTCATATTTGAGAACTCGATCTTATAACAAAATAGGGGGAGATCGATTAAGCAGGTGCTATTCTGAGTCCGGCATACGGTATGTGCCTGCAACATGCGGTATGTCGAGCCAGATGTACTATATGTGGGTTTGTATGGGTGGTACGTCCAAACAATAGTTTTGATTATTTTTGCATAAATAGCAATCTACAAATTTAGGAGGATTTTGGGAATAATTAATAGAGCTTATTATGATTTTTTAAGTAGATACATTGTAATAAAATTTTAAATGATTGCCATAAGAAATGAAGGGAAATGTGGAATTGGAATATGATCAAGTCAAAAGCAAGTTGATTTTCAAACACACAAGATGGGAAACTATGTTGCAAACAGTTGCATACATTAACTTTTGGAGATGTATATAGATGTGCACATTTGTATTTCACTTTTTCTAGAATGAAGTTGGATACGTAAATGCTGATTTTGAATTTATTTGATTTACATGACTTGAGAATGTATTCATATGATGTTTTACATCACCCTTGTCTATTATTTTGGCTTGGTGTCCTGATGTATCCCAATTTATATGATATTTTATGTATAATTGGTTTAGAGGATAGACAAGATGTATCAGAATCCTAAGTGGATAGTCTGCAAAATTTTATGAGGGGAGATATTATTATAATGCACTTATTTGTACAAAGTTTATCATTGAATATTCTTCCATATTATTATAATTCAGTAATGATTGTTCAAATTGCTTGAAATAAGAAGAAATAGAAGGAATTAAATTTATAAGAGTCGAACAAGAGCAAATAAGGATAAAATTCTATGAAAAAGATAATAAAAAAGAAAACAATTGTCTAAGTATTAGAGGTTTCAAAAGAATTTGGATAACAAAAAGAGAAGCATTAAGAAAATCGGAACTTGTAAAATCAGAATAAGACCTTATTACCATAAACCTAGTACAAGTTTAGCTAGGTGAAAGATATATGAAAAGTGATTCTACGGCATGAAATGCTCGAATCTAGACAGCTTATTAAGGTGTTTTTGATGAAAAAAAAGTTCATACGGCTTTAGCATGTCCCCGTGTGGGGACTTTAATAAGAAAGACATATACACTATAAAATAGAGATATCAAAATTGTAGGAAGAGAAAGAGGTACTTGTTTTCTTACAATTTGAGATAAATTCAAGATATAATAGTCACATATGTTACTTTTTAGTGAAGAATGACCAGAACTACAAGTGTGAAAATAATTATGTTTTATTTTAATATCTTCTTATTACAAAAATAGATGATTATGTCATTCTATATTTTTTTTATGTCTAATACATTAGCTATGCTAAGATTATAATAGTACTTAAATCGAGATGATGGAAGAATGTCTTGTTATCAAATATTTTGTATTAAGCATAGAATATTTGTGTGGATAATAAGCATTGTTAAGTAAAGAGAAAGTGTTATGATTTTATGTGATAGTGTGTAGAATTAAAAAGTGTTTGATTAAAATCAAGAATTCTTTCCAATACAAGATATATTTATGAAATACAAATAATTAGAAAAGATTTGAAAGATTTACAAACATTTTCTCTGAATAGAGAATATATTAGATATGTAGTAGACACAATAATAGTGGTAATATTTGAAAGTTTTATACCATATGACATCTAAAAATATTTAAGCAATAACATAAAAACATGTAAAAGGGGGAAAAGATCCTATATCATAACATTGTGTTTTATTTCTACAATATGTACAAAAGATTAGAATTAAATATGATACAATTGAATATGTTGGGCCCATGAGACAAAAAGGACAACATGAATTAGAGTAATGACATGCACATACAAATATATATATATATATATATATATTGACATGGAATATAAAAAATAGAATATTGATTAAAGAATTGGAAATGATTTAATTACCTATAAAAAGAATTACATATGGTTTTAAAGAGTAAGTAATTGAGAATTAAAGTAATTTGATTATTGGATTACACATAAGAAAAAGCAGAACAAATTTGGATATTATAATCATCCTTTTTTCAAATGTGATTGTGATACATTGATCAGAAAATAGAAAATTATTGTTGACAATTATGATAATTATGGAAACAATTAGTATTTAATTTGAATCACTACCTTAATTATGATTTCAAAAGAATATCTTCAATGATGTTTTAAGAGAAAGTCATAAAATATCATAAAATAGCATATTATATTATAAATAAGAAAGAGGATAAAAATAATTACTCTATTGATAATGCAATGTAAGATAATTTGGCTAGTCTCATTTAGAGTTACTTTAATAGAATTTGTTTTGATGAATATTATATATTGTATATGATTAAGAAAAATCATTAAAGACAAAGATAATATAAATAAAGAGATTGATCTTGCATATATGATATGCTTGAAGAATTATTAGATATAAGAAAATAATTTGCAAAAGCAATTAGAATTAAAATTATCGATATCAATCTGGGGAGTTAAATTGTCCAAAATCACCTAGAATGTTTTTCTTAAGTTGTTGATGTGTCCCCAAATTAAGAGATTGGGATTATGAAATGCTAAAAAAAACAATTAGTATTGAAAATGACTTTGAGTAGCTATAACTTAAGCCATGCAGGAATTGTTAAAGAACAATGATTGTTGAAATTGAGATAAAGTTATTGTGATATAAAACATAAAGTAATGATAAAAAAAAGATAAGAGAATAAGAATATTGATTTTTATTAATAAAAAATTTAAGATCATAAGCTAATTGATAAGAATATAAATTTTTATTTATGAGATTTGCATAAAAGGGTTTTAATAAAAATAATCTATCAAGAGTATCATATATAATGATTTGAATCCCTTTTATCGTTTGGGAAAAAGTTAACATAATGATGCTACAATGAGCAAATAATTAGCTTGTAATAAAAATTGTGTAAGATAAAAAATGATAAATAACTACATGAAAAAGAATGATTAATAATTTGCATTTTTGAAAATGATGTGTAAAGACATCTTTGAAGTCTTTTTTTGACTTATAAAATGAGTAACGGTGGATGCTGAAAATTTAGAAAGATTTTGGAAGCAAAACTAAATGGAAGAAAGGAAAGCCAAGACGAAATTTTGTGTTTCAATTTTCATTTTTTGCATTGGAATATTGGATATGAGAAGAAATGCAATATGATGCATATTAGTAAGAGAAGTAGCCAAGTTGCTATTTATGATTTGTTCTATTCCTAAATAGACATAAAACATTATAATTGTAATTTTCTTGTGTTTAACATATTGCTCTTGTAGGTTATGATGGTACCTAAATAATGAGTGATGATTCAATTAAGTTAGTACAATTCTTGAAAGTTAGAGCAATGATTTCAGATCAAGAATTGGTTAAAAGTTATACAAAATGTAGCATGAGAGGTATGATGCATCAAGAGTTATATATTTAGAAAAATATTCTTTGTTGATATTATATTTTGGAGGCATATTTATCAAATACTAGTGTATTATTTGGTTGTGGTATGGTCTTTTATCGAATATCCTTTTATCAATTTCTTGAATGAACAAGAAATCGATACAAGGATCCATTGTACAAAATGCACACACATAAATTGTACAATATCCTTCATATGAATGTCACCTATATCTTACTAGGCAAGTCTTGGCCATTTGATTTCAATATCATTCACAATGGGTAGCTGCTGTACGCTTGTGCCTTTCAATGGGGAGGTAAGAAGGTTGTCTTAAGTTCACCCAAATCTGAAGACTCTTCATCCTTAGACTAGATTCTTCAAGCTGCATAAAAGATAAAAACCCCTTGCAAATCTTGAGACTGCATATGTTCGAGATAGTGACGGGAGAGTAACGTTGTAAATGCTTTAATAGTGTGTGAGATGACCATGACATTGATTGATTCTCAATTAGTATCAGAGAAGATATGAGAGGATTATTTGAATTTTAGGATCTATGTCTTATAGCATTGTTGAATGAGTTACAACCACTTAAGAGTATATGATATGCCATTGATGAAATTCCAAGGCCTTCCATAACAAACTTACCTTGTTATATGATTAGTCTCATAATATGTTGAGCATAAGACACAAGCATACATGCTACTCCAAAAGGGATTATTAAAGAGAGATTCCCACTATGATTTCCCACCCATCTTGCTCCAAAGAAGGATGGTAATTGGCATATGCATGTAGATTGTCAAGCCACAATCAAAATTATCTTATGGTTTCCTTACTCCTAGACTTCGCTATTTACTTGATATGAACACTAAAATCTTTTGTAAAATGCTTAAGAAGAAATCAATAATTATGGAAGATAAAAAGTGATGACTAAAAAACAATCTTCAAAACAAAATTAAAATTACACAAGTGGTTGATCATGCCATTTGGCTTGCCCAATGCCCTAAGAATATTAATGAAGTTCAACCATTTCAAAATCTTATTGTCTATTCTGATAATATGATCACAAAAAAGGACATTCTTTTGGTTCAAAGTCCAACATTGACAAGGATATAATGGAAATTACTATGAGATATGAGACATATAGTCAACCAACAATTCAAGAGAAACAATAGTCCCAAAACACCATAAATAATTTTCCATTTAACTTAGAGTAACTAAACATAGACTTTGACATAATCTTGTCATAGAAAGTGAGTTGTTTTTTGAAAGACTGGCATTATGTTTCAACACCCAAAAGTCACATATGTGGCATTCCTTTACTTTTAGAAGATAGTTCATTTAAATGTCTTCCCAAAGCCATATTCTCTAATAAAAACACCTAATTTATAAGTTATTCATAGATGAACTTGGGGAAAAATGGTAATAAAGCTATTGTTTTCATCAACATGCCATCCTCAAATGGAAAGAAAGGTTGAGACTAGCAAGTTTGCATAACCATTTACACAACATATGTATGATGTTCATGTCAATATCAAAAAACTATGACATAATGACTATGCTAGATATAAATCTATTGCCAACCCACATAAAAGATCAGTGGATTTTGAAAAAGATGATCATGTAACATTTTATGCCAATTATGAAAAGTTTCTTACTAGAAAACCTAAAAAATTCATAGCAAAGAAACTAAGCATTTAGAATTCATAAGAAGATTAGTTACAAGGTCATTATCCCAATGTTCATGACCTGTTTGCGAAGCACCTTACTCCTAGCTCTCAATAACAGATCTTTTTTCAAAGTTACAGTTGCGGAATGAAAAAGTGAGAAATGGTAAAGGAATTAAATATAGAAAAAGAGAAGTACATTTACTGAATCTTGAGAATGTTTTTATTCTCCTTCATTCCCCTTTTTATAAAAATTTGGATATAATATTTTACTATTACATATATATATATATTATTTCCTATTTACTTCATACATTTTTACTTAAAATCTTCTTCTACTGAGAATCTGCACGTGCAAACACTATTGTACTCACACGAACTTCGTGCACACATGCTACTACAAGCGTGCACACTCCTTGCGCACAATAGGTATATTTACCACATGCATTGAATGGTGTACCTCATGGGAGTGCATGACGCACGTGTGCGGTAAGTGTACCTACTACGACACGTGCATGATGGTGGGTCTAGCCTGTGTCACACATGCCTTTGCTTACGCATTACCTCTGTGCTATCCTGCTCAATTCCAAATCCATAATCCCAAATTATCCATATGTAACATCATAATTCAAGGTCTGGTTCGAGTGGCATTTCACCCCTAATCACAAGTCATGCTGATTCTTCAACATCATTTAGTTCAAACCTCTACTGAGTTTCACCCAAGCTGCTAGTTTAATAAGCTTCAGGTCAAACCTATATTAGCTAACAAGAATGAAAAGAAATGGGTATTTTTTCATTAGGCAATTTTTGGGAGAAAGATTGAAACAACCAACAACATTAGCTACGAGTTCACACCACCTAAAAGATCACGTTTTTCATAAGCCACCACTACTCTTTCCTTCTGCTTATTGAAATAGGTCTTTTTCACATAAAAAAGGAATCCTTTGTTATAATATAACTAGAAGTGATGTGGACCATTTAAGAATCAAAGTCGATGTATTTTATAAAAAGCATATATCAATGAAGTTTTATGAAATGGTGTCACGGGATTCAACCAGTTGTCTCAATTATTGGATATCATTGAGAAATAGAGATCCATGTTTTCAAAATATTTCTTGTGATTCTTTCTAGTATGGAATGAGTCAATCATTAACTTTAGTTTTCTTTTGAAAAAAATGATAATATTGTTCCTTCATTGATCAATAATTTTGGTCTCTGGGAAGTATCACGATCATCCAAGAAGAAGGGTTTCAATTTCTTCAAATAAACAATTTAAAAACCTATGGTTCTAACAACTGATTGCAGAGTTGATCATTCGGATTTTTCCATAGATGTGGTGGCTATGCACTCTACAACAAGTGCAAATTGCTTCTCCCAGCAAGTGGCATTGCATGTCTGCCATTTGAAAAATTTGTCATACGTATCCTCCCTTGATTCCTCATTAATCATGGATTACTTAATCATTGTAGCCGAAGGGATATTTGAAGAATTAAGAAGAAGAAAAAAGGATAAATTGATGATTGAATTTTGAAGAATTTCTAGATGAACCCCTTGGAGTCTACACAAGTGATCACGACTCATGGACGAAGAAGTCTTGCACCTCACATTTCTAATTAAGCTTGAAGGTACCTCACACTAGTTCCCTTAGTTTTACACCTTATTTCTTATGCTATGTTAGCTTGCACGTTGTTTTCCTTGCAAAAACATGTGAATCCTACTTCTCATGTTACCTTGCTTGGTAATTTTAGGTCGTCGTGCTGACTATTAATATATTCATAATCTAACAATAGTTTTAATTTCTACTTACATGATTTCATTGGATAACTTGGATCCAACATATGATCTTTCAAAATTTTCTGTTAATTCCTTAATAATAACACACATCGCATGCTATAATTGCTAATTATTGTTTCTAATGATCCTAATGCTTGAATTACATGTTTGTAGTGATGGTTTTGCATCTAGTGTTTTGGAGTAGATGGATGCTCATGGCATATGGGTACATATGGTAAAATCTATGTTTATTAAAAAGCTAAGGTTGCATGGGGAAGAAGATGACTTAGTGGTTATTTTGATTCAATTTAATTGAAACCAAGTGCCTACAATGACTGATCACCAGAAATGACCTACTGATTACTTAATCTATTTCATTTGGTCAACAATAATTGAATAAATGTTGTATTGAACAATTACCTAAGAAAAATTAGACTTGGTGTTGGGTTTAAGCAATTTGGGAGTGTGATCTTGGAATTCAACTTTAAAGCGCAAAAAACCTCTAATTAATGGGTTGTAAGCAACACAGTGCATCCAAAAGTAAACGCTTTATATTGTTTCAAATTGAGTTTTATATGCCAATAATTTACATTAACAAACATAAAAAAGGATGAAAAGCAAAATCTACTAGATATTTTAAGAAGTGTTGGAATCTGAAATTATTTTATGGAGTAGCAATGGATTTCCTATTGAGAAGACACATCTCATATAATCACATCAAACATCAAGGCCTTAATATGAAATGTGCATAACATTACATAAAACATGGTTCAAATAATGTTCAAATAAAAGTAACAACCAATATAAACATTTAAGAGCTCGAATATTAATATATTTACTTGTGATAAAGGCCTCTTCCCAAAATTCATGATCTGACCACGATGGTGCAATTTCTTTTAATGGGAATCCCATATTAGAACAAACCCTAGAAAACACGAGATTAGGTTTAGTGCATCTTTAAACATTTAATGTTTGAGAAACTTTCAACTTCTAATGATAATTTTATTTCATTCAAAGTAATAGAAAAAAAAGCAACCATTTATGAATGATGAATCATTTTATACAATGTCAGCATGGTCTAAGGCTAATTAGTTTACAAAGTATTGCAAATTAATTACAAGCATGACACATTTTTTACGTACAATTTAGTTTAAGTTTCATGTAATTTAACAAAATCTAAATATCATCTTACATGCATTAATTCAATTGGGAAACATAAAGCGTTCATAAATAGAAAAGTCCACAAACACACAAACACAAAAAAAAACATACCATGTGCTCACTAATGGAAACTCAATAGACAGTAGATGGCAAAAGATAATATGCTTTTAAAATTCTACTAAGAACAAGGTGCCCTGATACAACAACAAATAAGATACTTATGAAGATTTAGTAACAAATACTCCAAATAAATGAGTTGCAAAAAACCAAAGAAGATGAGAGAAGGGATCACTTTTTCTAGCAACAAGCAAAGAACATTGCATAACATGATGCCATTACACTTATATTGCAAAAATAAATTTGCTTTAATATTGCAAAGTAAACTAATAATGCAATCATAGCATCTCATTAGTGCTAGACAAAGTGAAGAGTATTTACTCAATAACTAGTTGACGTACTATTCCAGGGAGTACGCCATCGCTTAGTGGTGCAGTTTGTACTTCAAAACAATTGGCTTTGTCTTGAAAACATGAAGAATTATCTGTCTCATCATTATCCACCTGAATTTTTCAAATACTTCAAAATTTTAATCAAGACTCGACCACTATATTTAAATATTCAGCCATACCTATTGACAAGAAAAAGAAAATAATAGTACTTCAACTATACCTACTTAAGTGCTAAGAAATCATTATGATTAAAAATACAATAATTTTGTAACTAAAATTTACCCCTATTAATCTATTATCAATAGGTAATTTGGCATTGTCCTTAACATGATATTATTTCTTTTTTGAAAAAAAAGATGGCATTGTTTGAAACACATCTTTCTTATGAAAAAAAGAAATAAAAATGGTTGTTAAGCTCTTATCCACAAAATTGAAAATGCAAGGATTATCATATAAGTAAGAAATTGAAGCTTTGAACATGTTGATGTATCTATGTTTGAAGTGAGGCAAAGCAAACAGTTGTTTATTTGCACTCTAAGAGAAGTTAAATAAGCAGCTAGGAAGAAAATAAGTTAAGAATAGACATCCATCGAGACATCATTACATGGGAATTCCTCAAAACAAGGAAAACCCATGGCTATGAGATTATAAATGCATCATAATGTGCAAAATTATAAAACCATGACAACTTGAGCCTTGCAAAAGATTTAGGTCTCAATGCAAGGATCACAAAATTTATAAGTGTTAGGAAAAGAGTTTGAGAGCCCTCTATTGGAGTTCAATCCGAACCTTACAAAAGAGTTAGGTCTTGAAGCAATGATCATAAAAGTTTTAAGTGTTAGAGGAGAAGAGTTCGAGAGTCCTTTGGTGGAGTTCAACTCGAACCTTACAAAATTTTTAAGTATTAGGAGAAAAGTTCAAGAGTTCTTTAATGGTGTTCCAAGGACAATGTGGTAGACAAAATTATGTAGTTAATATTTCCAATTGGTCTATGAGTAATCTAGTTTCTTGTAAAATAAATCACATCTTTAATCTTTCGTTACAAAAGTATCTTAATTCATAGGAATTAAATTAGTCTATTATAGTGGATGTGAATATTGTAATCAAGTCTTTTTATCTTATGAGAACTATTAATTATAACATAATGTGATGTAGATTTCACAATTCATGTCCAATGGTAGATGAGGCCATAATCATGATTGGCTTTTTGTAAACACTAAAATGCATTAGCCATTTTGTTTCTTTGATCACTATTCATGTAGATCTACATCAAACATGTCAAAGACAAGGTTTGTATTTGACAAGGAAAATGAAAGATAAATTCATAAAGAAATTAACCATATAAGAGAATATTTAGCATTTCAATATTAGTTAGATATTATCAATCTAACTGCACTAAAACATTCTGAATGACCATCCATGCAAGCAGCATTAGTCTACACTTGATGATAAATTAAATGAATATAATAAATCTGAACTGAATTCAATTGAACTTACTCCTAAACAAACTAATGGTGCAGAGTATTTATCTGTGGAAAATTCACAAGAACGTTTAGAAACCAAGTTGAAGTTCGAGATAGGTTATAACCATTATCCTACACTCAAATTCTCCATTCCAAGTCCTATTGCAGGATTTGAACTCAAAAGTTCATTCTTCCGGCAGATTTTACTCAAAATCAAAACGCAAAGAGGGTATCAACACTTGGTTTTTGATGCTCACCGTTCGGACGACGAAGAAATTGGTCACGCTTCCTTCAAGTATTCGATCTCCATCATTAGATAAAAGGAGCTCCGTCACCAAAGGTGGCCTCATCTTCTCTAGATCCTTTCTGATCCTAAAAAACAGTCAATTTGAGCAAATTAATATCAAAATAAAACTTCCACTCAACTCTAAAACAAATAATCAAACGAAGCTACTCTTACCGCGCCCACTGTGAATACTTAGCCTGCGCAACGTCCCTTCCTCGGCCGGCGACTGCCAACCTAGCACCGCCCGCGCCGAACACCGGAGGAACATAGAATCCGATATGCAAGAAGACATCAAGCGCGCCACTCCTACCTCCGCCACCGCTGACTAGCGTGGTAACGGCAAGTTCCACATCCTCCTCCTCCTCCACGAGGCGTCCCCTTTCGGTCAGCGCAAGCCCTAGTCCCACCTGCAAAGATTCGAACACGAGCGGTTTGATTGCAGAGAAGTCCGCCCGCGCAACCGGCCCGAGAAAATCCGGCCGGCGATCAGCGAGGATGCGGGTGGAGTCAATGAGGCGGCGAAGGTGGCGCTCCCAGAAGAGAAGGCAGGATGCCTTTTCGTGGGTGCGAGTTGTAGTGTACGCACCTGCAGCCGAGATAAAGGGTTTCATTTAACACCGTTTCTGTAGTTTTCTTCGTTTGAATGGTATCGTAAGAAATGGAGGTGAGTACCGGGGATAGATTCGAGAAGGGTGGAGACGGAAGAAATGTCGCCGACGCGAGGGGCGCCGTTGACGACGAGGAAGCGGCTGGCGGCGCCAAAACCCATCGACATGGAGGAAAGTTCGAAGAGTTCAAATTGAATTCGTTGATTTTCGTTTCCGGTCATATAACGATTTTTTTTATCTAATTATTAATATTTTAATAATGAGTTTATTTATTACTTATAAATATAATGAATATAAATTTTAAATATCTATAAAAAAATAGACATTGGAATTAAAAATTAGAGAAATTACCAATTATTATAGCACTAGAATTCATAATTTAAAGGTAAATAAATTGATAACAATTAATCTAAAAATCTAAAATAAGATTTTAGTTTATAATTTTTAAAAAACAGATATAAAATAATTCATAATTTAGAAAGATCTTAAAATTTTTTATTTTTTTAATATTCATATTTTCATTTTGTATTTTTTTTTCTACATTTAGATTATTTTATTTATTTAACTTTAAAAAATGATAATATTTGATTTCTAAAATTGTACCAAATTAATCAATTGCAAAAGGACATTTAAAATATTATTGATATTAGTTTTCAACAAAAATAGACAATCAAATATATTATTTTTTATTATACTTTCAAAAACAATATTTATATAATTACCGGTGAGATAATAATAAACAATGCGCAATAGTACGAGAATTCTACAATATATTTAAAATTGTCTATTACATATTTTTGGGTTTAAAAAATATATTTCAAAATGCAATTAAACAACCGTTTGAAACTGAGTTTCAAAACGCACTTTTTCAGGAAAAAGCACTGCCTTTTGATCTCCTGACATCAACACAACAGGAAACAAGAAGGAAAAGCCATGGCATAATAGAAAACTAGCTGCGATCCACCTTGTCGTCGTCTTCTCCGACGCCGTCACCAGCACGCCTGCACCGACAACCACCATCAAAATCACAATTACGGTACCCAATCTGGAATTAGCATGATCAAATGAACCCAAGTTGGTTTGGAGATGATTATTTGATAAGCTTTAACCTACACTCTAATGTAACATTTACCACATCCTTCATAACCCTAACCCTAGCTTCAAACAAGATCATTCATCAATTACCTCCAAGAAGTCGACAAATTCCGGGATTTTCTGTCAAGGTGAATGTTTTCCAGGGCATTCGAAGCTCGCAACACATCTTCTGTGAGGTCGTTATCGTACCTCCAACTGTATTCATCCTTTCGAAAATTGGGAACAGATAACCCTAATCTCCTATCTGAATACCAAAGAAAGAACAATAAAAGCATATGCTTCAGGTGGGAAATCAAACAGCAAGAACAATTATGTATTCTGCATGATGCTTTTCCACAAACCTGAAGGCTGGGAAGTTTGACCAGTCCTGGAAAAAAGTATCAATTAAGCATTGAGAAGCAATGCAGAGTTTTCTTATGGCAAGGAATGGCTAGAGTGGCAGGAGTTATCTTGTTTACCTCCCCAATGGCGGCAAGACACCGGGAATCGACGAGGAAGAAGACCTGCGAGTGTTCCTTGCCTCTCCTTTCAACACAGAGTCCGTCTCCGATGAACCCGATTTTCTTCCAGGCCTTGTTTGCAACAGATTCTTCATCACATGAACAAGGAGAAAAGACCCAAGTTTCAGTTAAATACCCTGGAGGAACCAAGGAATCATTCAAAAGGTGCTTCAGGTGTCCTTAAGTTGTTGATTAAGGCACCATTTGACATTCTTTTTTGCAGAAGGATAAACAAGTTTGACCTTTCAAAATAATATCAAAAAAATTATCTTATCTTCTATCAAAATATGAAAAAATAATTATCATTTCATGGTACTTCAATTACTTGAATAAGCACTTTTCAATAATATATTAACAAACATCAAAATGATTTATTAATCAAGTATAATACATTAAGCTAAGACAAAAACAACTTTAGCTAAACATATGGAAAAACCAAAAAACTATCAACATGTTCAAAAAATACAAAGAAAATACCAGTTCACACCTTAGCTGCTATTGTGAGCATTCTGGCATCACCATCAAAACCCATATAAGAAGGCATTGGTATAATTACTAATTCGATGTCATCATCATCATCATCTACATTAGATTTATCCAGTCCAATTGAAGACATCAAAACAGATTGCTATCTTCTTGTTTACGTTGCATAATGTAATAATTCAAGGTCATATAAATCATACAGGAGAAAATTGAAAGAAAACAAAATGAGAACTTTAAAATGCATGTTTAGGGGAACTACAAAGTATCTAAGGGACATCTAATTCTGAGACATCATTATTAAAGTCATATAATATATTTCAAAATCATGAATCTTTGATTCGCATAAATCTTGAAATAATATATATAAAAACTTTGATTTTTGTCACAGTTCAGTAGAATTTGGATGACACCTAGATTAGATCATCTTCGTGTTAAAACTATAAATAAAATGCTATTTAAATAGCATAAAACTAAGCAATAAAAAAAAATATCTACAAGTTTCGGATACCATTAAGAGTTAAAAATCAATGACATCCAAATAACATTCAACTAAATGCTTCCAAAGTGTAAAACAAATATATCAAAAACATACTAACATTTGAACTTGAGGAAGATTAATGGTAAGGCCCAGTTTTACACAATGATTTACCTTGTTTGTATATTAACTATTTCACTCAAACTTTAAGGCACTATGATCTATTCTAATAAGCCCAGTAGAATCTAGACCTTACAAGTTACAATATCATCATATTGATGTACCTTGTTTTATGTCCTGCTGCCCTGATTCCTTCTTCCTGCAAGAGGTCTGAAATGGCATGGTTTGTACCCAAGGAAAGTATAGAAAGTGCCTACGGGTCGAGTTTATTGATGTTATTTTGCTAATGAGGTTGCTCAAACTCAATTACAAGGATGAAGATGGGAATTTTTATGGCATTTAATCTCAGAAATTTCATCAAATAAAGGGTCCAATAAGCACAAATGTGCAGGCATCCTTCCATTGCCCAGCATGCATTCTTTTGTAATCACATTGTTCTCTGGCATCAAGGGGAGATCAACCATTATTCATTTCCTTAATCTGCCTCAACAATACACATTTCGATAGCTCACTTGTGGTGTCTGTGTTTAGTCACATCCAATCAATAATGATCAAGCATCTAACCAAGTAAATCCCTAGGCCAAGATTCTTCACTTTTGCTTTACATGAGGCTTCTTTATCCCACAAACCCATACTCATGTCTTGTTAGTTCTTTCTAGACAAAGGAACTCTCTAGAGAAGGTTTGCTCCCCTTCACACATTAATGCAACCTCATTTCCTTAACTCAGGACTTTATTTGCTTTCATTTCACTATACTTTCTCTTCAATCTTGCTACTCAGTACATTTTTTCTTCTTTGCCCATTTCCACATCAACAATAGAAATGCAGATTCACTAATGCACTTTCCTTGACGACCAAGTCATTTCAAAAAATAGATGTGAGGAATACTACATTTTTTGACAAACAAAAATGTTGTTATTGGAGCATAGGTATTTTTGTGACAATACAAATTTAGTTGTTTATCAACATCATTTGCTTATCATTTCAACTTAATGGAGGTAATGCTAATGAGAACTTGCAAACAATACGGCATCTACCAGCATCACAACGATGGTAGTCAATGAAAGGTTCTCACGTGACTAAAGAGTTAAAGTTGTGAAGACAAGTATGGCTTATTGCAGGCATGGCATGATGTATCATATAAAGAAGTCGAGGAGCTAGCAAATGACGTAACAAAGTAGCTAAGGACACTTTTTGTAATATCCTGGAAAAAAAAAAAAAAAAAAAGGACGCACGGGCGTCGGACGCGAGGCGATCCGACGACGCCGCGTGCGCCCGTACGACCCGATCCCGAGGGAGGAGAAAGAAAGGGAGAGGAAGCCGTGCGAGTGATCCCGTGCCGAGACCATGCGAAGCAGCGGAGTTTTTTTCCCGCAGCAGTCTCCGTCCCGACGAAAAAATCGGAAGAAGGGAGTAGTCCGGCGGCGGCGATTTCAGGTCCCGAGCTCAGCGACGAGGGGAACCGGGTAAGTCCCGAGCCATTTTCTCTCTCTTCCCGAGCGGTTTTTCTCTCCTCGAACTGTAGAAGGTAAAGTTTTTTCTAGAAAGGTTTTTTTTACGGGATTTTTGGGATTTTTGGGATTTTCGGGTTGTGTGCAGCCCTTCTCCTTTTTGCATCCCGAGCCAGGGAAACCGCGGACAGCAAAGGGAAAAAGGAATTTTTGCGGTGCAGCCCTTTCTCGTTTTCCGTGCCAAGAAAGGAGGGTTGCATGCGAGTGTCGGCTTGATCCGAGGGGAATTTCTGAACCGTGCAGCGGTCGGCGGCAGCCTCCGGTGAGTTTCTTTTGTTGTTCTTAAGCCGGCGGTAAGAGGTTTTATATTTATTTTATCCCCTTGAATTATTTTGTGCTTGAGCAGTGTTAAAAAGGGGGGAGAAATTGAAAAGAAGTGTTGAGTGGCGAAGGCTGCATAAGTGTGAAGAAAACAAACTCTGACAGGTAATTTAATGTTCATTCTGCAGAGATCAATTACCTGTATGTTGCAGCATTTAAAACAAATTTTGATAAAAATATATTGATTTGCGATTTCAGCACCCTGTAATTGAAATAAATGAGAAGAAGAGGAAGGGGAAGAGGCCAAAGAATGGCAGGACCCTCAGAACCTCAGGTAGGTGAATTTATTTAAATAGTAATGTAAGTAGTGATTGCTATTTTATTATAAAAGCATGGCTTTGAAATATTATGGCATTATATGAAAATGAAATGAGAATTTGCAATATGATACTATGGTATAGTAAAATGTAAAGCATGCCAAAGAAAATGTGTAGAGGTATCGATTATGCCTCTTAAAGGGTTAAATTCCCCAAAAAAAAAGAATTGACCCTAGATCGCATCCCAGTAGTCCCCGGACATATGAGCACCAGCACAAGATGCTGGGCATGATGAGATGGCATAGAGACCTCACCCGCATTGCTAGTACTTTGTGCAGGGCTGAGTGCGGAGGGAATGATGAGATCGAGACATCTCGTATATGGCTAGCACTTTGTGCAAGGCTGAGATACGGAGATGGTCCGACGTGATAGAGATCGAGACATCTCGTATATGGCTAGCACTTTGTGCAGGGCTGAGATACGGAGATGGTCCGACGTGATAGGCTTGGCCAGCCACGATATGCCTACGGGCAATGGTCTCTAGATGAGATAGATGCCATAGAGATGTGATATGATATGATAGGGATGGGGGATGTGGATCATGGGGAAAGTCTGGGACCTAGCAAGAAAAGAAGAAAAAAAAAATGAATGAATAAGAAAAAAAAAAAAAAGAATTGAAAAGAAGGAGAAATGAATTGCATACTTTGCTTGATTCATTGCATGCTGATTTCAGATTTATCTTTGCCATATTTACATTTGAGTTATAGCATGTTGTTAGATATTCATCATGTTATATCCTTGTAGCCATAGCATTCACCTACTGGGTTTTATAAGCTCATTTCCCCTACTTACATTACAGGACATGCCACTGATTCACAGAGAGAGGGTGCTTAGGATGGTATGGGACTTTGTACAAACGTATCTGTTATTTCGGTTTTTGTAATTTTTGTACAGGATTTCCCAAGTGACAGGTATGCATATATTGAAGTTGCTGTTGATTATAAAGGTAACAGTTTTATTTTGTTTGCGTCACCCTCGCCTAGTTTTACAGTTGTGTCCTCAATTATATGCTGCTATGCTCTGATTAGCTGATTTTATCAGTAGATTATAGTGATAGTTTAGGCGGGGCGTGACACTTTTCAATAGTTAATGAAAGTGTCCAATAACCATCTTTTCATGTTCAACTCAGCTGCAAAAGTACTCAAACAGTTTAGTACAAGAAATTTATTCTCCCTCCGGACAACTTAAAATAATGTGGGTAAATACATGACATGTCCCTGAAGTATGATCCTATGTAAGTGTAGGACTTTCAAGTTTCTAAAATAGCCAAATAAATCTTTATAATTTTGTGAGTATAACACCTAAGTATCTAAATTTGTATAATTCCTACATTACCCTTAACTATAAGAACCTATTTGCATAATTATTGAAAAAATAAACATGTATAAATATTTTTTAAGAATAGTTTAAGGACAAAAAAAAAGGCTAAGAAATTAAATGTCAAATTAGCAAAAAGAACCCATTTTGGCATTTTGGAAGTATGAATGACCTATTTACACACACAACCAAACTAGAATGATCAATATGCTATTTACCCAAATAGTAGTGTTCC
This sequence comes from Vanilla planifolia, assembly GCA_023846275.1. Lineage (NCBI taxonomy): Eukaryota > Viridiplantae > Streptophyta > Magnoliopsida > Asparagales > Orchidaceae > Vanilla > Vanilla planifolia. The sequence goes on along the minus strand of CM043874.1, from coordinate 9,384,518 downwards.
TTTATCTACATATAGCATGCAAGCAATGGGTGTTTTGATATCCATAAAACTAGGAAATCAGGATACTATCGTCAATTAAGTAAATGAAAACAATATTATATTTGGGGAATGTTTACAACATGGCATTACCTGTATTGACTTGAAACAAGTTCACACTATTCTTTCCTTATTTGTTGTATGCCAATTAACTACTTATGTTTTTGAATTGTTCATAAAATAACTTGAAACAAACACATTTACAAAATTCTCCCCTGATTTGTTTTCTTTGATTTTACAATGGACTAGCATTGATGTATTTTCCATACTATCATGTAGACAAGTAAAATCATCATTTATGGATAGTGGAAATAATTGGTCGAATTCACTGACATGGAGACATGTAAAATCATCATGCTTTCTAAATGGATTAGCAGGGAAGATGCACGATGCTATGCTAAAGAAAGGACTGGGTGATCATTGTATAAGTACATGTTAAAATAAACTTTTTGTAATGTTAGAGACCATTGTGCTTGATATGAAATGTGCTATGTACCAAAGTGCCATATTCTTAAGGTAGACAATGTTATAAACCATGGAACAATGATACTACCTCTGATTTCAAAAAGCCTTCTAAAATATCCAAAAGCATAGGCTTGTTTTCACTATTCCTGTGCATATCATAGTCATTTTTGCTGGTAAATTCTCTTAACTCAGCTTTCCAAAAATCCTTCTCCTGAAAACCAATATATTTTCTCTAGTAAGCACGTAATAAGACTTAAATAGCTTTTGTTGAATAAGGTAAAAATGAAAAAAAAAAACTCACCAGATTGCACTCGGGCAGGTAAACTTTGAGAGTATGGCCGAGCTGGGCCCATTCAAGGTATTCACATACCAATGCCGTCAGTAATCTTCCTGCAGTAATGAAAACCTGGATCAAATTCAGGTAACTCCATGCACTAGTAATGATTTTTGACCTTCTTTTCACCTAATCACATGAAAAATTCCCATGAAACACAACGGGAAGATTAAGTAGCCTATGTTGACATGCTCAAACCATCAATACTCCGTAAACTTATCCACAATCAATAATGCTATGGAAATTTTCTCCCAAATGCAATTGGAGGTTTTTAGGTTACTCAATTGCTTATTTAACTTCATTGTCACTATGTTGTTCGATTTGTAAGTTTTCCTTTTGTTAAGAATTTAATAATCATAACTTCACCATACAGTTTGCCTATACTATATCATCAATCATAATAATGAAAGAAATTCCGACAATTATTGATCCAATATTACAAAACATCTCTCATATAATATGCGGCATCCTTATTCTGATATTATTTAATTTTATCAAGATATATATTCCCCAATTACGCACTATGCTACCTCTCCTTATTTGTGATTTTGACTTTATCACAACTACCCATCTCTTGTATAACACCTTCCCCTACCCATACAACATCAAAGATATGTTTGATTGGCTCATTTGAAATGGCGTTTTTGCAAAAAATGCTTCGTCAAACATGATCAGGCATTTGATTGATTAAATTTCAAAATGTATGTTTTCAAATAAACCTTTCTACAAAAAAAAAGGGAGAGAGAATGGTAGTTTTGTCCTCACAAAAGAACATTACAAAAATTCTATTCACTAGTTGCAAAAAAAATCAAAAGATACAATAGCCATTCCTAATTTCAATTATAGCAATAATTATATCAAACCAACTCTAACAAAAACCAAATGCAAATTGTAGTATTAAATAGTTCAACATTTCGAGTGAACAATGCAAGAGTTGGAAATAAAAGATGATGGCCAAAATCAGTTCTGATCAACACCAATACAAGTAGTAGTCATTATAACCAGCAATTCAGAGTCAAATAAAACCCTTTATGATTTGCCAGCAGAATCATGATTCATGACCCCTTTTCAATAGTATCTTTTCTTTCTTCTGCAAATATATGCACATAAAAACCTATATAAGCGCTCCATTTTTTCTTGGTCTTATTTTCCAACATACACAATTCCATTATGCAAAAATGCCATGTGATGTCACCCAAAGAAAAGGTAAATACTAAAAGAAAACTCATCTCAATGCCTGAAAATTGATGTTTACACCACAGATTTTTACTCAATAGATGCTACAATGGATAAAAAGAAGATATGCCATGAGACAAGAGGGTAGCTAAAATGGGAAAGGAATTCTACAAAGCACTAATTTCGGTATGACATCTGTTCTGCAAGAATAATATTCTCTCCATCATATGCTTGCAGTACATGGATATAACTGTTGATGCCATTTAGCCAAGAAAATATATTGGGTTCCAACCCACCATTTTAAGTGAAATATATTGTAATTCCAAGTGATTTATTGAGAAAAAAATCATAATAGAATAATTAAATTTTAATTCTCATAACAATTCTCTCAAACTATGTCCAATTACCCATCAACAAAAACAAGAGCATAACTATCAAAGATTCTCCTCAAATTCACTGATCTACCTGAGATTGCTAAGTTGATCTATGAAAATTTTCCCTTTCCAAGTATATTTGAAGTAAAGAAAAAATTGAGAGAGAATAAGTTTCAAGAGGACATTTAGTTTTATAAGCATTGAATATAAGCTAATTACACCAATGTGCATTTCCTTTGTAGGAATATCTCAAAAAAGTAACTCATGCAAACTTCAAATTTCACACTAAACTGATAACATGAAAGTAAAACAAGTTGGTTCCTACTTCCTTGTTAACATTAAGCAACAAATACATGTCCAATGAAGAGAAAAGAATAAAAAATCATTCCAAAACCTATGGCATATCATAAAACACTAATTAACACCTCCAAAAGTTGCCAAGATTATCACCAAAAAGTATCTTTTATGCTTTTTATTTGCATATCTAAGTCAAAATATGCAAAGTATTGTTCAAATGAAATTTTCCAAAAATTCTACGACGCTAGTTTCATGTATACAACACCTGAATTGAACCTTGCAAAGTCCATTGTACCAAGTGATCCCAAAGCATTTCATGAACAAAAGGTCCATCTTAACTTTGGTTCGAAGCACATAATGTTATGTTGGACCTACCAATGCCTACCATAAGGATTGTTGCGTATAGAAATAATATATTCCAAGTACTGTTCAAATAAGCGAACAAGGGATAATTCAATCATGTACTTCTTACCTACTGGCTTCTTAAATTGCAACTTGGTGCACAACTGTCTAAATGCTATGTGATGCATGCAAAATACAATGACCTAAAGCATAAAAAAAAAATTCTTATTAATGTTTCTTCTTTCTTCCCTAGGAAAAAGATGGGGTTGACCATGAGAGGCCAAAGGGATCAAAGCTCCATTATTACCACCCAAATATGCTTCTAGAACAACCATTTCCATAATATATTTGTTCCCTTGCTTATCCCATTCACAAACCCAAGGATTCCATTCATTAATCTTTGTATTGCACAATCAACATGCTCTCCCCAACAACTTTTTCTATCAAAACAAGATTTCGTTGTCTTTGAATGATAAACAAACCGGCATGAAGTTTTGACTTTTTTGGGTGTCTCTAATTACCCTTTTCTTAGTCATGGTCCACCTTCCAACATTGCCAACATTAGAGATCATCCAATAGATGGAAAATCCATTGTCATGTGTTGGTTTTACCATGCACTATATGATGGTCACACAACATGTTTGCATCACCTAAGACATTCCACCATCCATTGAAAATAGAATGTGTAAGCCACACAATATCACACATCAATGATCATGACTATAAAATATTCAATCTTGGCACATTTAGTTACAATTAACCAAGGGGCATTTAACCTTTAACATAATTAGTAAGTTTTGTATTATAAATCCCAATATGCTGCAATCTTTTAAGTTCCATTTATTGGCTTGTTAGGTGATAATGAGATCCAATAGAATATGCTAATTTTTCATTTACCCCATCACATCATACAGATTCAATATAATAACTTTCAACTATTTCCATCACTAAACATTCATGCATCTAACCAAACCACTTGAAGGTTTTGTTCCAACTTCATGAGCACCAAAAAAAGAAAATGTCAAGCAATCATTAACAAAAGATACATTGCTAATCTCATCTATAAATGTACTTTTAAAAGATTTCATATGTAAACCAAACAATGCTTATTTTTTCACTTGGCTAGGGACATCAAGAACAATCACCAAGGGCTAAGAACGTCTCACAATCCTGTTTCCCTCAACATGGGGAGCAATGAAAAATACAAGAATAAAAAATTGTTGAAAACATCTTTAACACAAGTTCTTTCATATTTCAAAAATTAGCATGCATCTCTATTAAACTATGTAACTTATGCTTTTGTAGAGTAAAAAAGATTTATGGACATGCAAAGGAGTTCATCTAAAACTCCATAACAATGGCTTATGCACAAATAGTACTATATGATACAAGTGTCAAACATCACAATGCCCATAATATCACAATAATCTTGATATTTTCAAGTTATTTGATGATTGTCTATCAGGGCTTTGACTAGAAAAACACAACATACATGACATTTAGTGGACATAATTATTATGGCATCAAACATGAGGTAGATTATTCCCAAAATAATGAGATGCTGCGAGTGTTTTCCAAATTAGCAAAACAAGGGTGTTTCAATCCTTTCTTGTTACATCTAGTCTTGTAAGATGCTAATATGTATGTCAGTTATAGGTATTGGATATGACGAACATTGCTACAATACTAGTAGATGAATACTTTGTTCCATATGCTTGTTCCTTCTCCAAGCCACTGAGGGAATCTTGAGCAAAATAATTATGAAGCCATACCATTATATTTTAAATCGACACCACATCGATAATATTTACAACATCACTGACCTCCCTCCCTGTCTCATCATCTGATAAGACTATCCCACTATTGTACTTTGAATCACACCATCAACAAAGAATAAAATGGCTCTTTGGCAGTGTCTTTTCAGTTACATGTCTTTAGAGTCAAGAGTAAGCTACTCGCCTTATATAACAACTCTATGCCATCCTTTTCCATTTCCTCTCACAAACCCCAAGATCCCCGAAGTTGCTGACCTGGAGAATGGTCCAGAAACTTCAATTCATTTAAGCTGATTGCTCTAATAAAAATATCGGCTTCTCCTAAGCATATTGTGATAAGGACAAACTGATTTCAATGAAATAATAGAAATACATGATACTAAAATATTAGAACAGTAATCATCTAGTCATGGAAACATCAATGGAAACCTGAAGGAGAGGTATGAAGCTGCTTGGCACGATCATTGCAGCTTCCAAGCAAAGCAGGAGGTAGGCCACTGTCTTCATTTTCAATTACCCGATCCTCTTCCTCAATAGCTTCAAATATACTTGCTCGGAGCTCGGCCTACACACCGCTTTCACAAAATTTCAACTTAAACAAAGTTCAGAATTGTAAACAAATAAGACATAAACTGCTAAGCTCAAGAACAAAGCAAAATGGTATGCACAATCTCAACATATTAAACTATAAACATCATGTAGCTTATTTGTGGTCAATTAATATATTATATTTCTGGCAAATAGGTTAAATGAACAACATTTAAATTCACAAATTCACCAATTTACAGATCCTTACCGGTAAACAACAAAGCTTCAGAACTGCTGAAAAGTATTACTAAAGCCAATACGTAAGCCCAAATTTAACTCAAACGTCAAAAAAAAAAAAAAAAAAAAAAAAAAAAATCGAAAACGAGCGTTCAAGAAGCTCTCCTCAAAGCAAACATTAGCTCGCTGGAATGTTAAAAACATGTGCAATTTCGTACTGCAGTTCGTGCCACTAGAATATAAACTGGAATTTGAAAAAAAAAAAAAAAAGAGAGAGAGAGAGAAAAACGCTTTTCAAACTTAATACATTCCACTCATTTTACTACTATGTTCTAACCTAGAGGTGAGATTTTAAGAGGACCATATCCGGAAAACCATCTCCAAAATTACAACTGGAGATCAAAGGAATATGAACAGTTACCCTTATCTTCGCAAGAACACCCTTCTTCTCTAGCGTTCGGGTGACAAGAGTCTTCAGGTCCATCATCTCCCTCGCGTAGTCATCCATTCTTTTACTCTTTGCTCTCCCCCGATAATGGCAAACGATGGAGGAAGGACAAAGCCAAGAGCCTTATCTTTTCTCTCTCTGTCACTGCGCTTTGTGCTGCTTGCAATGCCGCCGACGACAAAAAAGCCCTCTTTTCTTCAGCTCAAATGCCCCGACGGCCAATTGTTCTGTGACCAGATGAACGTTTGAATTAAAAACTTTCCGTAACGGAAAATTTATATTTTATAATTATTTTATGTAAATAAATTTGTTCATTCGCTAAAAATATGAAGAGTCAAATTAATATTTTATCTAAAAATAATTGAAAATTAATTTTAAATTTTAATTTATGTAATTTTAATATGAACTAGAAATTAAATTTTTATTATTTTTAGTGAATTATTTTAAATCTAAAAATATATAAGATGAAATCTATTACATCTTATAACAAAATCATCAAGCAAGCATTGACAAAGTGAATAACAACTTAGACTTGAACTCAACTTGCTCAACAAAAAGTCAAATATATGTTATGTTATAATATGTTCTATTAGTTCTTTATGTGCATTCATTCTTTACTTCAATTTTTATATATTTTGATTCAAATTTATGTATTGAGTGAGCGGAACAATGTCTTCTGCTTTCGAATTTTTCAAATTGACTTGTGAATTGTCCATTAAGAGATATAATATCTCATGTTCAACAAATCTGATAAGCCATAAAGATGCCTAGGTAAGCATATCTTAAAACATCGAGACACATGAATGTTAACATAAGTAAGCATATGATATGGTGTGCTTTGGATTTCCTATTATGGTGCTCTATTAAGTTAATTTTCCTAAGTTAAGATGCTTGTTGAGGTATAGCATATCCCATGTTACTGAGACTTAACATCAAAACAAGGTATCATAATATTAAACGAGGTAAATGTTCTATCTTCTTTGAACAAAAAAAAATTAATCACAAATAATTTGGATTCAAAAAAGTTTTAAAAATATAAATATTTTATCGTGCAATATATTGGTCCAATAGGTCAAGTAATATTATTATTTCATTATAAAACAATTTACTCAATTTATGTTACATTGTATTATATTATTTAGTATTACATTATTATGTGAATGGTTTATTATATTATAATGTTAAAAAGATAAATAAACAATCCAAGAGATCAAAAGTTTTAAGTGATAAAAGAAATTTAAATTCATTAATTATCTTTTCACTAGAATTTGATTCCTTGAAGCATATAACAAAAAACTCGAATTCATATATGCTATTAAGATTTGGAATATGAAAAGGTTTATGATTCAAAAAAGTCGAAGCAATGTAAGTATTTATCGTGATGAATTCAAAATCATTAATGTTATCATGCATTTTCGTATTTCAATAACAAAAAAACAAAAATGTAAAAAAAATATTTGTATTTATTCAATTGTTAAAAATATTGTTTTGTTGAAAAAAACTAAAAAAAAATTTATTGTATTTGAATTATGAAAATTTTCAAATTAACTTGATTGTTATGACCACATACATATAAACATTGTGATCACATTATTTAGTTAATTGTAATATTATATCTATATTTAGTTATGTCATATAAATAATATACATTATATTTATTAACAAACATGACATTATTGTCTAAATTGATGTAATCATGCAATAAATTAGATGAAAATTATGCTAACACAACTTATATTAATAACAAATAATGAATATTTATACAAAACATTCTACTCTAAAATACGCATTAAGTTAGTGAAAACAAACATATCCCCAATTGACATACAATTAGAAAAAGAAACAAAAGACATCATCTAGTAATGTTTTTGCATTTTTACTAATAGAAACTTATGTTTTTGTTTGCAAGTAAAGTTGATGAATTTTGAATTAAAAATATTTTTTGTAAAATTATTTGTTAAAATTTTGATATTTATGAATTTTCAAAATTTAAACATTAAAAAACTTTTTAAAAGAACTTAACATAAGGATTGAGCATGAAAAAGAAAGAAAAAAAGTGGGTTTTCCCAAACCCTACAAAGAAAGAAAAGAATTGATATGTACTTTACTTGCATAAGGAATAAGCTTGAATGAATTCTTCAATGCTACCATACATCAAATACCAATGCCAAACAATACTTCAAATTCAACAAAACACCAATCATACAACTTTCCAACACATTTCCAAAAGCCAAAACCCTAAACTCATTCATATAAATTAGTCAAAAAGAGTACACAATTGTATCAAGGTCACTGAAGAACAAAGAAAATGAGGGTAAATTTTCCATTAAGGGAGAAAAAATGTCAATAAATCAATCTTCATATATACTTCTCTTAATGCACATCCAGAGGAACGATTCAATTGAACGATGCACAACGGTTTCATAGACCCAAACTTGAATGAATAACATCAATCATCTCATCATAGAACTTCGTTGCCATTAAAAATGAAGGATAACCTCATCCAGATCACTGAAAGGAAAACAGAGCAATGAAAATGTGCTAAACACACTATTTTTGAAGAACCCTTCAAAAGTTTTTACTTGTTAAATACCATTTAGCTAATATTAGTGTTATTCATATTCATAATGAAGAAAACATGGAAGAATTAACTTACCTAATACAGGTTGTTGTTTAACTTTGAGAGATCAGCAAGATGGCTTCTAGTAATTTGTCGATTTCTATGGGCTTCGTCAAGTGAAAATCCATTCCACAACGAAGCATAGCCTTTGTTTCATCAGGCGTAGCATGGGCAGTTAGAGCAAGGATTGGCACATGGAGGCCATATTGCTTTTCTGCTATGCGAATGCATTTTGTTGCTTCATATCCATCCATTACTGGCATCTATTAAAAAGAAATTGGCAAAGAGAATGATTACACTGTCATTTAATTGAAACAATCATACAGGGAAGATGAAGATTAAATCGATTATGTTATAATATTTATTGATTATTTATGTAAAGTTAGTTGTATATATGTATCATCATTTAGAAAACCTTTGATTTTCATTCATATTTGTGTTCATAACAATAGATTGCAAAGCTTCATGGGTAGCTAAATAACTTCAACAATGGCTCTGAAGAACTTAATTTCTTGGTCAAAAGAACAAAATGTAGAATAAAAGAGCCAATTAAAGCTGAAAAAACAATGGTGGGGAAAGTAATATAGCACAATCCATAATGTAAAAGAAAGACTGCAATTGATCTTTAATTTATCTTCGTTTCATTTCGTTCTTGATTACCATAAAGTGTTGACGATATGATGACAGTAACTGTAAAAGCTAATGTAATAATTTAATTCTTAGATGTTTAGCACGATAAGTACCTGACAATCCATTAGAATCAGATCAAATGGAAAATTCCATGAGCTACCTTGAGAATTCTGACCAACTTCTTCCAAAGCTTTTTTCACAACATTCAGAGCTTCTAATCCATTGTTTACAACCCTCACATTTGCGCCCGAACGAGAAAGAAATTTCGAAGCAATTTGGCGCAAAATGATTGCATCCTCAACCAACAATATGTTCATGCCACTTAAGGGCTTCTGCTCATTAATATCTCGTAAAACTGCAACTTTCTTTTGCGAAGAACTCAGCAAGGATCTGGACTCCAAGTTGCTTGTACTACATATGTCTCGGGCATCTTGAGAGATTCTTTCTTCGCATGATTGTCCAAACTCTTGCATCAGCTCCAGGATCTTATATATGCGTGAACCATGGATAGGCTTATGCAGTATAACATCACATGGCAGAAGCGAACCCGATGAACTTGAATCGGTCAAACAAACAACTTTGTACTCTTGAAAAGGATGAGGGCCTTTAGCAAGAAAAGCTAAAAACGAATGCATTGCGTAGACATTCCTAAAACTCAAATCAAGAACAACTAACAGGTATCTTGGTGAAACTCTCAAGCTGGTTTTCTTGAAGACATCTTTTATGCTAATTGACAATACTTGTTTACCATCATCTCTTGCACTTAAAAAATCACCATTGTCAACACTAGAAGGAATACTTGGTCCACGACTTGAAACGCTGCTGCTCTGGGATGTCAATTTTAAAGCATCAAGAAGGTTTTCGGGTTGTTTAGCCACAATTACCTTAACACCAAGGGTTCTCATCCAAGCTTGCAAGATTCTTCTTGTTTCAGCACCATGAATCAGAAGTTGGCACGATAAACCTTCCAGGCCAATGGCTTGTGGCATAATTCCAAAGCAAATGTTTGATTGCACCTTCCCTCTTGTCTTTGAAGAAGATGATTGAAACTGGCCTACTGTTGAGCTCTCAACATCTTCTCCTTCAAGATTATTTGAAATGGCACCATTAGACTTCATGAAGATGTTAAATATAAAACAGCAGCCTTTTTCGCTTGGCTCCTTTTCTTTGATGCCTATGTCACCACCCATTAATCGTACCTATATGAAATGAAGTCAAATAATCAATACAAGAAGGTGTGATATGTAATTTTCCGAAGATAAACAACAAATTGCCAAATGAGTAAGTTAAACTATTCTAGTCAGCTTACATAAGATTGGACGATTCCAAGACCTAAACCTGTGCCTTCATATCCAGATGTTGATTCCTTCACCTGAACATAATTCTCAAAAACAGAAGCTCTCTTGTCCTTAGGTATCCCAATGCCAGTGTCGTCAATTTCAAATACAAATTCCAAATCACTTTGATCATGTTGAACAGTGTTGACAGATTGCTTATCAACATCAACATGCCCAATGCTACAAAACCAGCTTGATACAAGTGCACGCAAGTGAGAAAACCAACCTTTTTGGATCGAAGTGAGCTCCATGTCTTTCATGCTAACCTTCTTAACCCAAGCACGCACAATAACATGTCCCTCTGAAGTAAATTTAACAGCATTACTAAGAAGGTTATCTAAAATCTGCTTAAATATCCTGCAATCGCCTCTAACATTCGAACATGCGAAAACCGAAAAATCACAAGGATTCCATATCACTTCCAGGCCTTTGTCAAGAGCAACCACATGAAACATGTCAACAGATTCTTCAATTGCTTGAGCCATACTAAACTCCACCTGTTCAAGTTGCATCTTTCCTGCTTCCACCTTACTTGTATCAAGAACAGAGTTCAAAATCCCTGATACACATAGTAAGCCAACAATAAGTATAATGATTTGGAAACCATTAATCATTAAAAATTTTGGGTTTGCAATATTTTTTGTGTAATTGAATTATGCTAAAAGTTGTGAATCCAATCACATGATTTACCAAACAAACAAAAACAAATGGGGATTATAAAAACTCACCTAGAAGTTTTGATGTACAAACATTCATTTGCAATAAGTTTTGAGAAATATCAGAACCTGAAGATATATCATCTTGACACAGCCTTATTAACCCTGTAATGCCTGCAAGGGATGCCCTCACATCATGACTAGCATTTGCAAATGCAATACTTTTATTCATACTTTTCCTCTCAGCTTGCTCAGTTGCCTCCTTTTGTTTAATAAGGTTTGCAAGTATAAAGTTCTTCTGCTCTAGTAATCTCCTCAGAAGCTTTGATTGAATACAACTGCCGACGGTTGCAATCAGAACGAAAGAAGATAACAATAGGACAGTGGTAATATTCACCTCTTGCAATATGGGTACAACATTATCCCATGGAAATGTGACTAATATAACCTGCAAGATGCAAAAGATTGCAAGCAGCAAAGCTCAAATAAATGAGATCATCAAGATGGCTTATACAAAAGGAATAGGACATTGTTGGTAATCACCGAAGTAAATGTTTAAATGTCATACCAATTGGATTTCTGCAACACTGATGGGAACACACTCTACCTTAAACCTTTCTTTCTCTACCATGCCATGCTGTGTACTTGGGTGGACAAGCTTATCCCAATCAATAGTAGCCATACAAGAATCACTAGTAAAACCAGTCCTTGAGAATGTTTCACCCACATCACATGCCTTTGAAGTGCTATTAACAAATTCTAGTAAAATTCCATCTTTTGTGAACACGTAAGCACATGCATCATGGAGATCGGAGGAAACCAAATAATCTATAAAATCTTTTAGTGCAATGCCAATAGCAACTACACCTATTCTATCTATAGGAGCAGTAAAAAAGAACATTTGGTCTCTGCTGTTTCCCCAACGATGTCCATACGACGGACCCATGCTCCTGCCTTGCAATGCTGCTGAGTACCACTTGGAGTCATTTGGTTCAATACGGGGAACAATAAACGAGTTACCCAAACCTTTTCCAGTCAGCTCATCAACTTGTTCAGCATTCCATTGATTTCGCAAAGTTGAATTGAAAATCATGGATGTAGTGTTCAAGAATAATGCAAAAGTTTGGTCTTTCTCTTGAAAATATGAGAAAACAACATGATCAACACTAACAAAAGATATCTGTGATGCCAACTGAATTGTTTTCAAGGCCATGAATAAACTTGGCGCAACCTGAATTTGGACAAGACATTTAAATTCAGCTATAGGACATGCACATAAATGTTACTAAATTCTTACAAAACTTAGTACAAAAATGTTACTAAATTCTTACATTAATCTCAATGGTGGAAGATATCGAGAAGTTCTCCTGGAAAGCGGAGTCAATGATACTTGCAACATGATGAACTGAGAGATTTGCTTTAATAATGTATAAAGCTCTCTCCTCAAGGAGTGCTAATATCATACTGTTCTTGTCACCAAAATCATTTTCAACAATATGTTCAGCATGTTGAGTTATGAAAATTGATATGAAAGCAATGCCAATACCAAGAACTATTATAACCTGAATACAAATTGGAGTGGATATCAGATTGGAGGATAAAAATAAGGTTAAAACATCATAATACTCTATGCAATATTATGACAACGCATTATCAAAATAGCAAGGGGAAGTGAGTACCACAGGCATGACAATCCACATGTAGGACAAAAGTATAGACTGCCTCATGATTTCGTATCTGCCACATGCAAAAGATAAACAAGATTATGCAACATTCATATAAATTTAATAAACTCAAAAAAAGAGCATAAAAACATCAACAATATTATAAGATTCAAATAAGTGATGTGAAACCATTTAAACAAAATATGACAATGATGTTTATGACATTTTGGTGGTAAGCCAAAAAAAGGTCTTTAGATGAAAAGAATAGGGTGAGGTCCCTTTATTGGGAAAGTCTTATGTACTCTAAAGGTGAATGAGTAATTTAAAGAACCCTCAAAAGAGGTCCTTTGGGGTTCAATAGAATATTGGGAGCAGGAGCAAAGGTCGAGGAACATGCACAATATAAGGAAATACCATTTTAGAAGTTCCCCAAAGGGAAGCTCTTACGATAAAATATTGACTCAAAAGTTACCATAAAGAGTCATTTTTAGAAAATTAATGAGGGAGTCCTATCCTCGACCCCTTTTTTTAATAATGAATCCAATCATTAAGGGAAGAGAAAGGGAGACTTGGATGTGTAATTATCTGATTGTTTTTTAGTATGTTTAATCAATAGATGAAGAAGCGGAAATAAGAAAGTTCTATTGGGCTAGGAGATGCTTGACTTGCTATAACTTCGACCCTACAAACCTTAGAATTCAATCCGCTAGAGTCAATTCCAAATTCTCATCATATTGATATTAGAACTCAAGCTCTAGCAATTTCCCAATAACAAAATGTCATCACTTAGTTACACCATCTCCATTGCATTGCACTTACTCAAGGTAATAAATAGAATGAGTGCATTAGAAGATCCAAACACATAAGTTTGAAGAACTATATGGTGATATGTGCAACATCATGAATGCATGGTAATCAAGCACAATTCAATCAACCAAACCCTACACATATTATTATAAGAAGATGACAAGATTCATCTCACTGGACAAATAAGTTCTTGGAAAAATATGATCTAACACTTGATCATAGGGAGGTACATTAAAAACATGAGGCAACCATTCTTGCATAACTCCTAGATAACATAAACCCTAAGAAACAAGGTAAGAGGAAGATCATAATCAGGAGGAAGATTATGTTAATGTGAATGAAATATCATACGATGGTCAGAAGGATTTTATGGACTGGCTAGTTAGTATAAATCCTTATTTCAATTGGTACTAAATGTTAAGATTTAGAAAAATGATATTCCTTAGAATGAAGTTAACTGGGCACACTAAGATCCAAATGATAAGAATAGGAAAGAGAGAAGTTAGGTTTGATCAAGAAGCGATTAAAAATTTGGAAGAAATGAAATGATTGCTCAAAGAACAATATCTTTCAATCACTAATTTGGAGAGATTACTTAATGAATTTTACTAGATAAGGAAAGAAATCATGAGTGATTTTGAATCTAAGTATTAATTTAGGAAACTCATAGTCACATTTGATCTTGCCACCCAACCCAATTCCACTAAATCAAGATTTCAAAATACACTATGATCAGAGCTAACTAAATAATTATTAAAGTATAATATTTATACATAAGAAGAAACATATAATGTAGCATTAAATTGTAAGAGGTATTTGAACTCAAATAGGCCAATAGATATAATTAAAATTAGCAAAGTTCACATCTAAGTACCTAAGCAATCATACTCACTATTGTCCACATAGATGGTTCTAGGCACCTTGGAGAATGCTACAACAATAGATAAGGATAAGTAGAGTATTGATTTAAGAATAACTAAAATGTTCTCATATCATTATGTCATTTAGTAATATAAATGCAAGAAACATAGATATGTGGCTACAAAATGCAAGCAACATGGTATAAGAGTTTTGACTTTGAACAAAAGAAAGAGATAATAGTCAAATAAGGGAAAAAAATTATATAAGATCCATATAGTCAAATAAATATTATACATGTTCTAAATACCAAAACAAAATTATAAGATCCATGTATCAAATTGATTTCCTCAATCTTGTCAATTTTATACAAATCATAATTAACATTTTTGTGATTTTTAAAACTATTTGTGTATATAAAAACATATGAACTACCAACCTTATGCATTTAATCATTGCAGCTTCTAAACTATTTAATTTTCAATATATTAATTTCTTTTTTAACATTTCTTAACTTTTTTATTTAATTTCCTTTCTAATATTTCTTAACATTTAATTATGCCCAAGTGGTATAATGCATAATGTATATGATTAAAACATTAAAATATTTTTTCTATGTATTTGTTAACTATAATAATAATGCAAATAAAAGAATATAGACATAATTAAACTAATTAAATAATCCTTGAAAAAAAATTATGCATTTTTTAATTCAAATAAGCAACAAATTAAAAATAATAATAACATATTAATATAATTATCAGATAATTATTCTTAAAAATTTAACAAAGTACAAAAATTAATAATATTTTAAGAGTGTCAAAGAAATAAGAGTAAAATAATTCCTTAATTGTCATTCACGAGTTTTAAGATAGATTAATTCAAAATTATTTTTATTTTTTCAAACATGAGAAAATCAATTAAAATTTATGAATTTTCAGCAAGAATGTTGCCCACATAAAAGACTTCAAACAGGTTTAGGTTCTATACCATCTCATTCTCTTTCCATCATATTCAAAGTATTTCATCATTTTCTTTCAATTTTTATCTTTTTATCCATTGAATTCACTTGTTCACTTTCCTTCTTGTTTTCTTTCAATGATTTTTGTGTGCATTTTCGAAGGACCTAATTCTTCATGAGCAAAAAGCATCATTCAATTAGAAAAAGGCTCTGTTATCATTGGGCTTATTACTTTAACTTTTTCTTGTGTTGAAATCCTCAATTTGCCCACTAACTTTCTTCACAGCAAGTAAAATACAATTTTGCAAAAAAAAAAGAACTAATAAATAAATCATAATATCAAATCATTTTCTTTACTAATTTCACTGTCATTCTACAAGAAAAAAATACTATTTATTCTATATCAATCATTAACCAGCTTCATTTATGTAAATGGATTACAAACTTGCAAACTACATACGAAATACACCTCTACGAACGAATTCATTTGCTTCCTCATGCATAAGAAAAGTTGCAGACCCAAATCAGAGGCCATAAAAACTAAGATTTTTGCCTGCCCTTGAAATATGATTGCATTTACCTCACAGCTACATGAATGGAAAAGCTCCATATGAACCTGTGGCTACAAGATAACTTTGCTCAGTACTCCCTAGATGAATGGAAAGGTGGAACCTTTAAGGTAACTACTAAACCACTCGCACAAATGGCTAAAGAGGGAGGAAGACATTGAACCGAACAAGAAGAAAAGGCACAAATCTATGAATTCAGCAATCAAATACATTGACAGTAGACCAAATAACTATCCAAAATATGGTTCACAAAGAAAACAGTCAATCTCAAGAATAGCAACTGCCATTCGAGTTAAAAGCCAAGGCTGATTTGCCAACTTGAGAGGTACATATGATGACAAGAAACATCAATCAAACATGGTAAGTTGTATCACATTCACTCCCCTGAACTCCAACTTCTTGTTGAGGCTAATATAGTCGTCATTTTTATTTGTAAGAAGAATTTTCAGTTAAAAAACAAGCAACGAATTTAATTTTATGCTGCAGAATATCTGATTCACTATTTTTGTTTGTGTAAATCATACAGCCACCACATAACAACACAAATTATAATCTTGCAATAGCCTGGAATATATAAGTAGATATGATTAGTAGCTAGCGGAGATTGTCACTAGTGGTGGCCCCATATTGGTTATCTATTTCAGATAGTAATTTGCCATCTTTACAAGTTCTAAGTTCGCAGAAAGGTATTACCAGTTTAATATGAATGCTACCTAAGATGACCTAAGATTACTTAACACTAAAAAGTGGTTAAATTACTCTTAATGAGAGATTATTTACGAGAATACTTGCATGCATACCGTAGATATGATGTTGCCCTTTGAGATCAGATGTCTGAGTTCATGCTCAAGTCTTCCTCAGAAAGTGCTGCAATAGGAAAATCTGTTCTTCCTTCTATTTAGTATAATATTTAAGTAGAGATAATTATATTAAATAAAAAAATTATCTTTAAAGCATTTAAAGTTACCTTATTTGTAGACTTACTACCAAATCTTTTGTTCTTTCACCAAGTATTTAAAAACAATCTTTTGTCTGAATCCTTGATGGGTTGATACCAAGCACCATAAGTGGTGGTAGAGTAAAAATTGTTTCAAAATTTGGTGAAGTTCTCTTGGAAAACACTTTGAAACGCACTTTCCAAACACTTTGAAATAAGTTGTTCCGGTTCAGCTGTTTGCCGGCCGGTCCAGGTCAGCCACCGGGTCGGACCTTCTCCGGTCCGACCCGGTCTGGGCAGGCAGCGCTACTATCCTTTGCTTTTTCACTTCTCCCGATTCTGCGGTTGCGAAGCGAGATTCCTGCGGTGGGGAGGCGCGTTCGGCGGGATGGCGAGCAGGAGAATGCTGAGGCGTGGGCCAACGCGAGGACCCGAGGCCGATGCTATCCCACCTTGAACCGGTTCATCTCAGCGATTCGTTATAGCCAACTGAAGACGAAGTTCAACCAGAGAGTGAGGAAAGTCTGCGTCTCTGTAGCTGCCGACTGTGAATCCTCCTGTCGGCGGCAGCCTGTCGTCTCCGCGGTTGGAACACAGTGAAATAGGGTTTGCGGCAGCCGCAAAACAAACTGTTTTTCCTCCCTTCCTCGGTTTCTTAATCACGTCGCAATCTTCGTATTTCAATTAAGACATTCCTATCGATTGTTATTATGTAATCTAATGTTTCCTTTTTGTTACTAATTTTAATTTGATTTTTATAAAGTTTATGACACGTTTAAAGAACACAAAAATAGCAAAAAAAATATGTTTTTGTATAACCAAAAATCATCTTTTCTTAATCTTACTTTTTACCATATTTGAAGCTTAGTTTTAATAAATTTATAAGATTGAAACATATAATTTAAAATATATTAATATTTTTAAATTATTATTAAAATATGATATTAAAAAGAATAAAAATAAATTTCTTATAATGTAATTATGAAAAATAATAAAACAATAAATTTTGAATTAAAGAATGCATCATATTTGAAGGAAATGTCAAAAAAACCCACACATTACTTGGTTCTTACGGGATGGCCTTCAACAATACTTATATGTTGCTTATAATGGAAGTATAAAGAAAAAAAAAATCATAAATTAATTTTAAAAAGTTGGCCATAGATTAATTTCTTACCTATTGTAATAATTCAAATCTACTTCAAAGGCAAGGAATTGAATAATGGGGGTTCCACATGCTTTATGGGCAACTACTATTTTGGCTTTAATAATTAAAAAAAAATTAAATATTTTTCATAAAAAAAATATGTTTGTTCAATTTAAATTAAATTATGAGCCATTTATGAGTCTTTTATTCCAAAATTCAACTACAAAATTAACCAAAAGCATTTGAAATATATGTAAATGTCTTGTAGAGTAGTTACAAAGATATTAAAATGCTTTATAAAATTATTTATTCACATTAACAATGAATTATATCAATTTTTTTATGTTTTTTTATTCAATTTAATATAATTAAAACGTTATTTGAATACTTAATAAAAATATTTAAGTTTAAGTTGATATGTATAGTCATACAAAACATATATGTATGTAAAATATGATTAGTTTTTATTAATTTAATTAATTTTATTTTGTGGATAATTGATTTGACTATTTTTTGTTGTAAAGATTTAGATTTATATGATTCTATTTGTTTTAAATTTATAGTTTAAACTCAATTTAAATGTCTTTATATTTGAATAATTATAGTATAACTATCATTAATAAAACTTATGTGAGATCTCATTAAAAAAAGAATATTAAAGTATATAAACCATGAGTATCATTAAAAAAAGAATATTAAAATATATAAACCATGAGTAGATAGTTATAATTATTATACATTTATTCTATCTCTCTTAAAAAACTAAATAATAATTTTAGTAGAATATATCTGTTTTATTATTAATATTATATTTTGAAAAAAAATTATCAAATATCTTAGCATTATAATTACAAATTTTAACTCTTTATTATCTTTTGTATGTAATTGTATTCTTACTATTATTAAGATAAATGTTTTGTTGAAACCTTGTTTTTTTATCTCAAAGTATTAAATACTTATTAAATTGTAATCTTTTTTATTAGCTCAAAATATATTTTTAAAAATAAATTTTATGAATTCTTTTTTAAGAATTACTTCTTAGCAATAATGCTATCAAGCAATATCAAATGATTTGTTTGAAGCAAGTGTTATAATTTTTAAAAGAGATGGAGAAAAATTATTAAAAATAATCGTTTTATAAAAAAAATAAAAATACATTGTTTAAAATTTTAGAAAGAGTCTTATTTGACAAAACTATATTAAAAAATGAATTATTTAAATTTTATTAATTTATTTGATAATGTTAAAGTACACTGGTTTCCAATCGCCTATGGTACAATGTATCATTAAGCAGAGCTTAAAAGATTGGTCAGCATAATTATATACCAATCATTAGTTGATCTACAAATATGTTGGTTTATAAAAAATACTTATGTATCTTTAAAAACAATATATAATTAAATTTATAAAATAATAGAAATAAGATTTGATATCTATTAAAAAAGAAAATTATTTAAAAATTTATGTCATAAATCAACTTACTATTATTTGTTAGAAAAAAATATGTTAAAGTTAAGATAACTAGATCAATAAATAATATATTTAAAAGAATAAAAAAGGATCTATTTGGTTATAATATTGAACATCTAGAAGATGTAATGCTTATTTGGTTATTGTGTTATACATTAAGAATAAAATTGTTGTTAGAAATCGTTGAATGAGTATAATGTGTCAATTATGTAGGTGAGGTATTATGTTAATTTAAGATAATTTTTACTCGAGTTTTATTTTTCTTATGAAGTCTCTCACTAGTTAATACCATGACATCTCATTTATAATTCATGCCTCTTCTTTTGAATATATTCATAATATTCTCTTTGGATTATCACATAATCTTATTATTTATTATTCTAACGTCGTATAAAGACATTTTTGGTGAAGTATTATCATGATCATAATAATATTTTATAAAAAATGTATGAATATCATGATTAAAATTTCATTCTTCAAAATATGTGATATAAAAGCTTAAATATTATTAAGAAATTATTCCCACCAATGTAATTTATATTCTATTTGACAAATTTTTAAAAAATTTAATAATCACTAAGACTAACCTCCATCTTAGATATTAACAATTAAAGACGACAAATAATATTTGTTATATTGTCATTTGAACTATTTATGATGTTTGTAAACTTCTATTTATGTCATTTTTTGTATGCAGTTTTTTGTTATAATTATATGAATATTATGCATATTATTTTTAATCTTACATAGAACAAAATTCATGTAAATTTTAACTCTGTCTTTTATTAGTAAATTATATGTATAGTATACATAACAAAAAAAATAAAATAAAAATTTATCAAAATAATTATATGTGCATATAATAAAGTATTAAATTAATTTTTAAAATTTTAATTATCTTATAATTAATAATTATTTTTCTATCACAACCTTTAAATTTTTATGTTTATTAATTCATGTATATTATCTTATATATTGTACACAAACATATTTTTATATTTCAAATATTACTATTTTTAAAATTTAAATATGTGATTTTTTATGACAATAAGCATAACTTCATAAAAACAAAAACAACTTTCAAATTAATAATATTAAAAAAAATATCATATAGTTTTAAATTAACCTAATTTGATAACTAAAGAACCAAATGTTTAGAATGTGACAATATCATTATTAATGATAATGTCATTATCACATGTCTATGGTTGACTAAATGAGTGATATATATATATATATATATATATATATATATATATATATATATATATATATATATATATATATATATATATATCCTTCTGATTAATAAGTTTATATAACATTTTTTTTCATATTTTTTAAAATTTTTTTAATTATTATTTATATAAATATATATCGAATGATATTGATTTAATATAAATTTTTTAATAAATTAAAGTTTTTTTGTCGAAACATATAATCTCAGGCAATGAAGTCGGGACATATAATACCACGCAATCTTTCTCCATTAGTCAACCTAATTATATTTTAACCTTCACTTATGCACATCGGCACCCAAATGAAAAATAATTTGCAATATCACCCATACCCATTTGCAAATCTACCACCCATCCCATCGTCTTCCCGACTCCATCTTCGACAAACCGAAAGCTCCACCTCACCAAACAGAACTAATTAACCTACCTAATCCACTCTCTCTCTCTCTGTCCCCCTTGCCCACCCCTCTTAAATGATCCCCCCTCATCGAAGCCCTCCGCGGACGAGCTCCACCGCCATGAAACTCTCCAGCCGGAGCATCGCCGGCGGCGGCGTCTCCTTCCTCGCCCTCGCCCTCTCGGTCTTCCTCTTCGCCGGGTTCATGTACGGCGCGGACGTCCGTTCCATCGCCGGCTTCGCCTCCTCCCGCACCTCCGTCCAACCGGAGGCCGCCGGTCGCAAGGAGAGGGAAGCGCCCAGTCTTCCGGAGGGATGCAACGTCTTCGCCGGGAATTGGGTATTCGACAACCGGTCACGGCCACTCTACCGGGAGGAGGAGTGCCCGTTCCTCACATCTCAGGTAACCTGCATGAAGAACGGGAGGAAGGATGACACGTACCAGAAATGGCGGTGGAAGCCACATGAGTGCTCTTTGCCGGAGTAAGCTCGGAATAACCATCGCTTTTGTCTAGTGATTTTCCCACCGCTGTTGTTGAACCTTTTTAGGGTTTGTTTAATATATTTGCTAAATATTACATTAGTTTTTTTGTGTCAAATTATTAAACAATTATGATAATTTCTTTGTAATGTTTAGAATTTTGATTGAAAAATAATATTTTTATTATAAAGAAACTTTTTAAAAAAAAATATATTTTGAGTTATTATTTTTTTGTAAAATAATTACAAACTTAGATGTCTTTAATAAGATTAAGACTTGTAAGTATTAAAGAGAGTTTGCATTTTGAAGGTTTGATGGCCAATTGTTGTGGGAGAGATTGAGAGGGAAACGATTGATGCTTGTAGGTGACTCGCTAAATCGCAATCAATGGGAATCGATGGTGTGTCTACTACACTCAGCTACGACAAATGGAGAGAAATCTCGTGCCCTTAATGGTTCTCTAGTCATTTTTAGAAGTAGAGTACGTACATTATTCATGTTTTTCTTATAAATTTTGTCATTAAGTTTATCAAATCAATCAAATAAACTAAATGATGTATTGAGTTGCTTCATCAATTTTTGGTGTAGGAGTACAATGCCTCAGTGGAGTTTTATTGGTCTCCATTCCTTGTCGAGTCAAACTCCGATGACCCTTCAATGCATAGCGTCACAAAAAGAATCATCATGCCAGAGTCCATCACCAAGCATGCACAACATTGGAAGGGGGTAGATTACTTGGTCTTCAACACCTATATTTGGTGGATGAACACAATCAACATGAAAGTCTTGTAAGTTGGCTTGCAAATCGAAAAGTTTGGTTGATTTGTGCTTCTATTTAATATTTGACTGATAGGCGGGGATCATTCAAAGAGGGGTCGACAGAGTTTGATGAGGTGGATCGAGTGGTAGCTTACGAGAGAGTCTTACGAACTTGGGCTCGATGGGTGGAGGAGAATGTTGATCCCAAAAGAACTTATGTGTTCTTCAATAGTATGTCTCCTCTTCATATAAGGTGATACTAAATATTTGAAGAATTGATATTATTATCATTATGTTTTTTATTTTTTGTAGGAGTTTAATCATTATCAAATTTCATATTATTAAATTTTTAAAACAATAAAAGTGGTTGAAATTAACATTATCCATGATTGTATTTTTTTAAAAAATAATATTTAAATAATAAAATTATGTTAAAAATTACAAAGGTATTACATACTCAAATAAATGTGTTAAAAATTACAAAGTTATTACATACTCTTATAAATGTGTTTTAATTATTTAATTTTCTAATTAAAATCATTGAATTGCCCCTTTGACGGGTTTGAAGTTTGGATTTTTTAATAGAATTGTTCATTGAGTGGTCTGTTTCCCTTCTAGAAAGATGGATATGCGATTAAGCCCCTTGAATCATATTATTTTGCATTCCTGTCCACTTAAAAAATGATTTATTAGACAAGGCAATTTCGTAAAGGTCATTCGGTAATTTTACATTTTGATCCAAAATTGGTATAGATATGACAAACATGCAATAATACACGTCTGTCAACGTCCTTGTTTGATGAAAAACTGCTTTTTTTATTCCCATTAATTAAAATTTTAAACTGTACACCCTCAACAACTCGTATTGACAAAAGCCTGTCTTGGTGGCGAAGGCCCGCAGACTGGGGTAACCCGACCGGGTTGAAGTGCGCCATGGAAACCCTGCCCATCCCGCCGGGCGCCCCCCCGAACGTGGGCACGGACCGGCGCATGCACTCCGTGGCGGCCAAAGTCACCGGCTCGGTTCGCGGTCCGCTGGTGACTTTCCTCGACATCACCGGGTTGTCGGAGTACCGCAAGGACGCGCATACCTCGGTTTACACCGTGCGGCAGGGGAAGGTCCTGACGCCGGAGCAGAAGGCCAACCCGGCGACGTACGCCGACTGCATTCACTGGTGCCTCCCCGGTTTGCCGGACACGTGGAACGAGCTCCTCTTCGCCCAGATAGTTACCCGCCCCTCGCTCGGTTGAGCCCGATCCGAACCGGACCGGGAGTAGTTTTTCTTTCCTTTATTTTTTCCTTTTTTTGTTTTAATTGTCGGGGAGTCGGTTCAAATCGTTGATTGCTTGTTGATTTTTTTAATTTAATTAGTTCGATGAGCTGGGAGGTGAGTGGGTTTAGGTGAAGAGGCAGGCAAGAGAGTTGACCCATGTTATAGAATGGTTGTAATGTGCACGGCACTTCTAATTTTTTTTTATAATTCTTTCATTTTTGCTTACAAAATTAAGTTTATGTTATTATTTTATATATAATAATCATAATGATAATAAAAATAATAAAGTACAAATTTTATGATTTGTTTTAAAATTATAATAAAAATAATAAAAAAGAGACTTATTATTGTTCTTTACTTAAATAGGTTCTTTATAGGAAAAATAATACACTTCAAAATAGAAAGTTAAAAATTTTTAATAATTAAATAATAATTTTTCTATACAACTAAAAGCTCTCAAAATTATTTTAAATATTAAAAGACTAAAAAAATAACAAAATTAAATTGAGATATAGAATGCATAAATATTGATTTAATAAAATTATCTTGATATAAAGAAACAATTAAGAATGCCAAACATGTAAAATAAATAATAAGTGAATAATTAATGTAAGGATTTTTGGATTTAAAAAATTATTAAAAAATATTAATTAATATAAAATAAATACTAAAATTATATGTTATCTATTAGCATATCATATATTTCTCATAAGAAAATAATTCCTATAATCTTTAATTAAATATATATTATATGCAAAATATTAATGTACTATACACTTTTTCAAGAAATTCATTTATTAATCTTCTTAAACCTTTTTTTTTTTTTTTTTTTTTTTTTTTTTTTGGGTGTAATCTTCTTAAACTTAATGCATCATATGTTGAACAATAATTATATATTAATTTTGAAAGTACCAAATAGATGAT
The DNA here is from genome assembly GCA_023846275.1 of Vanilla planifolia. Lineage (NCBI taxonomy): Eukaryota > Viridiplantae > Streptophyta > Magnoliopsida > Asparagales > Orchidaceae > Vanilla > Vanilla planifolia. Next base: position 9,359,777 of record CM043874.1, on the reverse strand, counting down.
TGGACTCAATCATTTCTTAACAAAATATTATCCTTTTTTTTTAAGCCTATCAAAGTCTTTAGGTCTTAATATTTATGAAATCTTTCAAATTTTTATTATAAATTATATTTGTTAAAACTCAAGTTCTTAAGTTTTCTTCCATGCTGTACGAGAGAAACGACAACAAATTCTGAATTTAACTTAGTTTCTCACATAATTCATTTTCTTCAATCACACAATTACTTTTCCCACTTCTCCTCTTCTTTGAAACAAATCAGGCTTGGTATTCTCTTCTCTTTCTCCCTTATTTTACTTAATTAAAATTTTATTAAAACAATTATAATGCCTTTTTTCAGCTTGCTTTCTTTAGCCTTTCTAAGGTTTTTCCCGTGATTTATCTTCCTTTCCCATTTCTTAACTCCCAAAGCTTCTAGCTACCTATAATCAACTATAAGAAAGGATTTAAATAAGCTTTAAGTGTTATATATATATATATATATATATATATATATATATATATATATATATATATATATATATATATATATATATATATATATATATGCATCACACATAGACATATACACACACCCATCTTTAATTTATAATAATTTTAATTTAATTCTAAAAATTACAAATGAAGAATCGTTAACTTTTTTAATGAGCTCTTTCAAATGATTTACTAATTTAATCATTCATAGCAATTTTTAAAAAATTTTATAATTTTGCAAAAGGTCTAAAATAATATTATTTTATTTTTGATCTTAAATTATAAGTTTTTATTGGATAATTATTAACTAATTTTATTTCAATCTTATAATTATAATATCACAAAATGTTTAATCTAGAATATAATATAAGCATATCATATTAATTTTCTTTTAGAAAAAAATTTGTTTTAAAATTTAGAAGAATTTAAAGTATTGCATTTTCATACAAAACTCTACTTACTAAGTGGCTTATATTTTAGTTTGGTTTGGAAAATACTACATTTACAATTAGAATCATTTTATTTCCTAAAGCACTTTGTAATTTAAAATTTGAACTAGTGTTTTTAACATACGTTGTATTTGATTGCAACAAAATATCTTATGAGACATATTTAATAATGTGATAATTTCAAAAATATATTTTATTATGTATGAGACATAAAATACATCATGAGCTCTAATTAGGTATAGTGATAATGCTAAGATGTAGATCTTGACTTTTTTTTTTTCTAATATTTGAAATAGACCAATATATTTTGGTATTGATTTCCCTGCTTTTTCAATTGTACAAATTCTTTTTTTAGAGCTTACTCTCACAAATACATGGTCTATCTCCTCAAGTTATGTATTTTTATGCTTAGCATTGGAATATATTTTTTTGCTTGTCTTGGATAGTTTGAATTCTTCTATTGATTAATTTAAACTTTTAAAATATTTTATCAACAAAAATAGAACCTAGTAATTGTCTTTCTTTTCCTTAACCTAATAGAAAGAAGATTAACATTTTTTTCTATATAAGGCTTCATAACATGTTATGTCAATACTTGATTCAAATTATTATTATAAGAAAATTCAATTAAATGTAAATGACTTTCCTAATTCCTCTCAAAATCTATAATACATAATTGTATTATGTAGAGTCTTTATTATTCTTTCTATTTAGAAATTTGTTCAATGATGAGAAGTAATAGGGAAATTTAGTTTTGTACCAAAAATTTGACATACCTTTCTTAGAAAATGTGATATCAATTATAGATTTTTATCTAATACAATTACTTTTGGTATCTTATGAATGAGTGCAATCTAATTTATATATATTATGAAAAATTTTTGATAAAATAAGTTATTTTTATAGCTAATAAATTTATTTTAATTATTAGAGGTATTTTAATAATTTTACAACATTAACCTTACCACCTTAATAAATATAAGTATTAAAGAGGGTTTTGACTATGGGTAAGGTAATTTGGCCATGTGAAGAAATTAGAGGAGAGAGTAGAAAGAAAAAAAAGAAGGAATGGTATAGCTCTCAACTATAAGAAGAATAAAAAGGAAGATAGCATAATCGATCTAGAGAAGCTTGGAAATAATAAAAACTATTAAGGAACTAGCTACTACAGTAGTGAGAATTTAAAGAAGGGTTGTTGGTGCTATTCAAAAAGGAAAAAGAAGCGAGTTGTTAGTTGAGAATGAAAAGAGGAATTTAATATTATTTTTCACTAATTTAGCAAGTTTTATTTGGAAATTGTAAGAGTTTAGCAAATGGATGCTTTGGAAATGTGATTTTAAGTGTTGGAATGAGTTTGAAGTGAATCGAGAAAATTTTAGTTATATTTCCATTTAGAGGGAATTGTATCATATGTTTAAACATAACATATGATATGATTAAGGTTAAGTTTGTTCAAGAAGGATGAATGTTGTAAGATTTGACAATGTTATCACACGATGTTTAAATTAATGATATTACATGATAAGTTCATCACATTATATGATTATTTTGAATTTTAAGAGTGCATTAAGGTTTAAATATTTTAATGGGGTACCAGGTAAAAAGTTGAATAGATCATATTATATTATTTAAAAATTGCATAAAATGATAGATGGAGGATTAGTGATGAAGGTTTATGTGGTAACCTCTACTCAATCTTCCTTGGTTGGGTACCATTAATTCCTTCATATCATTTTTAAATAAAATTCTTTTAAATAGAACTTTTATAAATTAGTGTAGAAGAGAATAAAAACATTTTCTTATAAAGACCAATTTTTAAAACAAATCTTTTAAATTCATAAGTTCTCAAACATTTTATTACAATAATAAGGTTTCATTCAACTTTACTAAATTAATAGTTATTACGTGCCCTTTCCTTAAATGTATAAAAATTGTAAGTAATACATCTAATATAGGTTAGTATCTTTTAAGTTGTGTCATTATTGATTTAGCCATCACTGCTCTCATGTACTCCTATGTAGTATTTTATTTTATCTTTTAAGTGTTAGACCAAAGTACACATGAGCCAATTAATATTAGCTCAATGGTAAAAGTATGCATGTTTGTGTGAAGAAAACAATATTTGGATAGTCGCATGCATGATCAATGTAACACAATAATATGATGTAATAAAAGCATGTCAATGATATCATATAAAAACATAAGCAAAATGTTGTAAAACAAATATCAAGTAAAAGCTTATTCATTTTTATCTTTCTGTAATTTTTATAATAATAAGCATGATATGCTTAGCAAATAAATTACTAACCTTAAGTAGTAAAATAATATAAAAGTGAAGTAATATATCTAATAAATAAGATAGGTTAACAAATGAAACACTATATGACAATCTATAAAAGATAAGAAAGAATTGAATTGTTCTCACATATATTATTATCATGTACAAATATTTTCGCCTCATAGTGCTAATATCATATAGTACTCATATCATATCATATCTTTTACATTGTTTCTTTCATATTCAAATTCTTTTTATCTATCTTTTCTTCTTTTTAATTTATTTTTTTAAGGGCATGATTTTGCCATATGATTATTATCTCTATTTCTCGAGATTCCATATCATATCATTATATATTAGAGAACTTGCAACCACGTTGCCTAACATCTTATGCTCATGATGATATGATCTCTATTATGCAATGACTTTTTGTATAAGTATTAACAACACCAGGGTGATGTTTCTCATATATTATAGAATCATGATACACATCATACATCTTGTGCTTGTGATTATGGGGTTTGCATTATGTCACAAATCTAATTTAGATATTAACAATAATAAAGGTGATTCTCTTATATCAGATGGTTGCATGATAGGTTCATAGAGAAAATATTTTTATATTATTATTTCTTCTTTCTCATATTGTTCATTAAGCTTAATAACCTTTCTTTCTTTCTCTTAATTTTTCTTTCATTTTATTTGTTTCTTCATAATTTATGTTTAAATTTTTATAGCACATATACAATTATTTATATATATATAACATATATCATAATAATAATATATAATCTTGTAAATTAGAATATATATAAATTACTCTATTCCATACATGATACTTATATTGTATTCTATAATAATATTCTAAGATATTTAAATAATTAAATTTATTTATATCATAGTTATTTAGTTTTCTTATCTGATAGCTTTTGAATACTTCTTTAATTGTCTATCTTTTCATCTATCTCTTCATTTTATTTCTTACATAATTTATATTGCATTCGATCAATAATTGTTCAATTTATATCCACAAGCCTTAAAAGTCCATACATTTTATTAAACACTTTTCATTCTTTAACATTCCATAAAATTATTTAATTTTTATATCAAAATTAATTATACATATTATCACAATTAGTCCCCAAAAAATATTAAAAAAATATGCTATGATTTATTATTCTAAGTTTCACATTATACGATCTGATTCCTTCTATCATCTTATATAGTTGTTTACTAAAAATTGATTGGACACTAGGTCAGATAGATTGATCTCAACTTTGACCTATTCTTGAAGCAGATCATGCCATTTCATAGTTCCATTCAATTGTATGATCTTCAAATTTTAGCAATTTGATTCTATTTCAATTTGTTTGATTTATTGAATCAGGCTTAATCATACAATATGATGAATATTCTCATATCGTACAATTTTTTTGGAACTCGTCAAGGCACTATTTCATCATTTTCTTAAGAAATTAGATAATTATGAGCTATGTGGAGTTAAAATATCGAGGACATAAAGACCGTGGTGGAGATGTGATGATGTAACAAACTCACTGATACTAACCAAATAAAATCATATAATGAAAACAAAATACCAATATAATAAAATAATTTGGGTATAGGATTACATAAAAAATATGTACAAAGATCAAACCAATATTCTAGTATATTATCAACACTTAACTCACATCAAGTATTATCTACTCTCTTATATAATCTATTCATGCTAATGCATAGATAAGAAGTGAATTGTGCTCTTAATTTTTTTGTTGTTTTAAAAATATTTTCTTAAATTAAAATTTGGTAATATAAAATTATTGATTTAATAATTTTATTAAATAAAAATGTGAAAATAAAATAAAAATTTATGGTTTTAAATTATTTCTTAATAAAATGTTTTATTCTTAATAAAAATAATTTTGAAAAATTTTCTTATATATATATTTTTAATTAAATATTATTAAATAAGAAAATATCATAAATTATATAATAATAATAAAAATAAAATAGATGAGATTTTTTGATGATTTGGTCTAACTCATGCCTACATCTACCCTCAATCAATTTAATCAGAATTATACTAACAAAGCCACTCTATTTTATCATAGTAGTACAGATAACATTTATAATTCACACTTTTTTATCATAGTAGGTAGGAGTTTACCATCATAATTTTAATTTAAAAGTTTATAAGATTGAAATATAATATAAAGTAATAATTAATCATAATATTTTACTATTCACTTGTAAAAAATATATATAACACAAGTCTATGAATTATGATATTAAAATATGAGTACACATAAAAATATTAAAAGAATTTAAAGAACTTAGTGTTAAAATATTGAATTTAAAAGATTTATCGATATATACTAACGTTTTTAAGAAGAATAAAATCTATAGAGATTTTATATTATTATGATATTTTTTATAAAAAATAAAAAAATAATCGATTATAAAAAAATCACTAGTGAGATTTTAATTGAAGAAAATATTGAATTAAGAAAAAGAAAAAATGAATTACAAATACGACTCTGACGAGGGCATCAAAATTGAATTACAATTTTTAATTTTTCACCTTGTCTTCTTAAAATATTGATACAACAAGGTTAAAATTATCTGTATTCCAACTCTTAAGGATTTTTTATTTATATTAAATATTTTAAACTAAAATAGAATTTTTCTAATGGCTAAAAAGATGACCAAAATAGCCATTAGCATTTTGGAGTCCAAAACAAATATAAATAGCTTTTTGGAATGCTAATTATGGTGAGAATAATGACCACTGTCTGATATGGGTTAATGGAATAATGGTCGCTCGATTAGAATGCTGAATAATGAGTTCAGATCTTATTCAAGTGTGATTTGATCTAGATTATTAGATCCTAGATATTAGAAGATGGTGTTAATGCATAAGAGCACTATTCACAATAAGGTGGAGATGATCTTGGTCATTCGTTTGAGCTTTACAGATGGATGGCTAGATGAAATGCATTATTCGTACATGCATAAAAGATCTGAGCCATTTGATCTAGTTTTTATGGATGGATGATAAGATGAAAATTATTGGTAAAAATAATTGAATTGATCTTATCTATTAAATCAGACTTGTCAGTTGGATGGTTAGATGGAATATATTGTTCACAAAAGTAGTGCAATTTGGACCATTCAATTTGAAAATGCATGATTAGATGATAGTAGTTCACCTTAATCTAAATGTGAATATGATCAATTTTTAGTCCTATATTATAGGTCACTTGTGCATATATATATGTCCAACTTAACTCTCTCCATTACTTAACAAATTCACAAGTTCGTCTTGACTCGTTATGTCTAAGTTAGTTAAAGAGTTATGCTCTAACCTGACTAACCCAAGCTATTGCACGAATAATGCCTTAAATGGATGCTCAGGCCTGACTCAACTCGATTCACTTGGCATCTTTACCCGCACCTTCTGTAGGCCTATTGCCCAGCATTTTGAGCCACTTGGCCCAAACTTTTGGGTTTGGCTGTGTATTGGGTTCTTAAGCCAAAATTTTCATTTTCTTTTCTAAAAGCATATTTTATTATTTTATTACTTTTAAAATATTTTTATAATTGTTAAAATAATAAAATATTTTTATAAGTACTAAATAATAGTACATAAAAAATCAATAATAATGTATATGAATGAATGATGTTATGCAATCCAACTATGTCATATGCAAACAAGTGATATGATAAGTAATCAAACTAATAGATATTTTCGAGATGGGTTCCTGATAGTTCATTCCTTTATTTTTCATTATTATTTATGTTACCATGTAATAAGAAAATATATAAAACAAATAAAATCATGTGATCAATAAATCATGTGATAAATAATACAGAATGTCATTGAGATCATGATAAATCATAAAAAAAATATAAGCATTTACTAGCTAAATAAAATACAGTATGAAAAAATTAATAAAAATATATAAAATAATATTATATTATATCTCATATTATAAATTTATCTAACCAGACTTGTAAATTTTTTTTATTTTCTTATTCTAAAAGTTTTGTATAATAAAGTGTATGTAAAATAATCAATATTTGTATCATTTATATGACATGTTTATTAAGTAATTTGGCTTTTATAAAATTTTTCTTAAGTGTTTAAGTTTTTTGTTTGAATAATACTTATATAAGTTTCTTATTATATTATATGATTTGACAAGTAAATAAGAATCTTGAGTTATATCATACTTATAAGATTTCCTAATTATACCATATGATCCTCAAAACTAGTGTTATTTGTCATTTATATTACTTTTGAACATACCTTATAATAACTAGGATCATATCATATGATTTTTCTATGCTTTAGCATATTTCATGTTACTCACTAGTCATAGAGTATGATCCCTAACATTGTACTATACGATTCCTATTCTCTGTCTATTCTACTACTTTGTAAACTAGTCGTACTACTACAATACTTTTATTATATAATATGATCAATTAACTACTCTTCTTTTCATACAGTACTGTCTTCTTGATCATACCATACATTTTTATTATTAATCTACCTCCAAAGCATTGTTCCTTATGATACTTCACAACATACAAGTTTGATCACAGTCTCTTCTCTTTTGAAACTTGGTCATTTTATTCATAACTTTGAGTAATTGTCCAGTATGATTAACTCAGTAATATTGTATGATCTTTCATTTAAGAACCTTTGTATGATCCTTTTAATAGACTCATCCATTATCTCTATTAAATTTCTATCTTGATTGTACAATATAACTCCATACATCTTACCTATATGATCTTGCTCTAGCTTCGTAACCATTTATTCACTTATGTTTTTACTACTTGATGATTATACGATATAATTAACCATATTATATTGAATGATTCTCATTTTTTCTCTCATTAGTCTACTAGCTCACCCTTTGATTATATTGATATGATTTGAAAATCATAACATACAATTAAACTTATAAGCTTTTTTTCTCATTGCTTAATACCATTTATTTTGTACGATCTTATTATAACACGAAATTTGAACCATAATAAGTTATGATCATGTCCATAAGACTTGTTTGATCACTCAAACTTATCCAAATTTTCTCTTACTTAAACTCAAATCAATCACTAACTTAAAACAATTCTCTACTTTTAAATCCTTAAAGGATTATCTAATATGATATTAATAATTGCATTAGCATGATCTTAATTATTATACTAGTACAATCATATGTTTTTCCTTAACTATATCATATAAAGTTGATACCCACATCAGCTTTGTATGTTGAACATGATAGTTCAACCCATCGTACGTGTATGATATCTATATCATCCTTGTACGATGAGCCTGATAGCTCAAGTTTTATAATTTCTCGTACTAGAATAATCCAATGAGTTGTCTTCATCGATATTATCAAGTTCTTATTTTTTTATCCTTCTTCTCTCCTCTGCTTATCAGAACCCATAGTACAGTAAGTTAAACAAAATAATTTATAAACTTACCTGGCTAGTAATGATGATCTTTTGTATAAAACCCAATAAACATACCTCAGTTATGACTCCATGACTTTACATTTTATGTATTTTACACATGTATTCTAAATGTAAAACTCAAAAATATAATCAAGTTAGTGCCTCAAAAAACATGTTAAGATGATGATAGTTGAATAAAAAATTTGAATATGTCATTATGAAGATCTTATTTTAACAAAATTTTAAAAGACAAAATAAATAAATAAATAAATAAATGATTAAGCAATGATAACTTGTTGTCTCATATTAAATGAAAGAAAAAGCTCCCTCCTATTTGTTGTACCCTTTGATGTGATAATTACAAAATCAAGCTATTTATTACTGAAGGCTTGTTTTTTAAGTAAAATTGTTAATAATTAATTAAATCAAGCCATGTATTTTAGATGTCTAAAATAATGGTCTCTAAGGGCCTTGAGGTCATGGCATACTTCAAGGAATTTTTGAGACATGCGCAAGATTTTTTATAATTAAATTTCTTTTTATTTCTCTTGAATTTGATATGTCAAAACTTTGAGATTATGAGGCACACTAGTAGTATTAACATTTAAAAATATTATAAAATTATTTAATAATGAATTTTCATTTTTGGGCCAAGCATATTTGACAAAATGTATAGACATGGGTATTTGATTTTTTAATATTATTTTGGAATCGTTTTTTACGAATTTCTTTTCATAGCCACTTAATTAACTTACAATACTATAAGAATATAAAATTATTTTTATACACTTATATTCAAATTTGTGGCTAAAAAATTTGTCAAAAATACCCTAAAACAGCAAAAGTCTCGGGAAAAAGCACTGTAGCATGGGCGGGTCGACCCGGCGCCAAAACAGCCCGTCCAGGTCTTTTAGAAATAAAAAAAAGAAAAATAAAAATTTGGTTAACCCGAAAGGGGCAAGCAAAGCCCGCCCAAAGACCGCCGAGAGCAGCTCGGCTAGCGCTGGTCAACGGTCAACGGAACAGTGCCTGGCTAAGCCAAGCCTGCCGAGAGGAGCTCGGCTAAGTCTAACTTCAGCGCGGTCTACGGTCAAAGAACAGTGCATGGCTAAGTCAACCTGAACCGGGTGATGAAATCCCGGTCAAGGAAGGGGGGAGTCAGCCCCAAAGTGGCTCGCAGGTTAAACGGCGCAAATTTATTATAAAGCGGTGTGCCAAATTTCGGCAGCCTTTGCCTCTGGGAGCATCGAATCATTTTCAACTCCTATCCACTGCCGAACTATCACCCACCTGGCGTTCGCAGACGATGTGGTGATCTTTTCCACTTGCAAGAAAGACTCACTCCGGCATCTTTCAACAATTCTCCACAGCTTCCTTCAAGCCTCCTCGCTTGAATTAAACTGCGGGAAAACTTTCGTAATTCACGCCCGTCATTCATCCACAGGTGCTAAGAAGCGAACCCTCCGTCTCCTTGGCTTCCACTCGACTAGTCTCCCGGTCCGGTACCTCGGCTGCTGGCTCGACGTCGGAAAGCCCCGCGAACGTCAATTTCTCCCATTGATCGATAAAATCGGGCACCGCATTGCTGCGTGGCAGAACAAATTCCTTTCCATGGCCGGCAGACAGGTACTCATAAACTCGGTTCTAACTTCCATGTCAGCATACATCTTCACCACTCGGTCGCCTCCCTTGAAGTCAGTTTCCACCATCAACAGTCTGCTAGCCAACTTCTTCTGGGGCAAGTCCTCCATCGGTCCCCGCCATCACTGGGCGGCCTGGAACAAGCTTGCGAGGCCTATTAGCCAACAGGGCATCGGCATTATTAATCTCGGGGCGCAAATTCGATCCCAAACCGCGAAACTCTGGTGGAGGTTGCTTCATACGGTTTCCCCTTGGTCTCGCTTCCTCATCCAAGCATATATGACACGCGACGATAATATCCGGGCAACCGGTCGTGACTCCTACTGCTGGCGCCGCTTGGTCAACTTCTGCAATAACCTGCTCTTCGTTCGCGAGGAGGAAGATGCAGGTTCTGGACTTCCCGGTTCGCCAATCTCGACTGGTTCTTCCGGTTCGGCCAGTTCTGGTCATATTCATTACCGGTTCAAGCCTAGTCAAACTGATCTTGCCAGCCAACTAAATTGGCTTGGTCTTTGGCTTGGAAGCTGCACCAACAACCGAGGATCCTTTTCAACAGCCACCGCTTATGGTATATTTTGCGCAACATCTCTCCCCCCAGTTCCCAAACGATATGATCACAACAAACTTATTTGGCACAAAAGAATTCCTTCAAAAGTCTCCATCTTGATTTGGAGATTACTTAATGACGCTCTTCCATTACCACCCAAAATACAGTCTATTGGCATATCTCTAGCTCCAAAGTGCCCTTTCTGCCCCCAGATCGATACCTTGGAGCACATTTTCTGGCATTGCAAGATCACCAAACCTACATGGACTTGGTTCGAACGCCGACTCGACATCAACATAAAGTGGCCAACTCTTCCTCGGATATTCAGCTGGTGGTCCTACAAATCAACTATCAACTCCTTAGCCTTCTCAATCCCAGCATCTATCTGTTGGATGGCCTGGAAAAACTGGAATTCAGCACTCCATGAAGGTTCAGCAGCTACTCCTGATCGCTTCCTATGGGACACACAAAAGTTCATAGCCAAGCTCTATCTAATTCGACCTTCTAGTCAGCTGCTCAGTGCAGAAATTCTCTCTCTTGCTAAAATTGGACTCATGTAGTTCCTAGCTCACCGCAGCTTGGAAAACTTTTGTACCTTTTGCTTTATCAATAATATTTTATCACTGGAAAAAAAAAGGCGCAGATCAACAACTTGAGCTGCAAAAGAACCGCGGGCCCGAGCCAATTTTCTCCCCGTCCTCAACGACCCATGGTTTGGTGGACGACTCTGCTTCCTCGACTGTTCCGCGTGCTGGATGGTTTTTTCCACCCAATGAGCACATCCCAGTGGAATTACCCCCTCCAAAAATCATCAGCATCACTATTTCCAGCTCGCGATCTAATGACAGCACGGATGACCTTAGCCCACAGGTGGATTTTCCGCCGCTGTCCTCAATCAAAACCAAGATTAAGAAATCTAAAAACAGGACTAATTCGGTGATTTCGTCTCCACCATGTACTCGAAGTGCGGCGGGCACGAAACCGCCTCCGAAGATTAATGCATAATATCCTCTTTTGGAATGCCAGGGGCGTTGGTAACCTGGCTACCATCGGGAGGCTTCGCCAACTCGTCCGGTCAAACCAGTTAGATCTTATTGCCCCGATGGAACCTTTAGTCGGGGAGGATCGCATCCCGCTCATTTGTTCACAAATTGGATTGCAAGATGGGTTGAGTGCCTCGTCAGGGAAAATTTGGCTGCTTTGGTCATCCCGGTGCCGCTTATCGGTCATCCGTGGGTCGGATCAAGCAGTTACGATGCAACTATCCATTCTTGGGGCTTCGGCCGGCCCAGTTTTTGTCACTGCTGTATATGGTAAGCATAATTACATTCAGCGCAGGGAGCTGTGGCTATTCTTAGAAGGAACAAAGCTCGACGTTGGTTGCTATCCCTGGTGCATTGGCGGGGATTTCAACGTTACCCTGCGCGCGGATGAACAGTTGGGGACGGCGCGTTTCGACAACAGAGCGGCTAATGACTTTCAATCCCTGTTATTCGAGACCAATCTTCACATCCCACCCACTACTGGTAGCCCTTTCTCCTGGATGGGCAAATGCCGGGGCAGGATTAGGCTCAAGAAATTGGACTATTTCCTCTGTAATGACCGCTGGCTCGATGTCTTTCCTAATGGGAAAATTGAGACCCTCCCGCGGACAACATCCGACCATGCACCTTTGCTCTTCCACGTTCTGTCTCCACGCCCCTCCGGGGCGAGGCCGTTTCGCTTCCTCAACATCTGGCTGCAACACCCTGACTTCGCGGAGTTGGTTAAGACTTCGTGGTCTGCCCCAATCGCCGCCTCCGGGATGTTCAAACTTGCTGGTAAGCTGGCTCGACTAAAAGCAGAGCTCAAGACCTGGAACAGGATTGCCTTTGGTAACATCTTTGAAAGGAAGAACCAGTCGGAGCAGGAGGTTCAGGATGCTGAAGCAGCTCTTGACTCATGCCCCAACTCGGTTAATGCGGCTAGGCTCGATTCTGCTTACAGGTCCCTGCAGCTGCGCCTGAAAGCAGAGGAGGAGTACTGGCGTCAAAAGGCAGGGCTGCGTTGGCTCAACGAGGGTGACGCCAACACCAATTTTTTTCATGCCACGGTTAAGATGAAGCAGCATTCCCTTGGCATCCACAAGCTGATCAAGCCGGACGGGTCTTGGTCGGAAGGGGTGGAACTGGATCAATTTCTCATCTCCCACTTCTGTAATTTGTACAAGGACAGACCAATCTGCAATTCTGCCGTTGACGCCATTTTGTCGCACTCGCCGCACTCCATCTCACCGGCCCAGAATGCGAGTCTTACTCGGCCAACGGACGCCCTTGAGCTGTTTGGGGTTCTATCGGCCATGGCGGATTCGAGTGCTCCTGGACCGGATGGCTTCACGGTCAAATTCTTCAAGCAATGTTGGTTGCTCTTGGCTCAGGATTTGGTCGACGCCTGCAACGACTTCCTATCTGGTACTGCTATCCCTAAAGCCCTTGGCGTGGCGTGGCTTTGCTTGATCCCCAAGTCCCCGGCTGCCTCCTCCCCAAATGACTTTCGCCCAATCGCTTTATGCAACGTGGGTAGCAAACTGTTTACCAAACTACTCTTCTCCAGACTTGCCCCTTTGCTTCCTGGGCTCATCTCCGCCGAGCAGTCCGCCTTTGTCAAGGGGAGGAATATCACCGACAACCTGTTGCTGGTTCAGGAGATGTTAACCCGGATCAACAGACGACGCAAAGACCGGAATCTCCTTCTCAAAATCGACTTTAAGTCTGCTTTTGACAGTGTTAACTGGGATTTCTTGCGCGCTGTCCTTCGGGCCCGTGGCTTCAATGACCATCTCTGCACCCTCATAAGCAATGTACTCAATTCCACCTAGTTATCTGTCCTTGTAAATGGCTCTCCTAAAGGTTTTTTTCAGCCGTGCTGTGGCGTTCGTCAAGGGGACCCCCTTTCGCCGGCTCTGTTCATCATATTATTGGATTCGTTTAGTCGGGTCCTGCGTCACGCCTATAACTCCGGTGAGGTTATGAAGTTTTCTTCCATCCCGGGCTGTGCCCCTGTCTCGCATCTGGCTTTTGCGGATGTCCTCATCATCTTCACTACTAGCAACAGAAACTCTCTCCGGGCTCTGCTCAACCACCTCGAACTATTCCTTCAGGCATCTGCTCTCGAGCTTAACAGGGATAAATCTTTCATTATTCATGCTAAATCCACTCCGGCTGGAACTAAAAAGCTGACGTTCCGTCTGCTGGGATTCAAAGCCAAGCCGCTGCCCTTTCTCCACCTTGGCTGCAACCTTGACTCTGGGCCTGTCCGTTCGGGTCAGTTTCAGAGGCTAATCGACTCAGTCAGGTCTCGCATCTCTTCCTGACAGAACCGGCTGCTTTCCATGGGGGGCAGAAAGGTCCTAATCAACTCGGTGGTCTCTTCCATGTATTCCTATGTCTCGGCTACTTTGAACCCGCCAAAAGTGGTGATCAGCCGCATCAACAGCATCCTTGCCAATTTTTTCTGGGGTAGAACCAAATTCGGCAATAAACATCACTGGGCCGCCTGGCATAAGCTCGCTAGACCCACCAACTGCTCTGGCATCGGTCTTTTCAATTTTGGCTCTCAGATCCTCACTCAAACTACGTCTATCTGGTGGCGTATTCTTCACACTGTTACGCCATGGTCCCGATTCGTGCTGCAAGCGTACCTCGCCAGGGAAGATGGTATTTCTATCCGCCAGGGGGACTCGTCAGGATGGAGAAGATTGGTTCGGTTTATTCACCAGCTGCGTTTCGTGCGTGCCGGGGATGATGACTGTTCGGACCGCTCCGGCTGTGCTTCGTCCGGTTCGGACGATTTGGGTCGCAGGCAGGCCGCTCGGACCCGCTTCCATCCCCCTGCGGACGACCTGGTGAGCCAGCTCAATTGGGTGGGGCTTTGGGTTGGGTGCTGCACGGACAACTATGGGAAGTTCTCCTTCGCGTTGGCTTACGGTAAGATCTGCCACTTGGTCCTACCTCAGTTCAAAAGCCATTTTCGCGCCAACCTCCTGTGGCACAAGAGGATCCCAACAAAAATTTCTATCCTGCTATGGAGAATCCTAAATGACGCCCTCCCCCTTCCTCATAAGATCCAAAGAATCGGTATCTCTCTTGCTCCCAAATGCCCTTTCTGCCCTGCAATTGATACCATGGACCACATTTTTTGGAACTGCTCTCATTCCAATCCTACTTGGCTTTGGTTTGAACGTCGTTTGGGCATCGCCAGTCCGCTGCCCTACCATAACAGGATCCTTTACTGGTGGTCGCGCTGCTCCACTATAAGCTCCCTTGCCTTTGTGATTCCTGCTACTATATGTTGGATGGCCTGGAAGAACTGGAACTCTGCGATTTTTGATGGTGCCTACAGCCCTCCGGACAAATTTCTTTGGGAATCTCAACGGTTTCTTGCTCAGCTTTATAATGGGGGAACGAGGCATCTGCTTTCTACAGAAATCCTCACCCTTAGCAAATTAGGACTTATGTAATTCTGCTAGGCGGAAGCACTTGTGCCTCTTCTTACATCAATAAAATTTTGAAAAAAAAAAAGGCGCAGATCAAGCCCGCCCAGATCCAACGGGCGAGAGTAATTTCGAACGACTGTTTAATCAGCGCTGTTCGTTCAGCGCGTGGGATCCAATGGTTCAGATCAAGTCCGCCCGGATCAGACGATCTAGAGATGATCAAGCCGTGAAGTCCATCCAGTCGTCCATTCTTGAAGTGGGATCGGACGACTGCTGCTCTTCTTCTTCCTTTTCGGGCTTCCAGCAACGGCTATTTTCCGGATTTCTTTTTACCGTTTTTCTAGCCGTTTGGAATTGCTTTTTGGTGGACTATATATATAGGACATTTTACAATTTATAGAGTTGATGAATCCACTTACAAAAATCTTCAAAAACTAAGGAAAAATGCCAAAACCGAGAGCAACAATTGGCATACTTGTGGGAGCTACGGGCTCAACCTTCTTCTCAAATTTCAACAGCTTTCTTCCACATTTCGTTGCATCATTCGGTAACATTTAGTTGTGCCACTTTGCTTTGAGAAATTAAAGGTGTAGGATTTTTGTATGCATTGCTATTGTAAAAATTGTACGCTTTATTGTAGCCGGATTTGTTCAGATTTTTGGTGTCTCGTTGGAGCACCGGTTGTACTTGGTTTACCCCTACCGGCTTCGACAAAAGGGAGTGGTTAGTGGAAGCCCGATCGGGTTGATCGGGGGTGGATGTAGGCACGGGTTTGGCCGAACCACCTAAAAATCTTTGTCTCTTTTTGCTTGTCTTATTATTGCATTTTTCGTTTTTATTTCACAATTTATTTACAAACGTTTTTAATTGAAAGAATTTTCAAAATCTAAATTTTAGTGAAAAGCACAATTCACCCCTCCCCTCTTGTGCGTTGTTCTCACACAATTTACATCACTATTTCCCTAAAGACCACTGTAATATTTGGATACAAAATGAGAAAGGAAGAAAGTAGAGAGAAGAGAAGCTTAGAGGGTGAGGAAAACTCTTCAACCCTTAGATCTCTAGATATTGTGCTACTTTGGTGAGATAAAAAAGAAAGAGAAGCTTTGAAGGGAAAACAAATTGATCGTACTTATATGACTCATATATCAAATAGTACAATGGGCATATATTTTTACCTAAGATTGTCTGTCCAATTATTGATGAAAATGATAAAGTAGATGGGTAATAATAATGTGACTCCTGTATCGTATAATAAGATGGTAACAGAAAAAATAACCTAAAACCATTTGTACGTGTGTATATACCTTAAATCCTTCTTATATGATTGTGTTATCAGATGATTATAATTGATGTTATTTTATTGTATAAATATATTACAAATTATATAATAACGAAATTTAAAATGTATTAATATGATAGAGTATGATAGTATGAATTAAATGATATATCAAATAAGTATGATACATGTATTGGCCTTGTATGATACATTTTTTTATAAGCTAATAGGGATTAATTATATGATTTATTATTTAACTAGTATCAACCATGAATCATATAATATAATATAAGATATCATACCTTATGATATAAAATAAAAAAAATTTATGCATGAGTTGTATATTACAATTATTTAATGAACATATTTATTATGATTTATTTGTTTGATCCTTAATATGACATATTGAGTGCCTTAAGGTATGATAATGTTATTAGATTGTTACAATTAAAGTGATGTCATGATCCAAACATTATAAATCCATGATCGTTCAATACGATAGTGTCGATCATATAATATGATATGATGACAATAATGAAAAAGAGAAAAGTTTTTTTGCAATAGATTTTGAAAACTACTTTCATAATAAAAACTAAGTTATTATTGATAAATATTAATATGAATTATTAAAAATAATAAGGAAAACTAATAAAAAAAAGGAAGAATAGTAGAATAAATATCTCATAGTAGTTAGATAAACAATTAATTAATTATGAAATAAGAGAATTAGTAAATATTTCTTGATACTATTATAAAATATTTGATTATGTGATAATCACATTCTTTTTATATATGTTCTATTCTTATATAACACTCTATAATTATTGATGAATATATATATATATATATAATTACACGTGTATAATTATATAAATTATATGATGTTATAAATCAAAATATATGATAAGATAAATAAAAACAAAATAAAATGATAAAAAAAGAAAAGAGACTAATATAATACGAGAAAAACACGACCTTATTAAATAATGGCTTGATTGATGTGATATATATGATAGAAGTCACCCATGGTGTCAAAGTACTTAGGGATTAGGCTATGACATGTTAAAGTATCAAATTAGTGTTGTTGAGATAATTCAGTCTTGGATGTCATAGGTGTTTAGAGATGAGATTTCAGTATTTTGAGTGTTTCGTACCCTGTTAGTATATGATGTTGGTACTAGAGGGTGAGACTTTACGGCGATGAGATACTTTAGTCTTCAGTGTCATGGGTATTCAAGAGACAGGACTTTGATATTTTGAGTGCTTCATTCCTTATCAGTACAAGATGACGGAATTAACAAGTTTTAGTAATGATGAGATATTTCACTCTCTGGTGTTATGATATTCAAAGATGGAGCTATAATATTTTATAACATCAAGACTTTTAATAATGAGATATTATATGAGATTCCTAGGTATTAGGATATCAGTCATAAAAAATAAAGAAAATAAATAAATATAAAAATAAAATTAGAAGTAATATATACTTATGATGATAAAATAAAATTGATGTTTCTAATAGTTATATAACATTTGATATCATATATGTTTCATAATTTATTCTTTTAAATTCTTTTAATTATATGTTTGGAAAAATGAAAGAAAAATTCACATGATTTTCAAATGAAACAAAATAAAAATGTAAAAGAATAGATGATGTTGCTCCAAAAATCAGAAGATAAAAATAAAAGAGGGGATGCCACAACGACCCTATCAAATCATGCATATATTGGAGTCTTTATAGTTCATTAATAAAATCCCTGGCTACACACTCCTATTTCATTTAGGAATTGGTGAGCATTGTAATAATCCACTAGATATTTGTTAAACACAGTTGCTGACAAACAAGACATCTCTTAACCATATCTCCAACATCTTTTTTCTTACCAATCCAATAGTACTTCTATCTTAATTCTTGATACATTTTATTTTTTTTAAGTACAAATTCAATTCTTGGTATTATGAGTTTTAAACAATAAGAGTTGCCTAAGTTACTTATAAGTAAGAACACACTACTTGTCATACAATTTTAGTATATTATGCTGTTCAAGTGTAAAATTAGATTTTCATTTACCTCTAACTCTTTGAATTATATTTAGAATGTTTTCATCATAGAGTTGATCTTCTCTAATAGAATTTATCAAATTAAAATGAAATATACTTCTAATCAACCTAACTTATAAGGGAGAACATAATATCTTTCTTACTTAATGCATCTATAATAACATTAGTTTTATTTATATAATAATTGAGAACATAATCTTTGATGAATTATAGTTATATCATTTGTTTTAATTTTAAATTTTTTTATGAAAAGATGTTTCAAGTTTTGTTGATTAGTGAATATTTCACATTTTATCCTATACAATAATGCCTTCAGATTTTTAAGACAAAAACTATGACAGTTAATTCTAAATTATGGACTAGGTAAATTTTCTCATGAGCTTCTACTTTGGTTATAAACATAAGTAATAATTTTATCATTTTGCATTAAAATACACCCAAACTCAGAGTGAAGCATCAATAACGATTTTTTTATTTATCAGATCCTTTTGGCAATATTAAAATAGAGTTGTTAATTTTTCTTTCAACTTTATGAAACTATTCTCATATTAGCATATCATTTGAATTTCACAGCTCACATTGATAGTAATGCTGTTTAGAAAAATTCATGCACCAATTTTTAGTAATAATCAAGTAAACTTGAAAAACTTTGAAAACTTAAAAATAAAAGTGGGTTTGGGCTACTACACAATGCTAGCATATTTTGATAATGAATAAAAATTATTGTTACACAAATCACATGTACTAGAAAATATCACTTAAGAGAAACAAATTTTGTATTTGGAAATTTTCACACATCATTGTCTTTTTCTCAGTTTGTAACATTTTATACAAATGTAGAATATTAATTTTTGATGACTTTTGAGTATATAAGAATATCTTCAATAAAGAAGACTACAAATTGATTTAAAAATTTCTTAAAAATCCTGTTCATCAAATCCACAAAAAAATTGTAAAAATATTAGTAAGATCACAAGCCATATCCAATAACTGGTAACACCAATAAAAAAATTCTAAAAGCAATATTAGTCACATCCATCTCTTTAGTTTTTAATTGATGGTACTCATATCTCAGATTTATCTTAACAAATACTATGGTACCTTGTCGTTGATTAAACAAATTATCAATTATCGAGAGTGGGTATGCATTCTTAACAATTATTTTATTTAAGTGACATAGTTTATACATTATTCTCAAAGCTCCCTAGAGCTGATTGACAGAATTCTGCACCTCCCCAGAGCTCGGACGTCTGCTCAGGACACGCTCATTCAGGCCCACACTGAGACGGAGAGCGCGGGAGGACTATATGCATATGGTGAGCAAAGCTAATGGCACTACCAGGCAGAGTGGCCGGCGTGACGCGGACTAGATGAGGGGTATTTGGAAGATCAAAGCAGTGCTGAGGGTGCGGATGTTCATGTGGCGAATCTTCGGTGATTACCTCCCTACGGCATAGTGGTTGGCCTGCAGGAGGATTCTTGAGAGCAGCAGTTGTTAGTGGGGCAGCACGGCGGAAGAGTCCGCGCAACATGTTTTTTGGGACTACCCGCGCGCCCAAGAACTCTGGGATGACTGCCTGGCTCGTGGGGGCAGTGGCTACGCTGGGATGGCCTCGGGGCGAGAGTGCCAGATTGACCTTTCTTGATCGGCTCATCAGGTTTGTTGGCTCGCTGGCGGCACGACGTGGGGCTGGCGCCAGACATGCGGCCACGTTGGCCACCACCATGTATTATATTTGGGAAAGAAGGAATGCGATATGGCACAACAATCCTTTGGTCAAGCCATGCACGCTGTTACGGAAGATCAAGGTCAAGGTAATTACTGTAGCAAGACAATACAACGTTTATATCCCTGTCCAGTAGGAACCCTTGCAGCTCCTCGAACCTGCTTGTAACCCATTGTTGGGTTCCCCCCAATAGGATGGATAAAAGTGAATTTTGATGTTGCGGTGGGGACAACACTGTTGGCCTTGGACTGGTGGCCAGAGATTACATGGGGAGGCCGCTCTTGGTGGCTGGTAAGAGGGTTCTCTCTCAGGCTGGTGAAGCGATGGAGGTCCAAGCTATGCTTGAGGCCCTTAACATGCTTAGGGGCTCCCTTCCCCATTACAGTGCCGTGGAGATCCAAATTGTCTCGATGATGGCGCTTCAGGAGGTCCGCAACTTGATTTCCCACCCCCATGTGGCAGGCCATTTTGCTGAGATTATCAGGAATGCTAGATGTCTGGAGGCAATCAGATTCTCCCACATCTATAGAGAAGGGAATGCGCCTGCTGATTGGGTGGCACATGCTGCATGTTGTAATGAGTTCGTCTGGGAATGGGGGGACCCCCTCCTCAAGCCCTTCATTAAATTTATGCTGTTAGATTTCATGTTTGATTCTCCGTGAAGATCTCTATGAGAATTCCTTTTGTATGGATTATGTCATTTTTGGAAAGTTTAATATTATATATTACTCTCAAAAAAAAAAATCCTCAAACTATCATTTTTGTTTTTAACAAAAAGAATGGGTATTCCCCATGTCATAATCATTAACTAGCTTACTACCATATATATTTTCATACATTTTGATCATTGGTTGCTTTTAATATAACTAGTCTTTAATGATTGATGATCATCCTAAATATCACTTGAACATTTGTAGTTGACAAAGAACTATGATCTATTATATCATGTAGTTTTTTCTTATTATTGGATATATCCACCCGTGCTCTCAAACTCCCCAAACGATTATGCCTTCAATCATTTTTTGCTAATTGTCATTGACATTCTCAATATTTTTTTCATCTTTATTTTAGTTTTATAATCAATTAAACATGTTGAGGTTATTCTCCTTTAATAGGCAGCAAAAAAATATTATTATTTCATAGGTTGAAATGATAATGTCACTTTGATAATAATCACAAAACAAAGGGACCTCAATGCATGTTATGTTTTTTGTTTGTGTTTCTTTAGTGGAAGTGCTTGTTTTTTCTATTATTATATTTTTAATTTTTTCCACTGGGGTCGGACGGTCTGACGAACCGGAACCGCTTACGGATCGAAAAAAAGCTAAGAAAGAAAATGACCCGAAGAAGACCGGTTTTCAATAACCGTTCTCCTCTGGTCTTCAATAACCGTCTGCCGTCCCTGCCGTCCCTGCCTCGACCAACAAGTGTGTGTTGTCCGTCCTTTCTCCACGCTCCTCTCTAGGTCTTGCTTAATTTTCCGTCTTCTTCCTTCCTCTATTCATTGAAGGCGATGAAGATCACCGTCCCTCTCCTGGTCAGACGATACTTCGTACCCTTGGTTCTTTTTGCCATCGGTGTCTTCTTCCAACTGGTTGTCCTCCCTAATTCGTTCCCCGCCTCGCATTACGATGGTAATGTTATTTCCTTTCTTGCGTATGTCTGATGCTCCTACTCAAATGTAATATGGGATGCACTGTTTTGCCAGTTCTGGGTTTGGAGAGGTTCGCGACTGTGGAGAAAGTCGAGGATGCTTACAGCAAGCTGTCCTCCAAATGGTACGTAATTTCTGGTTAAGTTCCTAGTCCTTCAATGTTACATTCTTCATTCTTCGTTAGGGTAGTCATTTCAGCTAGTTATGTTGATGGAAAATAAGTATTCCACTATTGGAGAAATCGGGGAAGCAAGGCCTGAAATTTCTTCAGGGAGTTTTCATGTGTTTGAGTTTGTATGTATATGTGTGTCCTGTAATGTTTTTAAGAAAGGGTTCTGATTATTTAGAACGGTTACTACAAAATTGATGTTTCCAAAAGTTTCATTGCATTGGTAACAAAAAATCAGGAGCTAAAATATATTCCATATAGATTGCATGGCAGATGATTACTCTATCAAAATGCATGGAGTATTTTAGCATTTAACATGTTTTGTTTTTAAAGACAAACAGAATCAGACTTTTTGGAACAATTAAAGTCAAAAGCATGAAGATTTATAAGAAATGGTAATGATTGTCGACTTGTATCTTAGGGTTCATAGAAGCACATTGTGATGGTTAGTCATATCTACTTCATTTAATCTCTCAATAAGACTTAGAGAATGCAATTAATGATCACAAAATATTCAAGCCTGAGTGATTTTGTTATATTGTTTTTATGTTTCAAATGATTTTATAATTGATAGAGATGTTATAATAGAATTTGAGTTGGTTGGATAAAATAGAGGATTTTTCATATGTTGAGAAAATTTTCTCCTAAGTGATACAACTTCCCTTGCATCAAACAATATGTCACATAAAAAAGCTATTAGCAAGTTGAAAAAATTTTGAAAAAGAAAATTTTGCTAAGATATGTTTTTTTTTTTTTTTTTTTGAAAAGTTTAGATTTATCCTATAATAATTTATCATGTTTAAGATATGTTGATTCATACATTTCATATTCTAAAATTTCATATCATGAGTTATATAATAATAACATGGGATTTTATTATAGTCATAGTTATAAAGAGAGCTTGGAATCATATGTCTTATTTATAGGTTATGTTATTTCAATTTTTATAGATATCCACATGAGTGTGATTTGTAATCTTTTTGTATGATGTTTATGAAAGTTTCTTAAGAAACTATATAATTTTTATTTTTGGTGCTTTTATGGTTAAGTGTATGTCACTTTGATTTCTTGAACTATTTAAAATTAGTCTCTCTATATTTTATATCATATTCAATTACTTTTTATGAATATATTTAAGTTGAAGTCACTCAAATATATTCTATTTTTCTCAATTATAAAAATTAATTAGATAATATTTGGTGTGATGTGATTGATATGTGCTATCATGATTGTATACTTGGTTATATTTGGTTGGGTTTAGTAGGTTTTTGGCATCTTGATTAAGTACTTATTATTACTCCAAATGATCAATATATTATTTGATAATTGTCTAGTTTAATTTTTATTAGTATTGCTATTCAATAGAAGTTTGATGAATTTCTTTCATATTAGCCCAAGTTTCTTATGCTTTCTATATTATAATCCACCTATGTTGGTTCCTTTTGAGTCTAAACTAACTGTTGAACTTGAGATTTCTAAATCTAGTTTGTCTGAGTCTTGTCCTCTTGAGCTTGAACTAATTGCATCACACAAAAAAATCATTGAATTTGTATCGTCCTTAACATTTTTTTTGTTCCTAATTTTAACTTTTGTATTAAGCGTCAAAGTTTTGTGACTTATATGTGGATTTCTAAGAAATTATAAATTATTTTACATAAAGTGTTTAATCTAATTTTTAATTTGAATATTCCACAATTTTTTATAGTTTTGAGATATAGAAGATGTACTTAGGTTGTATGAGCTTTGATGTGGCTAGATAGCTGGATGAATTGGTTAGGCAATATTCTCAACCTTCTTGCTTGGCCTTCCATATAGCTAAATTATCAAATGTCTTGGGTTTTGTTGGTCTCTTAAAAGGTAAGTTATATAGAGTTTTTCACTTAGTGTGCCTCCATATATGGAGGTGTTTTAGTCATCCATCTACATTAGATCTAATTCTCTAAAGCAAAGTTTCTCGTAATGGTGTGGATTAATGTAAGACATATTGCATAAAGTTGGTTGTATGACTTAACATTTCACATTAGATTTAGTCAAATTAGAGTATAAATTTATGATTAAAGGATCTCAAAAACACTTAAATAATTCTTATTTGCATAACAAGTTAACAGGTTATGAGTCATTAACAACTTAATAATGAGATGTGTTACAATTTTTAGATATCATCTCAGTAATTCAAAATATCTATCTCCTCTTATAATTTATATCCTTATTTGTACAAAAAGTCTGACTTCGATGCCTATTTGATTAAATGATTGATTATCATTATTCTAGTTCAGTTTTGAAGAAGTTATTTATCATCCTGTTAGTATTTGCTCATATTTTGTTCCAATCTAGTTTCTTGATGCTCATTAATTTCTAGTTTAGTTTAATTATTAGTCTAAATAGTCTACCTTTCTTTTAGTCTTATTTTCTTTTGTTTCAATTGTATTAGCTACGTCATATTCTGATTTTATACTTGTTACGTGCTGATTTGTACATCTCGCATGGATTATTATATCATGTGATCAATTTTTTGGTTAAGTGCTCGTATCATACAATCATAAGTAGATAAAAATTTAAGTTTTGGATAAGTTTTTATTTAAAATTTAGCATGAATAGATTTATTTGTTCATTAACATTATTTTATATTTTTTTTGTTTAAGTTTAAAATAAAGGAATCATTTTGTGAACATTATAAAAGGAGGGATTGAAATCCTCTTAGAATGCTTATCATTACAATGACAATTTCTCTTCTTCTACCTTGGCCTACAATCTACTCAGTTTATGTATAATAAATAAAATCTTAGGCCTTTAGAAGGTTTTTGGTCTTTGGGAGAAGGAACAAAAAGTCAAAGGAGAAGACCTTTTGATGTAGGATGGGTTGTATCATGAGGTTGACATTGTGCTTGTATAGGTTTTTTTCTTAGTTTAGTAATATTTTTGTATTATTTAGGTTGTAACAAGCTATATATAATGCTCTTATAGTGTCATTATTTCTTTTGCATATAGTTTTTTGCTACTAGTTAGGGTTACTTTTTATACCATGTATATGTTGCTGTGGAATAAAAAATTAGAAGAAGAATAGTTTTTGTTGTCTTTGTTGTTTATAAAAAATTGTGATTTCTTATTGTGCAAGTGCGACACCCTTAGGTTGCAATCGAAGTTTTCTCTCATTTAGGTTGCTATCCTAAGTTTATTTGTGTTGCAATTCAGCTCAATCTCTACAACTTTTGTCATTGTTGTCCTTGTCATATTTTTCCCCTCATTTAATTGTAGAACTCTCATCTTATTTCTTTTATTATTTTGGTATTAGAGCTTGGTGCAAAAATTTGTTTAGTTTCATAGAAAATAGATATGTGGTATTAATTTTAGAAAATTTCAAAATTTCAGGTTCATATGAAAAAAATCCATTAATTTATAAATGAAAAGCATTATATTGTAATATAGACCAAAGGTAATGCAACTATGTTTTGATTTATTGCTAGAGGATGTGAAGAATCAGTAGCAACATTATAAAGTTTTTTGTTTCAAGTTGTGAGGCGACATAATGATATCAATATTTGTGGCTCTTCATCATACTAATAGGTAACACTTAAGGATTGAGGGATTTATTAGGATGCATTTTTTTGTGATTTTGTTGAGTTATGTCTGATGTAGAAGGATGGGGAGATCATGAGACAATTGAATTGGACCTAAAGGATGTTGGAAATTTTTCAGGCATTGTAGCTTTTATTGATTTTAATATTCATCATGAAAATGCTATAGAGTGTTGATTTGGCGAACATAATGCGACGGTGAAGATAGGTGAGCGTGTGGTTTGGCTCACTTCAAGGGTGATAATAGGTTGTGTGTGGTGGTGTGTGTTGGTTAGAAGGCTGATGTTGCATGCAATCATGCTCAACTGTTCTTGGGGTTGCTGGCTTGTGAGGAAATTGTGGTACATGGATCTTACCATGTGGATAGTCTTGTATAATACTACAGGTCCCAAAAGTTAAAAATAGAAGAACTGCAATGCAAATATAGTAGAAAGAAATGACGTGATTGTTTAAGGCTAAGGGAATGGAGAGTATGATGTAATGGATCAGATGAAGAGAAAATAAAATTAAGAGGATGAAGGAAAAGTTAGAATTCACTTATCAGAGTAAATCTAAGAAAAGGCCATCAAATTAGTTCAATTCAAGGGAAGGCCACCAAGCCAGATTTCACACAAGCCATAAAGCTGAAATAAAATGTAATTTAAAAATGGCCAAACAACTATTATTTATTCTAAGATTTTCTCTATTTATAGATGTTTTACAATATTACAATAAATGAAACAATTAACAACCAACTAACAACTACAATACATAGATGATATTTTCTCAAATTGTGACATTTGGACATTCCCAAGTTGGTTTAAATGTTTTTAAAAGTTATATAAAATGTTGGAAAATAATATTTGAAACTTATTTAAATTGAATTTGCATAATTAGCCCAAGATGGCCTAAATTAGTTCCATGGGCTTTGCATGCTCTTTTTGTCATGCTTATGTAATTGGCCTATTATAAAGATTTTGATTTTGCAATCGTAATCCAAGTTCTAAAAGTTCATTAGGCACGTCATACTCTCTATATTCAATCTCAATTACTAATTCTTGTCTTGCATCAATATTGATATTACTTAGTATGTCCAAACGCTTCCAAAATCACTAATTTGGCCTCATCTATCAATGGTGATTTGACTTTTCCACTATTAGTTAGCCCTTATTTGCCTATGTCATGCCCATTGATTCTAGTTGTAAAGTTGTATTATGCTAATTGATTTTGATCATATCCTTACATTGATACGAGTGTTGGGAGAATCATATCCTTATATTGATTGTGATGCTTTTCTATTGGCTTGTGATAGTGCTTTTGTGCTGTATTATGTTCACATTCTTTTTCCACCCTAAATTATCATGAAAGTTAAAAGCTATGAGGTCCATGTAAACAAAGTTCACATTATAATGTTATCATAAATCTTTTTATTTTAATGAATTAATTTAGGAAGGGATCTGTTTTGCGAGCTTGACTTACTATCCTATTGCTTGTATTGCTAGAACTAAATTTAGAATAATGAGGAGATTCTACTTGATTTTTGTTTCTGTATCTTTTAAATTTGTAGTGTAATCCTAATATAACTTGTCGATCTACTAAGAGAACTTTGTTTTTCATTTGCATTATAAGCGAGATCTTTGTAACTATCGCATCACTATGGCTTATCAAGTGCTAATTTTTTATTAAACTCTCATTATGAAAGGTTTTCTTTGAAGTCTTCTTTTCATTACTTTGTCGAGTACTTTTTTCTTATTAAGCACCAAGTAAGAAAAATACTTCTTCACATTCTTATCAAACTTTGGTGGTTATTGTTATCTCGCAAAGCTTAATCTTGCAAAGTAATGCACACATTAAGATGAGGATATAAAATTGATTGGTAATTGCACTTGAAAGAAGTGTTGATAAAACTCAATATGATGGTTAAAACATGCTTAGTTAGGCTAAGATTGAAAGTTGCTTTGGTGAGAAGAATTGGAGTCTATGCATGTTGATAAGGGAAGAATCTAAATAAGATATGGGTAGAGATTATGGGTATGATACAAAGAGCTTGACACTCAATATGCATGCCCAATTGAAGGTTTGATGTTGTCAAATCCACTTGTATATTTAGGCTTGCTAATAAATACAATGGTTCCTAGAGTTTTTAAACATAATTTTACGAAACTAAATGTTGAGATAATTTATAGTGGAATTAAATTAGTGGTCTTATCTGAAAATTTTTTATGATGTGTATGGAATACCGAAATCACAACTTAGTCGTTCTTGTGCTCCTTTGTGCTGAGTAAAATACGTTGCTCTGTTGTAGAAGTTAGGATTATTGATGTATTTCAGGCTTAGTGTTTTTGGGTGTAAGTGATTTTGGAATCTCTATGAAGTTAAAAAAAGACTTGCTTATATATTTGTATTCATGCTTTTGCATTATAATACTTCTTTTTATGAATGCCAAATTTTGTGAATTCATGCATTCTTGCCTCCTTAATTTTTGATTGGCAAGTTAGGTTTGGATTATCTCATTTAGAACTGACCTATTTAAGCTTGTCATGACTTTCAACAATTTAAGGCTTAATTGGTTTGCTTTTGTTCATAAATTGCAATTATTAACTTGATTGTTATCGTATATTGCCAAAATGGTGCATAGATTGAAAGATGCTTTGGTAAGAAGAACGGTAGTTTATGCGAAGAAACCTAAAAGGGTTGTGAATAGAGATTATTGGATGATTTGCTTAGAGCTTAACATTTATTATGCATACAAAATCGGAGGCTTGTTGTCAAACTCACTTATTAGATTCAGGTCTTCAAATAAATATAAGTGCTCCTAGATGGTTGTTTTTTATCATAATTTTGCAAAATTAAATATAAAAAAATCCATTGTGAAATTAAATTTATATTGATTTGTTTGAAAAAATATTGTGAAGTGTATAAAATTCCAAAATCACAACTTTGTTCTTTGTGCCCTCTTTGTGAAATTTAGTATTTTTAATTTATATTAAGCTTAGTGTTTTTACACAAGTTATTTTGGATGAGAATTCACATATTTTCAATTTTAGGTGAAGTTGAAGGCTTTGTTATATATCTTTATTCATGTTTTATCATTGTAAAACTTCTTTGTATGAGTGCCAAGCTTTGAAAATATATGCATTCCCTATAATTTCCAGACTTTTGATTTTTGGTATTGTATCGAGTACTATTGGTTAGTTAGGTTTGGATTACCTCATTTAAACATGCCATTTAAGTTTGTCAAGGTTTTCTCCCATTTAAGGGTCAATGTGTTTGCACTTGTCCTTAAATTGGTTCGACTATAAACTAATGATTATTTTATTTTACTCAGCTTGTGTTAGAATGATGAAGATTTAACTTGTGTTAAAATGATGAAGAGATTGAAAGATGCTTTGATAAGAAGAATTGGAGTTTATGCATATCGATATAGGAAGATGAAGCCTAAAAAAAGTGTGGTTAGGGCTTATTGGGATGATTTAGGGTTTGACAATTATTATACATACCAAATTGAAAGTTTGATGTCGTTGAGCACACCCATAAGATTTAGGCCAACTAATAGACAAATATTTCGAGGTGTTTGTTTTCTTTTAAAATCATAATCTTGCACAATTAAATGTAGAAAATTCATGTTGGAATTAAATTGGTGTTGTATTGTTTGAAAAAGTTTTATGAATATTATAGAATTCCAAAATCACAACTTTGTTGTTCTTGTGTCCTACTGCTGAGTGAAACAACTCTGCCCATGTGAAATTTAGGCTCTTTTTGCATCCCAAGTTCTAAACTCTACTCCTAAAAAAGGTTCAATTTTAAATTCTATTTTAATAGAATATTTGTTTACCAACTTTTTTTCACATAAAACTCATTTTTCAAAAGCATTCTTTCAATCCTTCTTTTGAAGCTCATAGGTCCTTTGCAAACAAAACTTTAATACTGTCAATCAAGTACAAGTGATTTTGGAAGAAAATTCAATTATTTTCAATTTTAGATGAAGTTGAAGAAAGGCATGTGTGTGTGTGTGTGTGTGTGTATCATTTTTCATGTTTTTGCATTGTAGTATTATGTATGAATGCAAGCTTTGTGAGTGCATGCATTCATATCCCCTTAACTTTTGGACCTATGACTTGTGGTATTGCTTTGGTTTAAATCATGGCTTACCCTCTTGTATGATGGCATGGAATAGTTTTCAAGGTTTTTGCAATACAATGCTAACTGACACGTAATACTTGTTTGATACCTTGGATGATGTTAATTGTGTAACGTTTGCCCTGTTCGGATTAATGGATACCTTAAATGGCTTGGGAAATTTGTTATGGCTAGACATTGTTTTTATGATGATTACATCACAAAAAATAAGCTTCTCTTAGATTTTGATTAGTAAAAATTAATAGTTCTCTTTTAGGAAAGACAGTTATTAAATCATGATGATATGTTTATGAATTTCCTGTTCACATAAAGCATTCTGGAGAATTGTTGGAGTGAAGTTACTATTGCTAATTATGTTTTCTTCATCTAGCTTCAAAGCAAATTATACTTCCTGCTTTTGTTGCTGATTTCTTGAAAGATTATTAAATTTTTTAGTTAACTTTTTAAGATAAATCTTTTTATTTTCAGGAAATTCCATGGTGTATAGCCTATTTTACTATAATTTGTATGATCTTATGTCAGTCATTTGATTTTGATTTGACAAAATATATTTCAGGCTATCAAGTTTGAATTTGCCAACCCCTGCTGAGTTTGTGAAGGTTTGTATAGGATTTGTTGTGCTTAATTGCAGTTTATCAATGATAATGTAAACACAAATGCCTCAAATGTGTTTTCAAATTTATTTGAGCAAATTAGGGAAAATTTGTCAAATACTGTTTTTTAATTCATTTCTTCTCAAATCCCCTAATTGTTTCATCTTGAGCTAATAAGGTTTTTGCAACCTTGTTCAATGAGATTGTATCAATTGCAAAATTCTTTTTATTCACAATTATAATATTTAATTCTAGAAATTCTTTTAATTTCTTCTCATTATGATAATTACAACTACAAACAATGACAAAGCTAGGTTTAATAAATAACATAAGTTGGCTACATCAACTCTTAAATGCCATCACATTCTATGCACTAGTTGCTCTTCCTTAAGATTCATGTGTATGAAGTCTTTAGTAAAAGTCTCTTGTAATGATCTTTTTGTCAATATGTATCATTAATAATAAGTTAATATCGTATATTTTGAGTTGCCGTGGTTGCTCATTTTGCTTGATGTTAGAAAATGAAAGTTATTCTCTAATTGTCCATAAATAGGATTTGGATGTCTTGCACAACTCTTTGTTGATATTTATTACTGATGCCACATGTTAAAGCCTACATATGTTTCGATTACTGAGGCAATTTCTGATTTTCGCTTTACATGTTCAATATGTAATAGCATAAGATATGGAGTATTTTAAAATTTTAGGATGCCTGTTTATAGTTGCAATGGCTGTTTTCCTTCATTTATTTCAAGAATCCATCAAAGTTGAGTCATATCTTGCTAAAAAGGTTACCTTGTTCAAGATGATGAAGTTATTTTATTGATAGAACCTTTATGGCTTCAAGATGATGAATTTTTTTGCAATAATAGATTTAGTAATATGCTTTTCTATTGTCTCTTAGTCATTTTATATTTATAATTACTTTAAATGTTTCTTGAATTTTGATGTATCACTCAATAACTCCACATCAATGTTGTGGCATCCAATAGTTTTGAGTTAAAAGATGAACTAAACTTGTCCACAAATTATTAGTTTTGTTGAAAGCAAAATGGATTGATAGTCGTTGCGTAGGAGCTGTTTGATCGGAACGCTCCAAGATCGTTCGATCACGGAAACTTAGTGGTCAGGCGGATGCAATCGAATCCGGGCATTGAGAAATATGAAATTGATTTGGGCCGTTTGATCTGAATTACGATCTGACGATAGGATTTAATTTTTTGAGCGGATGAAATTTGTGCCATGTGGTCACGAAATTACATGATCGGATGGCTGATAGAATTATTGCTTTTGAAAAATGTGATATGGTGGTGATTGTTCGATTGCGAAATGCCTGATCGAACGCTTCACATTACTATCGCAATACGGGAGTTCACTATGCAGAAAATGTTTGCGTTTTTAGTCCCACATTGCACATTTTCTCTGCCATTTTCTCCTTATAAGGTTTTCCATAACTATTATACATAGTCGAATAACTGGGTTGGCTGCCCTTCGCTAAATTCGATAATTAATCACCCGAGTTACATATACTTTATTTGATTTACGGAGACAGGATTGGTGACCCGATCCAAAATGCAATGTTTGAGATTGAGTATGAAAAGCGTTTGGCGTATTAAACCGTGTTTAGAATTAGTTACTGCTGAACCGTATCGTTTCATTGTAATGACCCGGTTGGTTCAGGTGGTAATTGTTTGTACGAACGAGTTATTTTTTGTTATTAAAATTTTTATTAATTAATTAATATTATTAATACATTTTTTTACAATAGATTAATTAAGGATTTTAAAAATATTATTAAGATAAAATGATGGTCAATATAATAAAAAAAGATGGATAAAAAATATTAGAAATCTAAATATTATTTTAAGACTAATTTGAATTTAATTTGTACCTTATAATAAATATTTCAATCAAGTTTAACATTTTAATTAAAGTAAAATTGAAATACCTAAAATTAAATTTGAAACACATCTCTTGGTGGTTTGTAACTCCAACCAAGATGATATTCATGGGATTTAACATTTGCAAGTGTTCTTCTTTTAGTTATCCCACAAATACGAGTATCGATTATTTAAAATCTAAAAATTTATTTAAACAAATTCATTAGCAATATTTAGAGTTTGTTATGGTCAAACATAGCACAATGCCTAGGGGTCAACAATTCAACAGGTTGGACATAAATTTATAAGCTTTGGAGGGTGGGTATAGTCGTTTAAATCTTCTTAATAAAGGAAAAGCCATCTCGTTATAGCTCCAAGTTGGTTCTTTATGATCTTTGAGGAGCTTTTGGCGAGGAAACCATAAGATATGTTAAGTTAATACTATAGTTCTATTAACCAAAAGTTTCCTTAGAAAATTTGGAAAATCCATTATTAGACATTAATTCTTTATAAAGCTTGTAATCTTGTGAAACCATGAGTTTCTTTGGGCTAATATCCGAATTAATATAAATCTATAAGAGACGCATGCTATTAGATGTATTTATATTCCTCATAATTATTTTATGAAAAACTTCAACTCTTTTTTACTCCAATTTTATTGTGGGCCTATAGTTTCCTTTGCTTTTGTCTTGCTTAAGTGTACTTCACCATTTCTAGCATGCAAAACTTAAACAAGGATCACTCATGGCTTCTTTGTGCCTTTTAGACTTGGGCACTCATCTTCTCGCAAGAATATTAAAGTCCGTTGTCTGTGTTTCAAGATGGGTTAGATGGGAACCTCATTGGCCATTGCTAGGTACTCGTGTAACGGTGGTGCACAATGTCTTTGGTTACACAATTTATCATGTGAGACATTTACCGGGGTTTGAGCCATCAGAGTGGCTCGTAATGTTTTTCACCTTAAGCCAATCTCCAATTGATCAGTTCAAAACAAAAGTGGAGTATGTCATTGGGAAAGGAGAAGACTTGAAGAGAGAGAAAATGACTATGAGAGAGGGTGAAGGAGAGGCTATGGTAATAAAGAGAGAAAAAGAGAAATTTAGAGAGAGGAACAAGGGTGTAGAGAGAACAAGAAAAATTGATAGAGAGGGAAAACTAAGAAAGGCTAGTGGGTATAAAGAGCTAGAGAAAATGGGAGAGAGAGATAAGGATGAGTAAGGAGAAATAGGAGATAGAAAGAGAGAAAATAAGAGGGAAAGAGAGATGGGTGAGGAGTGAGGGCGACTCTAGAGAGTGAAAGAGGGACAAACAAGAGATGGTTGGCCGTGAAGAGAGATGGAAAACTAGGGAGAGAGAAGGATGGGTAAGGAAAGAAGGGGCAT
The DNA here is from genome assembly GCA_023846275.1 of Vanilla planifolia. Lineage (NCBI taxonomy): Eukaryota > Viridiplantae > Streptophyta > Magnoliopsida > Asparagales > Orchidaceae > Vanilla > Vanilla planifolia. The sequence continues at coordinate 9,326,005 of CM043874.1, read as the reverse complement.
AATAGTGAGAGAAAGTAAGCAACGAGAGAGATGGATATGTGAGGATAGGGGTGTTGGTAGTGGAGAGGAAGTGAAATGAAGGAGATAGGAGGAGTGGGAGAAAGCTATTTATTTTTTCTTAAGAGATACTCCTATTCATGCATCAAATAATGATTTAAAATAATTATAAAAAAATTGTAAACTTCATTATAATCAAAAATAGATTAAATAAGTTTAAGTTAACAACCTTTACAAAAATAAAATAACAAAAAATTTCACAACTTTAAAATCAAAATTTTTTGCATTAAAAAGCATTAATAGTATCCCATGAAGAATAATGTTTGGAGGAAGCAAGAAGGCTTCTGGAAAGAATTATAATTGTCATAAATGACTTGGTAAGATCCAAATTGACCAGTTAGCCCAAAAGAGGCATTTTGACTTATTGTTTATGCTTTTTATTTGTACTTTTGTCAATGGCTTATGATTAACTTGTTTTTTGTGCACCATAAACTTATTTACATTCTTTGAGGGTGGAATATATTGAAAACTTTAATTTGTTACTAAATAATTTCTATAAGTTCTTCCAAAACTAAGAGATGAACTTAACATCCTTATGTGAAACTATCACTATATAATCTTTGTAGTTTAATTATTTTCTTGAAAAATAATTTAAGAATATAGGTAGTTTCATTAATTTTTTAACATGGTCTAAAAGGGTTATTTTAGAGAACATATCTATTGACACAAAAATAATATTATTGTCTAGAAGAATATGGTAATGTTAATACAAAAACAAAATTCATAGTAAGATCTTCTCAAGGCCTATATAGAATTAATGAAGTTATGCATTGACTAGATTTTTGTTTAGTGGTCTTTGCAAGTTTATAAAAATGATATTAGAAAATAATACAATCCATTGTGAACTTATAATCTAGATTTTAAAGGATTAATTGTTTTGCCATGGCACGTGTGTATTTGTATCCTTCTATAATGTAATTCTAATATAAGGAAATCTTGTAAAAAGGTGTGATAGATACATAGTTTTTTCCTTTTAATAAATACCCATTAGTATGTAAAAAGACTATGTTTAAGTGTTGATCTCTTAATTCATTAGAAATATGTAAAAAGAGGGAAAAAACAGATAATCTTTCCTTAACTTACAAAAATTTGAAATCTTATTGTCGTGCCTTGCTTGCCCTCTTGGTAGGATTTTTAATAGCTTCAATATTGGGACTAATAATAGTCTTAAAATGCATGGAGCACATTGTTAATCTAAATGGATGAGGAATGATGAATAAATACAATTTTTAATCATCTTAAAATCATTTAACTCTTTAAGTTTTTAGAAATAATCTAAATTCTCCAATTTAAATCAATAGTCTCCATTGAAAATATTACTTTTTTTATATATGAATATTCATATATCAATAGCAATTACTAATATATATCACAATATATATCTACATCTCAAATAAACTAAATATTCAAACTTAGAATAAATAAAGCAAGTATACGTCTACTAGAACATCACAATCTACAATACATGCACATGCCCACAACCAAGATAATTGTCATCAATATAATATAAATATCACAAATTATATACCAAAAGCAACACAAAACATAGCAACTGCAACCTACCAAATCAACTATATATACTATACTCTCAAATTAGATTATATGTAGTTGGGACACTTATACAACACTTACCACATTCTATCTCTCTTGGACATACCTTAATTACTAATAGGGTCTCTAGATTTGTGAACGTTTGTGACATGTTTTATAATACAAGTAAATGATCAGATTTGCAAGCTAAGTGTATGAACTTATATCTAATAGTAATAAGTTATTAAAAAATACAATAAAAGAAATATCTTATATTAATCAAAGAGTAGTAACAATGCATGATATCTATAAAATACATATAAAATTGTGTCTTTAAAAAAGATGTTATATGAAAATTATTATATCTTCTTTCTTTTGCATGTGCCCAAAATTATTTTTCATGCATATATATTATAATACTTTTCTTGAATAATTTTTTTTACACATATTTTCATTTTATCATTTTTTAAATTCTTCATATCATTCTTATTTTATTAAAATATGAGTTTCTTTTTTCCAATATGATCATTATTCATGAGATAAATCATTTCATTTCATCTAGTATCAGATCATATCATCTCTTTAGATTTCAAAAGCTAAATGATACCACACGTAATAGACTCTAATCATATAGTACTTGGTAGCTCTTGATCACATAATTAATAGCTCTAATAACGAGGTTTGATACCATTTGTATCGTAAATCGATACATAACATAAGTGGTAGCCCTTGACAAAAAAGCTGGTGGCTCCCATGTCATATGACATCTCATTATATTATCTAATTAAATTTTAACCGTTAGATCACAGAGCAAGCGGTAGCTTTTGATTACACTGCAGGTGATAGTTTTTTTATCACACAATAGGTAACTCTAATAATAAGGTCTATGGTACTATAAGCCACTAGATCATATAATAAGTGGTAACTCCTAGTTACATAACATATTGTTCTTTATCTCATGGTGTTATTTTTATTTGACCTTGATCGTCAGATCACGTAGTAAATGACAACTCTTGGTCACATAATAGGTAGTTCTAATAATGAGGTATGATGTTAATAGTACTATAAATCATCAGATCACACAACAAGCAGTAATTCTTGATCACACATCAGGTGATAGCTCCTTATCACATAGTTGCAAGCTTTATGGATAGCGTCAAAGAGAAAACTATATTATTTTAACAATTCATACTGGTTATATAGTATAAGATTCATTTAACCTAAGTTCTTTCAGATTTGCTTTTTTTTTTGTTTTTTTCTTCTAAATGGCCAAACTTTCCTCTTCATATTTTGATATATATGTATATGTGTGTATGTGTGTGTGCATGCGTACGGGTGAGCGGGCGGGCCGAATGGCGGGCGAGTGTGCGTGTGTATATAAATTTGTGTATAAATATAATCAAATGCTTTTTTTACATACAAAGCTTTATGCTCATTTCATTCCACATATAATGCTAATAATCATACCAAATATTATCAGAGCATGTATGCATATGTCAAATGATGTCATGTTATCATTCTTAGGTTCATGTAATACTCAAGGTACATAATTATAACTTATTTACGTCACATTTATTTGAGTTTACATATTTATCCTCATTAAGGCAACTTTCTCTTTCTTTTTCCTTTTTATTTCTTGCGATTAAGAATTATACTCCTATATTTTAGAAAATTGCTAATCCATTCCATGATTATCTTAGAGGGCTAATTATAATCTAATTTCTATAAACTTGCAATTTAATTAATAGAAAAAACATAAAAATTTAGGAACCAGCTCATTTAGATTTTCTTTCTTATTTTTGTGCACTTCTTTTGATGAATCTCATTAATTTCTTGCTCTTGAAGCTTTTTCTTACAAAAATTTCAAAAATTAGTCATCGATCTTTCTCTCTCTTCAAAATCCACAAAATTTCCTTTTTCAATATACAACTTATCTTTGGGAATTCAAGCAATTGGTACAAAATGTTTCCTAAGCAACACCCAGAAAGCAAGAAAATACCTCACTTCAATGCTCCTCACAGTTGCAAGGCTTGGATCCAAAAAATTCTCTTTTTTTTAAACTCGAATCCTAGGCTAAATTTTTGGACAAACCTTCATTTTAACTTTGGTATGCCTATGATTGAGTTCTTTTAATTGATGATATATTATAACATATAGTGAGCTGTGTTTAAAATAAACTCTTTATGGAGTAAATAAGATAATTATGGAATAGAATTTCTTGTCATAAGTAAAACGCCTTTGTTTTGCATTAATTAGTTTTTTATTAAAATATTTTTTAAGATTTCTTTGATTCAAAACTCTTTGTACTAGTTTCAGATGCATCATAGGTAACTCCAATAAAAACATTTTGTAGTTTCAAAGTAGATAAATAAGTTGTAAGGACTTTTTTTGAGGAAAAAGCTATTTTTGGACCCTTAGTCCAAAGAAATCTATCTTTTTTTAATAGATCAATGATGGATACTATAACTATATTAAAATCTTTAATGCAATTCCTTTAAAATGTAATTAGCTCAAGAAAATGATGAAGCTCAATAAGACATGTAGGAACAAGCCATTCTATTATTGATTTGATTTTCATAGGATTAGATTGTTTACCTTTAGCTGACATAGAATCCTAGATAATGCAATTTTTTTTCATATTTAAACATTTCTTTAGGTTCACAAATGATCTTGCTTTCCTTAGCTTTTCAATTTTAGATCTAAATGTGTGCTTTCATTTGGACTTTATTTCAAGATATTATTGAAGTACACTTTTAGAAGTTTCATATAAATGCTCAAAATAGTGTTCATCAAACACATAAAAGTACTAGATGCATTTGAGAAACCAAAATGTATGATAAGCCATTCATACAACCAATATGTAGTCTTGAATGTCTTTTTTTTCAGTTATGTCCAAATATAATTCTAGTATCATGATAACCACTTCTAAGATATATGTTTCAGAAGTAGTTAGTGATAGTAGGTTTAGCATATCATTAACCTTAGGTATGAGGAACATATTCTTAATTGTGATCTTATTAATAGCTTTATTATCTACACACGTTCAACTTCTATTTGTCTTAGGTATTAATAGAATAAAGACAACTAATGAACTTAATCCTTCTTATAGAAAATCCTTTTGAAAATGTTTATCTACTTTCCTTTTAAGTTTTGCATGTTTAGTAAGATTCATCTTATAATATAAGAGGTTTGATAATTGTGAACTCGATATAAAATTACTGACATGCTAAATATTCCTCATAAGAGGTAACTCATATAGCTTTTTAGGAGTATTGTCAGCAAACTCTTCTAATGATTATATAGTTTTTTGAAAATATGTGCTTTATAGTATACAAGTAGAACTTTCTTCATATAAAAGAGATACAGAGAAATGATAATACCAAATTCCTTCCTATGACAAATAAAATTAATCGTTTCCTATGTTAAACCTTTTTTTTTCTTTAGTTCAACCTTATGATTTGGAGGGGAAATTATTTTTTAATAGTAAGAAATTAGATGAATGGTAGGTTTTTCTTCTATGAAGCAATAGATTTCAATTTTGAAGATGGTTGGAATATTTTCAGATGGTCTTAATGGTTGCAATCTAATACTTTGACTATTAAATTTGTACACATAAATATTCACTTGTTTATAATTTACCATTCTTAAGTCATATAGTCAATACCACCTTAATAAGATATATATTATATTTATTGGTAGGACATTACACTATATTCAATCTTCACAATTCCTTATTTTTAAGCCCTTCTTTGGCAATGCTGGGTTAATAAGGTTGAGTAACTTAACCCCAATCCTATTGCCAAATTCAACTTAACCATAAACTGTGTTAGGTGATATTTAAACCTAAAGAGTAACATTAACCCCATCAACCTTATCTTAGGTCCTTGCATTGTTAGCTCCTTTTCTCAGCTCTACATCTTTGCCAACGATGTGCTTGACAAAAAGGCTTTCGACCCTTAGAAGATTGAGCAGGTAGTGAGAGCGTCAAGGGCTGCTTTCGAGTTGGAGAGTAGGAAGGTTGTTTGTAGGCCAAGGTCTCAATGATGGAGGCTGAAGTAGAATATCTTCACCTGGAGAGAGGTATGGAGTGGTTGATAAAAGGGCCATGAAAAGCACCTCATTTTTTGGTTTGAAGCTCGAAAGGTTTTTTTGCCTAATTAGCTTGAATTACTGAGGAAAGATTTTTTAAACATTATAGAGTCTTCACTTTTTAGCATCAATAATTTTTTATTTAGTGATTAAATATTATTTACATTTTTGTAAATAAATAAAAAAAATATTATTTAAATTATTATTACTAAAAATTTACCATAAAATAATTATTATATTAATTTCTGATCATTTTAATATTACATCCAAATGTACACAAACAAAATTTTATTTTAAAAACTTTATTTGGATTAAAATTACAATGCTTAAATCTAATCCTATTTGTAATGTTTAGATGATTTATGCAGGAAAAGATAAATGCTAAAAATTTAAAAAAATCTCTTGTTGGTGATAAACATCTAAAAATATTTTAATTCATCTAAAATTATATTTTATTTGAAATATAGCTCATAAAATTGATTCTAACATAGCCTAATCCAATAGCCAAACATAAAATTACTTTAACCTAATTTAAACTGGGATAACATCGAAACATAATTTTACTCAATTCTATTAATATAAAGATAACTAGGTTATACAAATCTGAACTAAACACATCTATTGTCATTTAGGGCCTAAGAGTACTAGATATTTTGATGTGACTTGTAAAGAGATATGAAATAGTTTGAGGTCATGCTTATAATTCCCTTCATCAATCAATCTCAACTTTTAATGATTACAAGTTATAAAGATACCAAAGATGTTCTCTTTTTTGAGTATTTATCATTGTAGTATGACATTGATAAGCATCTCATGACACATATATGGTCATCTTTATCCTTGCTTTGACCTTTCCATTAGAAACGATGACATCATTTTTCTCTATTTCTTCATAATCAAACTCATGTTGATTCTCTTTCTTAAAATTAGAATAACCTTACTCATACTTTTTAGGCTTAGTCCACTTCTAGCAGTATTTGACTTGATTTTGGAGTCTATTTGTAGTGGTATCCTTTGGTTGCTTGAGTATAAATTAAAAAAAAAGCAACCCACATTTGACAACCGCTCTTAGGCCTTTCTTGATTTCGGTGTCACGTTTTCTATTTCTTCTAATTTTATTTTTAAAATTTTGAAAGCATAGAAATTATTCTTATTTTTTACAAAACAATAGTAGAAACAACTCTTGAAACTCTTTGAATATAAGCAAATTTAAAACATTTTTTGATTCACAATGAAAAAAATTTCTAACATAGAATTCTTTTCAACAAAAATCCCTTTTTAAAAGCTTACGAAAGCGAATAATAAGTCACGTCTTGGAAAACATTTGTCATGGAATCATATTACAAATAAGAAAATCATTTAAGCTTTAAGCAACAAAATTAGTAAGGCTTGATTGTATTATGATTTTAAACAAAGCTAGGTTCACCCATCATCATGATGAATAGTTCTATTACATGTCCATCATCATCACATGAAAAAATATTAACAAATTTATCTTAAAATTAAATAAGAAAGTAAAATGTTATCTAAGTCAAGCTAGCTTGATTTGGCCTTGATTGCTCCATTGTAATCCCATGTAGCACCACATTGCCACCTAAAATTGTTAGGCCAAAAGTGACATGAGTTAATTGACATTGGTTTAATGGCAAAAGCATTCACAAATATGTAAAATATACAATATTTGGATAACTATATGCATGCGTTATTTTCAACATTATATAATAAGAAAAGAACATATGAACGAATAATATAGAATAAGATAATCTCTGTGTGAAAGTTTGTAAATAACTTTTTCTTTTATTACTTTGTAGATTTTTTCATTCTTGTTAAAGATTATCTTAGGGAAAGGTCATATCAACAATAATTGAGCATGTTTAGAAACCTGTTATTCCAACTTCAACAGCCTGGATAATTACCCCATTTGGCTTATTTTCGGAATATATTATTCTGGAATAGTAGTCGTCACTTTAAACAATCAAATCATCATATCATTGAATATTTCCTTTCCTTCTCCAAATCTTTTTCTTTTTTTATATTTCACATATTTATATTTTCTTTTTTGATTACAATCACAATTAATCTCTCTTTTATTATATTTTCTTTTTGTTAGCATATATTTTACATTAGCATGAAAAGAGACGAACTTGTTATCCAAACATATCATGCACATTCATCATAAGAAACATAATATATGTCCAAACATTGCAATTTTAGAGGAATCTAAAAGTGAAATCATCTTTAAACCTTTTTATATTCTAACTAATATCATACATCAAACATCAACCATAATGATAACTATTCTATATAAACATCCCCAAGTAACAATATAATTTTGAAGTTTTCTAACCTACAAGCATCAATCAACAAAACATATTGTATAAATTTATCTATGTCTTGTTTTCCTTTGTAATGGTCTTACTAAAGGTAAGATCTTTGCAACTGTTCTCTTTTTCACTTGGTTTGAGCCTTACTCAAAATAATACTGTTTCCTTTCCAAATTTCTTGAAACATTTTCTCTTTTTTTTTATTGACTTTGGTCAAGTGGTAGACATCTCAAATTTTCGAAATATCTCTCTAAGTCTTGACCCAACCTCTTTTATATTTATTCTCGCATCTCCTCATATTCTTGTCTATTCAATTATTCCAATAGCTATGTCCTTTCATGTATGTGTCTTTCCATCTTCTTTCCTTCCCATTTCTAGTATCGATTGGACTTGCCTTCGTGTCAATTCTATGGCCATTTGTTGTTTTGGGTTTTAAAATCCTTTCAATTTCTTCGTATTGTATTGTACGATATCTATTTTCATACCATACAATGAGTTAAATCTCTCTTCACTTTTGCTTATTTAATTTAATCGTATTTATATGATCCTATTTTTCGTACATATACGATCCATTTCAACTTAAGATGTTTTAGACATTCTCCTTATCTCGTACTATATGACGACTCGTATTTCACATTTACTACATTTCTTTACGAAGTGGCAACCAATGATGTTCATGTACCATGCTCTTCTATCTTTATTGTGTACTTATACAATCCACTTGATTATATTGTGTGATCCTTTTAGGTCATTCTTATTTAACTTAATTAAATTTTTTATTTTCATTTGATCATACTTATATGATCTTTGCTTTTGTACTTCTGTAATATTGTTGTTTTTGGTCTAACCTAGTGAGATTATACATAAAAATACTTGTACAATAACTAGTAGTACTTCGACAATACTTAGTAGACTTTTGTATTTGTTCACATTACTCCTTTATTCTCACCCTTGATTGTACCACACAATATGCTTCTATCATACTTTATATTCAATTCTTCCTTTCTTAGCCATTAAATTGGTCCAACTCCTTGCGGTGATTCGGTGTCCATCATTTGATCGTATTGATACAATGCTCCATTTCGTATCGTTTAATCTGTCTTTATTTATGAAATTTAGCTTCATTTTATATTGCGTTATACTATTTACTTGGTTGTATTAATACGATAGTCTTAAAAAATGATAATTTCCTAGAAAATTTAAAAAAAAATAAAAATTTTCAAATATATAAATAACTTAAATTAACTCAAATATTTTTACAAAAAATTTGAATATTTATGCTTGGTCTAGTGATAGCCTTGGTTGCACCGAAGGCTTAACCCACCCTTGTGACTTAAATTTGTGATTTAAGGCATAAGCTTTGCACGTCTTTCAATAAATTGGGCCAAGTTACTCATCTCTTTTAATAACTTAGGGTCATATAATGAATTTGTTACTAAATTACCAATTTATATCAAAACAATTAGTCTACCAATAAATCCTAAAAAATATTATGAAATTTTACAGCATATAGCTCTCTCATCATAAGATATGGATTTGTCCATGTAATCTTTTATTATGATACTAATATAGTATTTGATTGTAATTTTTCTTTCTATTGCTAAGTAAGAGCACCCTTATCTAATCTTTGTTTATTGGTTAAAATGTTAGCTTGCTAATTTTATTTTGACAAAACTAGTCTTTTGATAATAATTAAACTTATAGCCATTTAATATATAATATTTGTTCTACTCTCAAATGATGGAGAACCTATTGTGATATACAAATAAGATCCTTGTTGGCATAAGAAAATAAAATGTTTCTAGTGTGTTGTGTGGTTGAAATATCAAACTCAAAATTAAAGATAAATTATATGGGATAACAGTAAAATTGACAATATTGTATTTTAATTTATATGCTATGAAATATAAGCATACAAATAAAATGCCATAATAGAATGTGTTGTACAAATAATGGTATGAAGATTAATGAATGACTATTCAAAAAATGATATGATTCAAAATAAGTGTTTGAAAGAAAAGATTAATATGATGCCAATGGATGATATGTTCAGAGAAAGTTAATTTAAATGATTTTGACAAGTTAAGCATCATTTATTGGTTCTCAAATAAAGAGACTTTACTCTAATAAAGAGAGGTGAACTATTGTAATTCTCTTTTGTGTTAAAGGGAAGAGAAAGACCAAAAAAAATATAGCAAAAGATTAATAGACATTAGCTTTTTTGAATGTTAAAGAAGCTTTCATTATAGTTAGTGTAATGATGCCATAAGATTCATTTGCTTATTCCATTTAATTTTATTAAGTCTTATTTTTTTTGTTATGTTTTACAAGAACACTTGTCATGATAGAGAAAACTTCTTTTCTAGCAGCATTTGTTCTTATGAAACTGGAAGTTTATGCCATTTCTAGAGAATTTTTTTTGTACTTATATTGCCATCCTGCAAATTGTTGTTGTTCACTGCATTCACAAGTTGTACTTGATATCTTCCAGATTCGATATGCATATGAACTGTTGACTAATGGAGAATGGAAAAGGGATTATGATCTGTTTGCTATTGATGAGCAACGGGTATGTAACAATGCTTGATTCAGTTATCTTTGACTGCTAATACCTGTTTTGGATGAATGCCATTAATCCTGCATTTTTGTGTACTTTAGCATGTTATTGACGAGACCATTATGCGACATGCTGGGGAAAGCTACCTGAAGGTGAACCTCCCATTACTATATTCAAATTGGTCAGGTAGGGAGAGTTTGAATTTATTACTATTTTTGATTGATTTTAATGAAATTTAGTCTTCATATTTCTGTATAAATTTGTCATTTGTGTTAACTGTTCCTTGTATTAGGATCCATGGATCAAGATTTGGATGTCTTGACACTTGAAAACTTTGGTTCTATTGTTGGTGGATCCAAGGCCATGTTGACAATGGTTAGAGCATGAAATACCACGTGTATTATTGAACCTTGTTTAAACTTGTTTTTTTTTTTTTGAAAAAAGTTTTCCTTTATTTGGATAATTTGTGTGTTCTTGTTTGGTTTTTAGGTACACTCAAGTAAATGGGAAAGGTCAATTGGGTTTTATAAATTTTTTACTTGAATTCCTAACTTATGATTATAATGGATACAAACATTGTAACCAAATAAAAGGCAATAATGAAAAATAGTGATGTTTGGTGTTCCAATCTAAATTACCCACTCCACCTGTAAGCTTTCTTGTTTAGGTTTCCAGTCCGTTCCTCAAACTGAGAGGATGTTGAAAACCAGGCAATCTCCTTTTTGCCCAGCCTAGGTTCAACAACCCAAAATCTCCTTAAACAAAGTTTGGGTGTGTCAATCTCTATTCTTAGAAGTTTGGAGATGGGCACTCCCTTCTACACAATCAAGCTAAGGATTTCACTAAAAAGTGATTACAAAATTGGAAGTTACAACCCACTAGATTGAGAGTTGTTTTTAATGCATTCAGAGTCACCTATGCTCAAGATGGTGTTGTGTGATGAAATGAAATGAAAACAATTGCATTTATATTAGTAAAAAATGAGCAATTGAAAGATTTTAAGGTAGATTATTAACTTGCAAATGATTGTAGGAAGGCATTGAGAGGCCAAAAGAATGATCAAAGGTAGCCATCAAGTTCCACTAGTCATTTGAGTAAAATTCTCTTTTTTTTGGAGCTAATCATTAAGAGCCCTGGGGGATTCACTCATCCACAAGAATTCATCCTAGTGATTGTTTTCTCAAATTATTCAATTATCTTTAGAGACTTCTGTGCTAATCAAATGATTTAATCTTGATCATTTGATATTGCCTTTTTGAAATTTTCTTATAACATTTAACATTTTGTTAATTTTTTTTTCATTTTGAAAATTCATAAAAAATAGAATATATATATGATTAAATTCATGAAATTTTGTATAAACACATACATTAAACATACGTAGAATCAAATTATAAATTTTCTAAGCAAAATAACAGCATTACTATAAAATATGTTATTTTGAAAATGATAATGATTAAATTCATGAAATTTTGTAGAAACACATTCTTCAACATACTTAGAATCAAATTATAATTTTTCTTAGCAAAATAACAGCATTACTATAAAAAATGTTATTTTTAAAGTGATTGATCATTATAAAAATAAGACAATTGACTTAATGGTAATTAAGAATATAACCTGAATAAGGGGTTTGAACTATAGCTTATTCAGACAAGTTCCAAATACATCTCTTATAAAATAACTCACTATATATTAACTATAGTATTTGGTGCTTTAGGTCTGAACTGGGTTTTTATTCTTGTTCGGTTTATGGGTCCAAATGATTGAGTTTTGATTGAATTAAGCCCAAACTTGAAACATTGCTTATTATTTATATTTCAATCATAATAATGCTGTTGCCAATTGAAGGGTTTGTTCATTCATAGTTTAAAAGCATTGTTGATGAAGTTCTATAGATGAAGCTTGCATTTAATCAAATCAACTTTTAAGTCTAATTTAATAAATTAAATCCCAACTACAATACCAATCTTAAATTATGACATGTTATTTTATACTTAATCATATTCCACATAAGTATAGGATTTTATCATGTACTAATTTGCATAAAGGGCATTACATGGAGATTTTTAACTCATTTAGGTATCTTATGATCCTAATGTTAAGATGCATTTCCTATGTAATCCATATTTAAACCAAATCATTCTGGGGTTCAAGATATGTTCATGCCTAGATGTATATAATGGCAATCTATCAGCACTAAGATTGATCAAATGCATTTTGTTTGTTTGGGTTTAGCAGACATGCATAAAATGCATTGGCAAACCATTGTTCTTAATGCCATGCTTGATCTAACCATCAAGAGTATGTATGAATGAAAATATTTATCACAATTTTGATTAATTTTAACTATTTGTCTCAATATTTTGTCGATTACACTTAATGCTAAGATATATGAACCAACTTTCCTTAGGCATACTTGGATAATTCATGTTATACTTGATTGAGCAGTCAAGTATATATTTGAGATGAACTAATCTGTATAAGATATACTTGGAGGTGATTTGTGTGCATGCTCTTAAGGAATGGTAATAAATATATTTTACTTAATCCATTTACAAAATTTTAGCACATTTACCATTAAATTTTAGATAACTGGACCATGTGTCTTGAAGCATCCTTTGATTAAGAACAGCTTGTGGCTTTTATAGTTCTCTCTTAGGATCATCTACAAGTCTTTTTGTCTTCAAGAAATAAATCCATCAAATGTTACCTATCTGATTCACTTGTAAGCACACTAGGAGAAATACTAGACAACAGTAATAAGCTCTTATTTAATTTGTTATCATCAAAATCTATTATAATCATAGAATGCTCATGCAGTCAACATTTTTCTGAAGTCAATCTACTGGCATAGCTAAAACTTTTTTTGATAACATAAGTTTTTCTTGCTCATATTCATCATTTTAGCAGTGATTATTTGCCTGTGGTTGATTGATAGGTTTTTTCATTCGGAAGCCACCGTTGTGCTACATTTATGAATAGTTGGACAAGAATAGGTATGTAGCAAGGTATCTGGTACAATATAGATGAATTTATTTCAGTTATTATCACTTCTGTTCACAATTTTATGGAGCATTTATATTACCCTCTTTGCAGAATTCCCAAGAACATTGGATTGTAATGCAAACATTACTTATTTCATTACACTTCAATTCTCAAAACCACAACATCCCCTATTAAATTTCATATGGTGTGTTTTATCTATATTTTGTTGAAGATATGCAGTGTTGCTAAGCCTGTATATGTACAGATTGGTGATATGAGCTTTATTCTTTCTATTTTTAAGGTAACCGTTGTAGATCATTGTGTGGACCTTGCTTATATGATGTCGCATTATTTTATGACTTTTTACCATCATAGTTGTTAAAAAATATGTTTTCCTGATCTACTAATTCTTATTGATGTACATCATTTGCTATGCAGTACTGTGATTTTGTTTGATTGGGTCTGCTTGAGTGGGATACTTCATTTCAATCATATGGTTAACCAGGTTCTTCTGAGGTTCTAGGGACCAGTCCAAAAGCTTGTTTAAATGTCACCTTTTTCCCATTTCTATTTTTCTGTTTTTTTCAATGAGATTTGAGCAAATAACATTTATTTACTTATATTTCTTACTTTTTCTTTGGCTTCTCTCTTTTTTTGTTCAAATTATCCTGGTTCAAAGGTCTGAGAGGGGAGGCACTTTTTAATTTCATGAAGGAAATGAGTTTGAACACTAGGTGTTTTATTGGGACAGGAGGCTTATTTTGTAAACGTCAATTGGAGAATACATTTCTTTGTTCCCTGATTTTCATATTTGATTGCTACCGTGATTCTCAATTGGTTGCAGCATGCCGTTGTTTGTAAAAAAATATAAATGAAAAAGGGAATAACATCAATATGAACGTGTTTATTTCCATTTTTATCTGGTACATCTTCTAGATTGAGACTAGAATTTGTGGCCAAAGTTCCATATTCTCTTGCCTGTTTGCCAAAGGTTGAGCCTTTTTTTATTATTTTTGAGTGAAGTAGACTAACTCTATAATTTGCTTAAGTCACTGATTTTTCTTTGAGTATTCTGCTGGAGAATATTGTTGCTGATCACTTCTGTCTTCTATTGTTTTCATATATTTGTATAGGTGCTTTACTAGATGGTGTTGCAAACACTGGTGCTGTTGATGTTGCAAATGTGCAACTTGCAAGTTTCTTTGCTGAAAGAGCATTTAATAAGCAACCAATTTTCCGAAATGGTATTCTATTTTGTTATTCCAACTATTCCGTATTTTAATTTTTAGCATCGTATTATTTGCAACTCCCATTTTCATTGCTTTGTGCAAGTGCTTCTTTATTGTGGATAGGAGTATCAGGCTTTTGTTTTGGAATCAATTAGAGAATAAATTATTATTTTTTTTCTTTTGTCAGTGAAACATGGCTTGTTGGCTTAAACATATTCATCTTAATTGTTTACTTTGGCAACATCAGTTGCAAAAATTTTTCACTTCCTGTGATTCATCAAAAAGCATTAAAATGATATTAACATCTGCTGAAATTTTATACAACAATAATACAAGCTTCTTGGAGTTTACTTAATGGATTTCTTGATGCTAATAGCTCTAGTAAAAATTCCCTCAAAAGAGAGAGCCATCAGGAACCCAAAAATTTACATTTCTGACTATCAAAATTGAATTATTATTATTAACTTTAGTGAACTCCCTTTTGAGACAAGTAATGTTTTGAGTTTTCGAGCTCCCCTTCTCTATGATAATTGATTTCCTGTTGGCGTTGGCTATTGTTTATCTTGAAAATGTATTGTTATGATAATCATGAATGATAAGCTTGGTGACAATGAATCTTTTGGCTAACTTATACAATGTACCCTAGAAGAATTCCTGTCCTAATTGATGGAGAGACACTCTCGATTGGCTTTGACCAGTCAATTTCAATTACAACCCCATGAGTAGAAATAGAAATTTCAGTAGTTCATTAATATGCACTCTTTGACGTTTTCATACTCCATGTAATGTGTTTTTTCATTTCTATTAATTTGCCAAACTAAATTAATAGGAAGATGCCAATAAAAGTGACTGTGAGGCATAGCCCTTCTAAAGATGCTCTTGGCACATTGCTTATGGCATGTAAATCATCTTTTTGTCATGAATGTTCACTTTTTGAAGTTGTCATTGTTTATGTATTTAGATTCTTCATATTTCTATTAGATCAGAGATTTGTCAAGTTAAATTAAAAGGAAGATGCCAGTAACAGTGACTCGGGTATAATTCTCGTACAGATGCTCTTGGCATACTGCAAAAGGCACACGTAATTCTAAGTGCCAAACAATTAAATTCATCTTCCGTACATATTCATGAATCTGATCCATTGATTATTTCTTTGGAGATCATTTTTGGAAAGATCTCCATTCTAAGCATGATGTTTTTATACCATCATTTTAATTATAGTCAACCTATGGTCGAGTGTAACTATGTTGTTGTGGACCTGGCTATTTATACACATCTGCCCATCAGAATCCTTCATGAATTGCTAAATATTTTACGTTTTTTTTGTTCGTTTATGGCTTCCACAACAAATGAAGATGAGGGGAAGTGAAAAAAAGGATGATTGTTTGCTGCCATCGTCCAAAAGCTATAGCTTTCAAAATGCTAATTTATTGTCTTCCCTCTTCTTTATTCATTCCTAACCCTTGCAGGTCTCTTACAGGTTTACCAGCCCTTATTGCATTTCCTCCTAATTGTGCCAGTTCTAACTGCTATATAAGGTTTGTGGGGTACATTTATTATTTCATATAATCAGTGAAAGCTAAAACAATCTTGTGGAGCTTGCATGTTCTTAAGGATCCAATTTTCAGTGTGGCTATTTTCGTAATCTCAGGATATCTTTGATGTTTATTCTTACATAATGAATCAAAATTACATCAATGATTTCATTATATTGCAGGTATAATGGAGATTTATCCGTTGATGCAATAATTGATTGGTTGGCAACAAGTGTGCTTGGTTTACCACGCATTCTGTACTATTCAAAAGATTCTCTTGTAAGCTATAGCCATTTTAATCTTCTTTGTGTGCAACAACATTTGCATCTGATTTGATATTTTTTTTAAGAAATTTTTGTTCTTGTGACATTACGCTTTTTATACAAAGTACCTGTAGTTTTCGTTATTGGTGCAGTTAATTTCATGGCCTGTATTCCAAACAATTGTTATACTAGCTGATCGTGGATTACTTTGGTTTGATAATTTAGGGCATTCTTATTAAGGTCTATGCATTGTTCGGTATTTATTTCATTGTTTGGGAATAGTTGTAGAATTTAGCACCTTATCTTTAGTCTAGGTTTTCTGTATATGATGTGAACAGCTTTGCAAATCTCTATGATTACTCAAAGTTAGATGTGTAATAGAGATGTCGAACTTGGAGTTAGCACACATTATTTGCATTATGGATTGAAGTTTTAAGCATGCTATTCATGGTCCATGGTGTAAAAATTGCTAGAGCATGATCATATCATTCGCACAAAATGTTTTGATATTATTGTGCAACCAAGTTCTGAAAGAATGAACAAAACCAATCTCACCACATGAATAATTTAATAGTGATACAGAAAGAGAGAAACAGAGAAGGAAAATATACGAGAGAATAGCAGTTCCTTATGCCTAATAGTTGGAATCATCATCCAGGTGCATAACTTACAAGTTAGAATCTACAAATCTTAGTAAAATGCATCTTTTCTTTCTCCAATACTTCTTTAAAGAATGTTGGTGATATACCATGCATATGCATGTTGTAAGCTAACAAGTGGTTAACCCTACGGCCTGTTGCCATATTTTATGCAAAAATTCTCTTATTTAACATTCAGTTTGTCTTATTTTATGATGTCATAAATATTGTTTTATTTGCCAACATAACTGAAGTTGGTGCTACAATACAAAATAGGATGCAGCTCTAGGAAAAGGTCAAAAAACAACTTCATGAACATACCATTGTAAATTCATTGCAGTGAACTTATCATACAGTGATTCACAATAATGCATGTTCTATAGAGGCTGAAAAATATTTAAAACAACTAGGTTGAGCAAAAATTAGAGAACATAGATTCATTTGCATGACAATGAAAATTGTAGGTTCAAAGTTAAGTGGAAATTGATTATGTTGTAGGCCCAAGGGATTCATTGGATCTAGAATATCAACTCCACATCATCCTCTTGTAGATTCATCATGCAATAATCATTTGTTTATCTCTTTATGGATCCTTTTTGCCATCATGGCATGAGCTTACGAGAAGAAGAAAAAACCATTGCCATTCTTTTACTACCTTAATGTTTTCATTCCTTGCCTTTTTATCCTTATTTTTGTTTTGACTTATATGATTAGTGGTGAAATAAATGTATCAGCTTGAATTGTGATTATTGTAACTTGGCTCTATGCTACATTGATATTTGTTTTGGTGCTTAAATGCTATTTACTCGAACCTCTTCTTATTTAGTTGGTTTTGGATTTTTCCTTCCATTTTTTTCTCCTAATTTAAGTCAAATATATTGATTCAAAAGAAAAGAAGTTAGACTTTTTTGTGGCAATGGTTACAAGAGAATCTTGTATTGGAAATAGCTTTAGATGCAAGGTTGTAAAGGCCATCCACTAAAAAAATGGCTTCTAATCTTGTTATTTTCTAATCAAGGATAATTTAATCTAAATCTTTGCTCTAATAGAGTAATGGTGGAACTGGATGTTGTATCTCAGGGATTGGAAAGCTTTATTAAATTTATTTTTAGCAATTTAATTTATAGAAAAGGACAATCTAATTATTAAAATATGTTTTTGTTAAATTAGGATTGTAATTGAGAACCTTAAATGTTTGCTTAGTTAATATTTAAAATGTTAGTTATTTGTTTTTGTAGTTTACATCCATAGTAATCATGTCATATAGGTTCATAATAAAATTAGTAGATTAGGGAAACAGCTGTTAGTTACTTTTGTTCTGACCCTGTTTAGTGGGATGTTGTTGTTGTATGTTCATATCCCTATGAATTTTATATTTATGGTGATAATTTTCTTCAAATTAATTATATGCTCATTCTTCTCTACAAAGATGAAATCATATTATTAATTAGACTCTTCCCATTCCTTTATCACTTTTTGTTCTTGAAATTTTATTTTCTTAATCTTCAGCTTTTCCCTTTTTCTATTGATGGGAAGGTTCAATATATGTTAAAAAAAAGACAATTTTACTACTGTTTACAAGCGTTACGTCTTTGACATACATGTCACCTTCATCCTTTTTGGCATAAAAAAATGAGATGAGCACCACACTTTTTGTATGATTGGGACTTCTGTTTTTCTTTTCATTCTTGTTGATTGCACTTTATACTTGATGCTTGACCTTTTTTTGACTTCTTTCTTAGCCATGTTTTGGCCTACCAACTTTCTAGCCTTAGCTGTTCAATTTATTTTCTGTGTTTAAAATTTATGTGCACATGTTTTTTCAGGTACAAAAGTTTTTTCTAAATAGCGGCATGCACAAGGTAGTTTTTCCTCCAAATAACTTTTCCTTTTTTTCTGAAAGATCTATTTGTTATTTTTGCCTTTAGATTGCATATCTAAGGATGGGGACATCATTTTAAAACTTTGACTACTTTACTTTGTTGAGTGTTTTGTTATTTAAAAATTTGGAAAAATAAGGATATATGAACCTTACATCTAATTAGGTATCAAATAAGACATTGCATTGCTTGTTTGATTGGCTGCATAGGGGTGCAGTAATTTTTAATATCCAACAAAATAAGATGATATATGCCTTAAGCATACTTCAGTATCAGATGAATTGTTATTGTGTTGTGCCTGGCTTGAAGTGGACTATTAGCTATTGGAATCTTTTTTCAGTTGTAATAGGCAAAGCAGATTACCAACTTTGAGCAAAGAGTAACTTCAAGAATTGTAACGACCCATTGCTAATATTTATTGGTGTGAAAATTGACCTTGAGTTGGTCAGAACTGCTAGGGAGTCGTAACAATCCAGGTTAAATTGATAGTACTAATGATTTAACCACTCTGTAGAAGCTTATCTGAAAGGTTTATGACCATTTTCTGTAAATGTCTACAATGCTTAAAGGAGTTCATAATTGTCTGTCCTAAGGCTACCACTAACACTTATGCCCCTCACTTGGAATAGGATTGTGTTAAGTTTGTTATTGTTAAGCAACATGGTGTTTCCTTTGTTAGTCAGGTTAAGTGAAACAATAATTTTGGCTGCTAAAATGAATACAGTGGTGTTTATTCTGATTTTTGCTTGGTTATGTTGCTATGTTAGATGGTATTAAGTAATGTTAATTGGCAAAAAGTTCCAAAACATGAATTGTTAGTCAATTAATATATATTTATTAAATTTTGTTATGATTATTGAATAAGCTTGAACACAAACTTTTGTCTATCAGACAAGCTCCACAAACTTGGCATTTGCCATTCAATAAGCGAAGCTTTGTGTAGTGTGAGTGACATACAATATGTAGTAAACAATATATTCAAAGTAACATAAATTTATCGAAGTCTTCCCATATAGGTAACCCAAAAAGAAAGAATGTTGTTTTAAAGATTTTTAGCATAGCTTAATGTGAACATAAGAGCTTGTTTATTCATTCCTTCTATCCATCTCCTTTATGCTAACTTTGCTTGGGGTGTAGTTGCATCAATATTGATGTCAAAATTCTATTGTTGATAATACTACCTAAACTCATCCTCACCTTTTAACTTATTTTGTATGATAATAGAGTGTACCTTTGTAATTTACTATTGATGTATAATGACATTCTGACCTTGTTGCATGCACGCTTTGCTGTCTGCAAATAATGACAACATATCATGTCATCTCTATTTATCAATATTAGAAAGTAATATTGAATATCAAGTTTTAATACAAAGCTAGCAATGATTAAACTATAATTTAAAATGCAAACATTATTTTTCATGATGTTTTGGGATATATAAAACAAATGAAACAAGTACAATAAAGGTAGTGATGTGGTCAAATTTTCTAGCTCGGGTTGTGAGTTCCCTGTGCATTGTTGAAAAGTTTTGCATGATGGTTCCCTTCATAATTTGTGTGTTTTGATCTCTGATGTTGATACTTTCAACGAATGTTTTGATGTTCTTCCTTATCAAATTGGTTTTGAAGGAGCATAATTGGGGGTCCAATTCGTTCACAAGTTCATCATCATCCTCAAACATTTTTAGCTTGCTTTAGGAGGATTTAACTCATAATTCCACTCTTAATTGCTACTATTAGCTAGGTTGTGATCTTAGGAAACTTGTTTTTTAGATTTTCTGTGCATCCTTTAGTTGTTGTGTTGTCCTTATCAATCTTATCCTCTGGTTCAATGTTATTTTGATCTCCCCCCAAGCATCTGATTTTGGGGTTTCATTAACTAGGTTGCCAAAAAGATGTTGGTTGTGAATCAATTTGATATGCAGCTACTTTTGTATGTTGGTATAGATAACAAAGCTCTCCTTAGGTTTGTGTGGTGGCTTCACATTTGTAATGGGTGGAAAGAGATCAACAATGCCCTCATTTTGTGCAATGTGAGGTCTTACCATGTGATCAAAAGAATAAAAGTGTGATGCAAACTTCAATGCGACATTTTATGTAGCAAAAAATGTTATTTAGTTAGAATTATGACTAGGACAAAATACTTGTAGGCATTTTTTAGCTTTTCTGATATCCCTCTTTTTGGATAGTGATAGGCCAACGATGCTTTAGCTAAGGATGTAGAAGTTTGTTGTTATGTCTTTACCAAGGATTGTTAATGTTTAAAACTATTGACTGAAGCCCTCCATCAAGGAACAATACCAAGCTCACACACTGACAAAGGGATGTGGAAGCTATGACATTGCTTGTGCATTCCTCATTTGCTATTGTTGGATGCATCATCATTGCAAAGTCAAAACATAGCCAACATTTTCATATTTGACTAAAAATAAATAAAGAGCTAGTAATAGTTATAGTAAACATCACAATAATTTAGCATTGTTATATTAAGTTAATTGAAGCTTACCAAGAGCTTTTGTATAGAACTAATTGGTGAAAACCTTTGATAAAAAGGAAAACAATTACAGAGGGGTACCAAAATGTTTGAACAATATTATTGATGGGCCAAAGGCCTTTATCATATAGCCATTAGTAGGTATGGGTGGCACCATTAAGAAATTGAAAAAACTTTGAAGGATAGCATGCATCCTATGCCATCTTATAGACCAATCATGTAGTGACAACCAGTTTGCTTTCATATAAGCACCTTGTTATGGCCATTTTTGCATGATTTAATCAAGTTTTGGAGTTTGGAGCAAAGTTATTCAAAAGATAAAGGAGATAAGGGGACCACAACCAATTAGCATGCAAACAACCACGACAAAAAGAAGTTAGGGAATGTAATGATTTAGGATAGGGTGCATTAATAAGATGACATTAAGGTGATTCGGTGGAGCATAGCATTTAATTGCTGATCATGAACCAATTTGTAAATAAGGGCTCACAGTGGACCCGTATTAGGGTTCTATTGGTCATTAGTATTTTGATTTTGTTTAACTGTAATTGGTCATTTAAGGAACTTGTAGGAAGTTCATATTTATTTTTTGCACATCTTATTATTCGTTACATTTATGATTGCAATAGAAGTATTTTTTTGTTTTTTTTATAGTTAGCTTAGGGTTACTCTTAGTTCTTATTTATATCCTAACATTGGATTGAAAAAAGAAAAAAAAAATTATTGGGTTATTTTGCTGTCAACAAAGAATCGATGACGCTTTCTACGGTGCATGCAAGCGTGGGTTGACCTTCTCTAACCTTAGATTGTGATACGGGTTTATCCCTTTTTTGGGTTGCAATTTGGAGTTGTGGTACCTATCATTGTTAATCATCAGTCAGTCTGTCTTTACTAGCACACACTTTCCTCAATTTCCCTTTTTTCTTATCACCGTCGGCAAATCGAGATTGCCTTGCAACCAAGATGTCGACCATCATGATTCTTTGCCATGAATTCTTGCAACTATCCTGCGTTGTAACAATCCATGAGTTTGGCACCTGTTGCCTTGCTTTTGGCAGGTCCTACTTCTCTTAACCATTTGCTGTTACTTGTGTAGTCCTATTGCCTACAACAAATGATCTTAAATCACCTCACAAGCCAATAGCTTCCACCATACCCCATGCCACTTGCACGCCCAAGTTGTCATGACCCAATTTTCCCTATTGTTCAATCGCTTGTCTGACCTCATGTGACTTTGTGCAAGTCTGTACTTCAGTGGTGCACTGCGCATGCTCTACTTGTTGATTGTGTGCTTTTGCTCTGCGTTGTCGCTGTCCATGGTCACGTCCAACTGACAAATCCTAGTTGGTTGAGCAATGCTCAGTTAATCGTCAAGCTGATTGGTGCAAAATGGATTGGTTTGACCTAAACTAGATTGGATCTATAGATTATTTCACAAGCACTTGGGGAAGTGTGTTTCAAACTATTTTGGGAGGTAGATTTCAAATTATTGCTTTCTGTTGTGGTATCATGTACTATCTTAGACTACATCACATGTGACATTAGAGCAATATTTAGATCCTGTTTAGTTCTATTGTTGCACTTCCATCATGTAACCACATCAAAGGTTGAGTAGAAGTAACCATATAACAACATCATTTGTCATAGTGGTAAGGAAGAAGAAATTGACCATGAGAGGACTACAATTGTGAAGAGATAAGAAGGAAGACCTTATGACATCCATGCTTAAGGTTGATAAAGCCACAGGGAGAGGCAATGGTATGCTAAGGTGACCATAAGGGGAAGGAGGAAACGATTTGTGCAAGCAAGAAATGAATGTGAATGATGGTTGCAAAGGCCTTTTGGAATTGTTATAGAGGAGTTGTAAAAGTGAAGGTAGCTTGCAAGGATTAAGGTGTCAAATGAAATTCTAACACAAAAGAGGTGGGGGGTTAATGTGAAATATGTTGATATGGGTTAGGGGGGATCAATGTCTTATTAAAATAGTTTTTGAGATATTTGATTTGGCTAGTGTGTAAATTTTATCTCGTTAACCCATCTAGCCAAACATGTGTTTGAAGATGTTAAATTAAATTGAAAGTGATTAAAACCCTTATCCTTATGTCCTAAACTTGTATGAATTTGGTTGGTAAGTTAGCTCCAAGAGTGAAAGATTATTCTTAAATTGCAACTATTTTTTTTGGTTCGGAGTGGTTTCAAATTTAAGTGAAACAAGCTAATTGTAAGCCTAGCTCGAATCAAATCTTAATGTTAAAAGTACATCATGTGCTAAGTTTGAATCCTATTATCTCAAAATCAGATTGAAATTTGGGTGGAAGGACAACTTTGTTGATGCAAATAGAAATGTTTGTCACCTCCATGCTATAAATGAAGGATAGATGTGACCGGTTTTGGGGTTATAGTGAAGCCCTTGTTTTGCTTGGGGAGGGTTGGTTTCTTATCCCGAATTAATTGGGTTGGACATGTCAAAGCAAATGCTTCTTATACCTGTCTAACTTGAGAAATGGAAAAGATTGGGTAGACCTATTTAATTTTGCAAAAATGTTACAACTGCATGCTCCATAGAGTTTAAGTCTTATGTGCATTTTATTTTTGTTGTTTCATGAGGTTACATGTGTTGTATTGCTAGTCAAAAGGATGACCAAATTTAGACTGCATTGGCTAATTCCTAAGACAATAGAGCACCTAGAACTTGATCAAATTGATGACTACAAAAAGAAGCACTTGCCAAAGTTGAGATATTTCTTGACAGGGGTTTTTTCCGGGAAAAACATAGAAGGAAAGGCTCCAAGACAGGCTATTCATCTTTTTTTCTTTTTTTAAAGAAGCATAAAGTTACTAATATATATTGGGATAGGTATGGTCAACTCTTCTATCATTGCTGATTAATTTGTGTCTTATTAAAAAAACTTGTCAGAACTGTGTTTGGGTTTTGTCAAATGGGGTTTAGGGTTAAGACTTCTAAAATTTGGTACACGTATAGCCCCAACATATTGCTCGTCTTACCACTTATGGTAAGTGAAGCATGTTCTTTGCATGAGATGCCTTGCTTATAGCATTTTTTTTTCAAAGCCTGTTGCAGCTTTAGCATGATATATATCATAAATTAAATGAAAAAAGTGCAATTCTAGTCTAAACAAAAGTAATACACATTACTGTGATTTGCAATGTTCTGTTATACTATGAGAATATTACAATGGAGTTGCGACTGTAATGTTAAACGTCTAATTGAACAAATAATTTTTTTTAAATCACATTAAGAAAGTACCTGGACGTTTTCTTTGAAATCAATACTTGCCATTTTGTAGCTAAACTTGTTGGCTATGGAAGGTTAACACTACTCAATCTTGTCAACTTGGTTGATGATACTATTGATGCCATAAGTTATTTGAAATCTTGCCATTTAGCTGGCTTAACCTTTTTTTTTTCTTTATTTGGCTGCAACAACAGATTAAGATACTTTTTTTCTCAAAAACTGGAGAGCGTGCTGTTCCTTTCCTTCGCCAAGCTGCTAAGGAGTATTCAACGTATGCATCTTTTGCAATGGTTTTGTGGAAACAAGAAGATTCCTCAGTCTGGTGGAACATGTATGTGCTCCTGAACTGAACTAAAAAAAAATCAAGTATTATTTTCCATTAGCACATATAAAATCGTTCCCTTAGGTATCTAAATAGTGATACATTTTTACTTCCTGTTTGATTTGGAGAACAAAGGAAGTAATGCATCCAAAAACAATTGAAGTACAAAATTTAGCATCAATCCAAACTTAGCCGTTCAACTATTACTTGTGGTGTAGATGTATAGATGATTAAACTACAATCTGGATCCTTTGGAGCCTCCTTGCTGTCACGCCAATTCTCTGTCGATGCAGTTGTTGAAGGTCAACTCCCCCAATTCCTTGTTAGGTCTCGAAAATCACAAGATTTGTGACAAGAGGTGGCGTTTTCTATCATCTACTAAGGTAATGGCTGATCTACAACTGGATTTATGTGTGATTTCCTGCATTCATGTTGTCAGGACACCTCAAAGCCTTGTTTGATAATGCACACATTTAAGCTGTCAGGCCACCTCAAAGCCTTGCTTGATAATGCACACGTTTAAGCTTTTGGCATCATAAATCTCCTAGTATTTGTTGAAAATCACTAACAGAATTCCCCTCTTGGATCCCATAAAAACCCTCCCACCCACTGTAACAGGACTAGAACTTTGGCAAATTGCTGTATTCACACTGAATTTGATCCAACTTGCCTCTGGAACAATCCAGCCAAACATGTATTGATTCTTCTCTGTGCATGATATTGATCTGGATGCAAGGGACCATGCTCACATTTTATACGATGCCATATTGTTAATGAAATCAACTCTATCACTTGGTCTTGTGGAACTCCTAGGTCTCCTTCAGATGCCTCCTAGTCTCCTTAAAATTCTAGATGTTTTTTTTTGCTTTACGTTCACAAGGTGTTCTCCTTCTTCCATGCTTCTAGTTTATTCCTTTTAAGTAAGATTTGAGGGAGTATTATTTTGAGCATTCAAACTAGATTGAACAAATGAGTGAGAATTTTTGTTAAGTGCCCCACGTTATTTGAACCAAATGTGTCCTTTGCCCATGTTTTTAATGTTGTCATATATTTGAACATGGGGAGATCTTTCATCGCCAAATTAGTTCCTTATTCAATGTTACATAGGGACATATCAAGCCTCTTGTATGCTCTTACATAATTTCTCTTTTAGGACCATTTTTGATAAACCAGAGCTCCATTCCACCTAGGTTCACAAGGTTGTGGTTATTGTTGAAACGGTGAAGACTTGAGCTTTTACTTTTGTCATAAGGAGCTCCTCTCTTTTTTGATGCTAATAATATGTTGTCATAAGGAGCTCCTTCTCTTGTTGAACTCCTTGGGTTGAGAGAAGAGAAGCTTAGTTTGCATAGAGATGTTTGATTCATCCTTATTCTCCTCTTAAAACCTTTACTATTTTCCTGAATGATTGAACAATTGTTGACTAAGAGATCATTTTCTTCTGGACTTGAAAATCACTTTATCCTCAACTTGATGATCACTTGAGACAAATGATTACTCTAGGAAGGGCAATGTGATGGGTGGACCAAAACCCATACTTGCCATTGCATATGTTTTTCATTATCCATACCTATTCCATGGCTATTTGAACCTACACTGCTGTCCTGTCCCTCACTGAATCCATTCTTATGTGACCTCTACCCACGGAATAATGCATCAGACAATGGTGATCATGCAAAATCCATGCGCTAAAAGAAAGAGGCGTGTAGCGAGGAATATGGTTAATCATTTTCTGAGAAAAAGGTTAGGCTGCATAGAGAACTCATTGGGCATTGGTCGATTCAAGAAAGATTGACAGTTGTAGGTAGGGTACAAGGCTATTGATAGAGGAAAAAAATTGAAGATCATTGGAAACAAAGGAAACTCAATGAATGTCAGCTACAAGGGCAGATGACAAACGTGTGAGAGAGATGACGAACTTAGGTGATGGTGCCTTTGGAGGAGTAAGATGAGGTTGATCATGGTCACATGGACCGAGACTTTAGAGTTGGATTTGACTTTTTGTTTGATTTGGATTTACTTTAATGTTAACAAGTGATTGGTTGAATTACAAGAGTGTAAACTAATAAGGTCTTGATAATGGAGGATTTGACTTTTCTTAGATTTATGTTTTTTTTATGTTAACCTTTTAATTATTAGGTTGGGATGGATATTATTCTTTTTAAACTCTAACTTGGCCTGTCCCATATTGGGTATTACTTATTTAAATCCATACTTGTGTTATGGGTTGAATTCTGAAACTCTTACTCATGTTGTGGACATGGCAATTTAAATGTATGTGGCACAAATTTTTGTTTTTAATTGCTTGTTTAAATTCATTCCTACCATGCTCTGTGAGATTCCAACACATTTCAAATTCATACGAGAAAATGAGGAAGCAAAGCAACTTCTTAGCAACGGTCTAATCCACCTTGTTAAGAGTCCCCTACACCATCTATCAGCACATCTTGATTGAATGTCTTTTTTCCTTGAATAGAAATTCCATTTCATCCTATAGATGCCCTCCATTGTAGCTTCACTCAACATAAAGAACACAATCTACCAACTTGATCTTCTTTCCTTGGCAAATGAGTCTCAGGGCAGGTTATATTCATGGTTCAGGTTTCCAACTTGCACCTGGGATGGGTTTGGCATGGCTTCTATCTACATCGCTCCTTGAACCTCGCCTAACCTTCAAGTGTTGATGTCCAACTTAGAGCTTTCTAAGCTTGACTTCCTTTTTTGTTTCTTCATAGATTTCAAATTTAACATGCTAATTTCTAATAAACATTATTCCCCATTTTGAATTTCAGTTGTTCAATTTTTTCTCGATGTTTCCCCCACTTCCTTTCTTTCCATCAAGTTGCCAGTGGTATCTTCTTTTTTTGAACTCCTCGTTTTTCCTTTGCATAATTGGAGGCTTTTGTACAATGAATTTAAATTGGTTGCCCCTTTCCTTAATTGGAAGATTTTTCATAGATTTGAAGATTGCCCTTAAAAGCCAAAAATCAGTTTGCCTAGTTTTGTTTAGGCTTAAATTGTTTCCTTTATTGACAAGATTCTTTCCTTACATAGTCTCTTCTCTAATCCCCAGTATGCCCTCAATACTGCTTTGAATTCCCCTATTGCCCTTGTCTTTGAATTGGCATACATGTTTATATTCCTCCACCATGCTAGAAATTTTGCTGTTAATCTTTTTTTTTACTGTGGAATCACCATCTCCTGTGGTTTCTAAGGTTTAATACACCTATCCATTATGTTTCCATATCTGTTACATTTGAACAAACATATTTTACAGGTTTTCATACTCATTAGAATGGATGTTATATCTGAATTTAGTTTTGGATAAATAGAGTTTTTTAAGATCCACTTCTACAAAAATTCTTATATACTTTTGGTGGATCAACAATTCAGTTTGCTATTTACTTGACGTAGCCAATTTGACTTAGATTCCTCAAAGGATCCTCTTGCCATATCAATGGAAATTTCTAGGCTGTAACCTACATGAAAAGTTTTCTAATTGTTTCACCCATGGGTCGGAGTTTCAGGCCAAAACTCGAGTTTTGGTTCATCAGTTCGGCAACAATTTCGATTTTTACCTGAAATAATTTTAGCACTTTCTATAATATTTTGTTTAAAAGATGGCGTAAGCATGTTTTAACTTGGTGGTTATGAAAGGCATTTTGAATGTTGGAGTTATTGGGGTTTCTAGGTTCAAGCTTAATACCCCCAAATTTTTTGTTTTTCTCTTTAAATTATTTTAAAATTTTTTTAAATAAAATTATTGTAAATTTCAAAATTTTTTAGCTTATTGAAAAAGATTTTCATTTTTGCTAGATAATTGTGGAGTTTTGGTGCAAGTTTTTTGATTTTATTATTTTAAATCAAGTTCTTGTTTTTTATTTTATTTCTACTTAAACTAACGCAAAAAATTTTAAGCACAATTCTTAGCAAAATTAATTCAAATATTGTATAGCTCAGTTGGTATTGAACTACTATATTTTACATTTTAATTTGTAGGTAAAATTAATTCAAAATTAAGTTTAAATAGTATTTTATTTAATAATAAAAATTAAGCCAAACACTAAACAAAGGTTAAAGTTGAGTATTCTAGCAATAATATATATCTTTGGTGTTAAACAAAATTATTAAAAATTTTCATGCCATATTTTTTATTTTATCTATTTGATATAATATTTATTCGTTTTAGAAATGATTAGTTAATTTATAATTTTAATACTTCAGCATATTTGTTATTTTTAAAGTTTAAAATATTTATTGAAACTAAAAATAAAATCTTCAATGAACTTAATTAAACTGTTGAAGCCACCGAAACAAAATTATATGCTAAAGTGTGCTGCTTCAAAATTGATTATTAATCATCTATTGTAGCATGTGTGAGATATATTGTGTCTAATGTGCTTCAATAGCAGCTGAATTGCATTTGCATTCTACTTTATTTATGCTGCTGCTATGAGAAGGCACCTCTTGCAATTCAAGTTTTTCATCTGTTCTTTAGGTTTCAAGTGGATTCAGCTCCTGCTCTTGTGATTATAAAGGATCCGGGTGTCAACCCTATTGTTCATTATGGCATGAAGCATTCTTGACTCAAATCTTGTTTATCAGGTTTAATGGGTTTTTTTTTATCATGGAGTTTATTTATTTACATCATACTGCAGGGAATCTGAATAGTTCCCAGTTTTTTGAACTTATGGAGAAGAACAAATATCAAGGTAGAATCCTAACTATAAATGTGAATTTGTTAATATAGCCAATTTGGAGGCAGGATTCATGTCATGGATGCTAAAATTGTTGCTTATTTAACTTTTTGTTGATGATATAACATCATGTGCTATTTTCTTCATGCTCCAGAATTACCACAATTAAGAAGTACAACTTCAATGGCGTTAGGTTGTGATGCTGAAGGGTTTTCTCTTGCTGGAAGTAATGTTGAAACATGGTATTGTGCAATTCTTGCTGGGCGCCCTGGACAAACTCTTAATAAAATGCGTGATGTAAGTTCTAAACTTTTGGGGCAGTTGTGAGTTATGTAATTTTGGAGTTGCATCTTACTAAGTTGTGAATATGTGGCATATTTTGCCATATTGTTATTAGAATTAGTTGGAAGCAGCTTTGTGCAGTCTGAACTTAAAGTTACCATAGACAATGCGCAGGATTCAGAAGACATTAAGAGATGATGCTGATGCAAATGGAAATAAGGTATCTGTGGAAGCTTCTGCAGCTGTTGCTGCAATGAAAGCAAATCGACTTAGCTTCGCCTGGCTAGATGGAGGAGTCCAGAAGGTTTGTAAATTTGTTCCCTAAATCTAATAATTTTGCTTGTCAAAGCTTTTTAATATCAGCATAAGCATTTTTTGGATTTGGTTGACAACAAACTTGTCAGATTGATAGATGTCAGTTAATGTTTAAATCATAAATGACAATGCAAAACTTCGTTTGAAATTCTCAGGTCTTTAAATCTTGTGTTTGTCGGTGAAGGAAACATGTGCCATTCTGTTTGAATAATGGATGCTTATGCTAATAATTATGTTTGTATTTGAGGTTGTATACCATCCAAGAGATATATTCAAGACCATTTGGTAGCTCGAAGGATTAATGGAAAAATGTCAAAACAAATTCTGAATCCATGTTGACAGTGGTTTTTGTGAAGAAATTGTTAAGAATTGGGCCTCAAATTGAGACCATGTTGGAAACCATAATGATATTTTACAATAAGAGAGTAGCGATAAAAGAAGGCATGATTGTTGTTATCAATTGAAGGTTGGGGAAATGACCTTGAGTATTTTTGAAGTGAGCTTATGGAGAGACAATGTTATGTTGTATGAGTCATGTCATAGGTCATAGACACGTAGTAACAACTTTGATTTAGAATTGCATAATCAAATACTCGATATGTTGGAGTCAATTGTAGTCATGGGTATGCATAATTAGCTGGGTCCTTAGGATTGCTGCATGTATGCACTTGATGTAATTTAGATGATGTGAACCATGAGAAGCTTTTATAAATACTCTTAAGGAAATGTATTAAAGAATTAAGCTTAATTCAAAGGTTTCTTCAATTGAAAGAGACAGTTCCTTTCCTTCTAAACTTTGTTAACTATGGATGTTAGCACCATCTTTCCTTTCTTGAATCAATTTAAAACCTCTTAGTTCCCTAATCCCTATGTAGGCCGCTATTGATTCCATTGTCGGTGTTTCAAAGAGTAGATCTATTATATTTTTGAATCAAAGCATCTTCAACCTTATATGGTGGAAATTAGGTGAACTAAGTGATAGCTTATCATTTGAACAGTTGGAGAGAGTCTCAAGATGAAGCAATAGGTAGTCAATTGTCAGTGATACAAAAATAAGAATTTAGCCACACCTTGGAGTAGTGGATTGCACCACTATTGCAAAAAGTCCAAGTATTGATAAAGAATGTATTGGTGTAGTAGATATCCTTATTAATAAGGGGAGTAAAAAAAAAGCTTAAATTATGAATATATTACACTTGCCTAGATTGTGCCATTTATATTAGATGTTGGGGGCTAACCCAAGTCAACTAGAAGGGATAAATAAAGAAGATGATGATAATGTGAGTCTCACCTCCTCAAAATATGCAAATAGATCATATCTATTTAAGGTTGAGGTAAAGGTTGATCAATTAATCCATGATGAAGTGAATGTTGTGGAGATGGTCTCATGGATTGGCAACTTGAGCTGCACTTTTCACTTTATGGATACTCTAACAAAGTGTTATTTGTAAAACTTTGGTTGACATGTCACACATTGGCATAGTGGAGCACACATTTACATGCAAGAAAATTATAAAAAGTGCTATAGAGCAATTATAAAAGGTTCTGACGTGAGTTTATTCAACTTGGTGCCTTAAATATAAATGGTAAAGCCTATGCCATCAACATTTCCTACGCATACAGGAGTGTACAATGAGTATAAACGACAATAATAACAGTCAAAATGCCTTCCATCAATGTGAAAACATTGATGAAATGCACATCGAAGCCATGTTATGTGATTGCAATTGAGCTTAGGATATCCCCATTCATATCTTGTGACTAAACCATCTCTTTCATGATGAGGACTGAGAAGAAGAACAAGAAATACTAGTATCTCATGAAAGACATTGCAACCTTGAATAATTGAGAGAAGAAAAAAAAAACAAAAGCAGGCTTCTTGGTTGAAAGTCATTGAGTCTGTATGACCTCATCTTTGATGTCATATGCGAAGTTATTTATCCATTGAACTATTAGAAGTGACATTCGCAATAGGTGTTGGAATCTATACTTGTAGACAAATGTTGAAATTTACACTTGTAGGACAAATGTTAGAATCTAAAGACAAAATTATTCACTCAAGAAGTTCAAGAAGAATGGGAATAGAGGAATGAGGACAATGTTCACTATAGAGTAAGTTGGTATTCTCAAAACCATTGCAATAATCCAACCTGAGTCTTTCTTTGATGGTTAGGTCAAACAAAGATAATTAGGATTGTGTCAAAGCTAAATCAAGAGAAGATTTATTCAATTTAAAGGGATTATATATGATAGTTTGGAACCCCATATCCATCATAGATTAAACTAATTTACGATGGTTTGACTAGTGTTAATGTCAAATCAAATTAGAAGGGGTGCTTCTTGCTACACTTTGAGAACATCATTTCATATATGTGGTTGATGTGGTAGAGTTGAGTGGTGATTGGGTCGTGGTTATCATACCTAAGAATTAGGTAGTTCTTGTTGAGAAACTATGAATAAAGGGTGATTTTGTTTTTATCATTGATGTGATTTGTGATGTCTTGCATTCCAATGGTACATCGATAGGATCTTTTCCAGGGAATTTACTTTCTAGAGATAAACTCGCATATGTCATGTCTTCTGAGCTTGTTGATGTGCCTATAAGCAATTTTTTACCTAAGTAGATCCTATTAAATTTTCTTTGCCCCTTAATACTCCATGTCCTTTTGTTGTGGATTGATTCAACAACTAATAATCTAAATATAATGGAAGGTTTATATTTCTACATCTAGTTCAAATTAAATACTTCTAATGGGGAGCATTTTATAAACCATTTTGATCTAAATATTTTTTGTTTTAGCATTGCTAGCTTCAAAATGATTCTAGATAGCTCCTAACATCCACCTTATCATAGGTAGTAGATGTTATTATTGAATATAAAAAATATAAGATTTCTTAAAGAGAAGTAGTAGATGTCATTAGTGAATAGAAAAAATATAAGATTTCTTGGAGATATTCAAGGATGATTTCTTTTGTGACCAGGGCGTATAGTGATGGAGTCATTTTAAGAAAGGGAAATTGGTGCAATTCCTAAAACATTTTAGTCCACCTTGAAAATTAGTTGTAATGAAAGCATGAATTAATTAAAAAAAGTTATTATGAATCTTAACCTTAATATGTATTCACAACATTTGACTCATATATTTATCTAGGTTGTGTTAGTTATAACAAGAAATAAATATTATATCTTATATTAAGAAAATAAAATTAGAGAATAAATAATGTATCTTTTATTGTAAAATCATAATAAGGGAATAAAGAGAAAAACTTGTTTTAAAAAAATAGTGTAAAGAGAATATTGTATATTACGAAAATAGAATAAAGTACATATCTTATTTTAAAAAAGCAAAACATGGATAGAAATTAAATGATATTTTTTTCTTGATTTTAGCATTAGCTCCAAATTTATGCTCTCCTCAACAAGTGGGGGAATGGATATAGATCATTTCTAAATTGTCAACAAATCATTCAAATTTTAATTTAGGGAGAGCTTTTGTGAGATTATCTAATTCC
The DNA here is from genome assembly GCA_023846275.1 of Vanilla planifolia. NCBI lineage: Eukaryota > Viridiplantae > Streptophyta > Magnoliopsida > Asparagales > Orchidaceae > Vanilla > Vanilla planifolia. The sequence goes on along the minus strand of CM043874.1, from coordinate 9,292,037 downwards.
AGAATCTTCATTGTTACATAAGTATTATTACTGTTTTGTTGATTTCAGTTTTTATGAAACTTTGATCAATCTTTATATGTTTCATCATGCCTTGTTATATGAGATTATGAGCTATATTTACAAAAGATTTATGGTCATCATAGAGTTTCGTAAGACTTTCCCATTCGATGCAAAGGTCATTGATTAACCTCTCAATTACTTCAATATTATTCTGAACTACCATAGTTTGTTTCTTCCTTGTCCAATCGAAGTTCCCCAAACTTTAATGTAATAACCCCTAGTGAACTTTTCTTTGATTCTTCCTCCTTATTCAACATCAGCAAAACATTACCATTCTTTTGGAGTTCTTCTAAAACAATAATTTTTTTTGAGTTTCTTTCTAATATCATAAAATGTGGTTTACAATTTTCATGTGCCTTTGGGTTGGAGAATGCATGAAGTGGCTAACAATGCTAATACTAATGAATATTTCAAACTAAAAGAAAATGCCATATCTAGTCAAGTGAGTGACAAATAAATCAACTTTCTAGCTAATCTTTGGAACCTTAATTTCTCTTCAATTAGATAATTTTTTTGGTGATACCATGTTTCCAATACCTCTAAAGTGTTATGCTCTTAGGCCTGAAACCAAATTTTCTAGTCTCTTTTTAGAAGTTTAATAATATACATCTTTTGAGATATGAAGATATAATATTTTCTTGTAATTTTCATCCCAAGTAATTGGGGTATCATATTTTCCTCTTGATCTTCGCTTTTGATAATTATGTCATCCATCTATACTATTAGGATATACTTTTATCTCTTTTATCATAATAAATATGGTTTGATTTGTCTATCTTTGATAATATCTAAATATATTTATAGTGTCAAAAAATTTTGTAACCATGGTTTAAGAGATTGTTTGTCTTTAGAGAAACTTGGTCAAATTGCATACTATCCGTTGTTAAAATTCAAATCCAAGAGGAATTACCATGTATAATTCTTCTAACTCTCCATCTTGGAAGTCTTTTTTCTTATCAAATTGATGAAGCTCTCAATCTAAAATTGTTATCACTGATAAAAGGGCTTGATTTCACTAGTGGGACAAAAGTCTCTCGTAGTTGATCTTATATATCTGTATAGTCTTGGGTATTAAGTTTTGTCTTGTATCTACAAATCTTCCAATCTGCACCACACTTAACAAAGAATATCAACTTGTAACCTGCAAGCTTGTTTTCTTTAGACATGTCAATTGTTACTCAAGTTTTGGTTCTAGTTAAGGCATCCATCACATAGTTTGTTTCCACTTTTGGGTCCTCTAAGTACTATGGTTATTCTTAGGAACCATAATAATATAAGTTGGGTAACAAATGCAATAATTCTATGTAAGTCAAATAATTTGAGATATAATGGCTCGTGCAAGGTCTCACTTTTTTTGTGATAGCAATAGGGAGATCAATATCATTTTGTTTGTTTGTAACCTTTTTTGCATTGGTATGTAGTTTTGACCTTGGGCAATTTATTTTGTATAGGTGTTCATCATCATCTATTATACTTTGATATGTTGAGATGGGTTATAGGTTTTTCCTTTAGAGTTGAAAGCTTTATAGGTCTTAGATTTGAAAGTTTTTTATTGGGTGAGTGAGTTGGAGGTTTGGTGATGAGCACAACTATAAGGAAAATTGATAAACCTTAATGATCATCTTGGCATACTTCCTCTCCTTGAAGGGATTTGCTGGACTAGTGTAGTTGCTTCTCAAGGAATGAAGTGTCATAAGTGATCGATTTTGATTTTTTTTGTTTTTAATGAGTAAAACCAATAAACCTTTGGAGTTAGAGAATATCCCATGAATACACATGTTTGAGCCATTGGAGATTATTATCATGAGTCAAGACTAAGCATCTAAAGACTTAAAGAGAAGAGAACTAAAGACTTTAATTGTTGGCAAGGTTTGGAAAAATAAATCTAGTAGAATTTTTTATTTTAAAGTTTTTTATGGAAGGCTGTTGATGAGATAGGATGTCAAAACTTTTATAACCCAAAAATGATTGGGAACATTAGTTGAGAATATAATGGCATGTGCTACTTAATGAAGATGTCGATTTTTTCTTTTAATAGTCCTATTTTGTTATGGATATATGTGCATGAACTTCATTTGCAAAATATTCTTATCCATTACCTGTTCGAAGGATTTTGATTTGGGATTAAAAGATATTTGTCACATTTGTGGAATTGTTTAAAGATATTTTATTATATCTTACTTGATGGTCATTAAATGCACTCAGTAAACATAAGAATGATCATCTATGAATTTGATGAATCAATCAATAGCAATTAGGCTTGGGATATGAGTTGATCCTTATATGTTACTATGAACAAGTTGAATTGGTTGGAATGCTTATACAGGTGAGTGTGGTGAGTTGAATGAGATTATTTTGCATACATACAATGTTCACAAAACAGATAGTTTTTTGTCTTTATTTCATGAATAAGTTTGTGTATAATGATTTTAAGATATTTGAGGACAGGATGACTTAGACACTAATGTTATAATAAGCCATCCTTTTAAGGACATAAGAGAGACCTTAAGAGAAAAACAATTAATGGGAGTTTTACCATTGGAGATGTCTATCGTAATGCGGAGTGAACTTCAAAAAACATATTGTCCAGGTCAAAGTGCATTTCTTGAACAGCATCCATACCTCGTTTGTGGTTGCATAGAACAATATGCTCGACCAATTGGCCTCCATCAAGTTAATAAGCCATGACATGACAAGAAAATCTTTAGTTTCTACTTGTTTTACGTTGTTGATGATGCCAAAGTAGTTTCCATGAGACATCCAATCTTCTTTTTATTGATCATAATAAGTTAACATTGCTTTGAACCATTCAAGAAAATTTGTTCTATTAAGTTTGTGTTGAGTGATTGCAATATCTAGAGTATAAATAAGATTGAATATTCATCAGCATGGAGGAGGTTGGATTAGCTATTGTACATGAGGAGAATGATGAATCACTCGAAAGATTAGCTTCCATTGTCGAGGATCATACCATTGCCAAATAATGAAAAAAGGAGATGGCAAAAGGACTGAAAAGGAATAGGACACACTTGTGGGAAAGAAAGTCAACAATAAAGATTGAAGTCTTGGCGTTGTTGAGCAAGGAAAATGGAAATCGGGCAAACAGTGGGAGCTTTGTGCCATGTAAAGAAGAGAGAAGGGTGCAGTTTAAAGAGGCCATTGAGGAATAGCTTGGATACAGAGGAGAAGATCATGGATATGATATCCTGGACCAAATAGAATATGAACTTCCATGGTGTTTATTCATAACACTTGCTGCCTGTATTTATGTAAGTCTTGCTACATAAAATAGGAAATAAAGAATATATTTACACTAAGAAAATAAAATAAAGAAAATTAATACTTATTCTAGGAAAACAAAATAAGGTTAGTAATTAAATGACAAATATTATTCCTGATTTTAGATATTTGTTTCAGATTCTAATATTAAATAACAGAATTTGGAATTCATGGCAAGGTTTTCCTTATTCAATGTGTTGACTTTATCTTTACCCGTGTAACTCCAAAAGATGCTGTTCTTGATAATCTGTAAAGTCAACATTTCTTTTTCCCATTATGGACAATTTCTACTCTAAATACAGGAAGTTGAGTATAAAGTCCCAGAATTCTGGAGTTCAGGAGTTGTTTTGGTTGTTTAAGAAGCTTATATAGAGGAACTAGTGGTTTTGACTAAATTTAATGTTTGTAAGTTTATAAATGTGGCTCCTTTTGCGGACTTATTATGCTGAGATTGAACAAAAGCCTTTTTTTGGTGTTTGCATGGAGATCCTTATTATTTGAAGGTCTGTGAAAGGGCAGATCTGATCAAGGGTTTGTTGCTTCATGTATCTTTCTCGTCTCACTACTTCTCCCCATGTTTATCAATTTCTATGTAGCTTCTTGTTTTTTTCTCTAGTTTTCTTGCTATTTTTATGGATTCTTTTTGTTGCATGCCCACATTTCTCAAATATTTGGTTTTTTCTACAGTTGTGATAAAAATTGTGCAATGTACAATAATTTTTTGCATGCTATAATAATGGGATTTGAAGACATGATCACCCTTCACGCAAATAGAAACATATTGCTTTATTTTGATTCAATAGATGCTCTTTGCATTATTGTTAAGTCTTTTGTCTTCAGTAAGGTATTATGTGTAGGAAAAACATCACCTTTGTGTGATGTAAAAGAATGCTGCATTAACAATAACTTGCCTCTGTTGTTGCAGGATTATTGCTTGTTTTATCTGCATAAACTTGAAAATATCTATGAAACTTGTGGGCCCAGTGATTATGACTCCAAAGATGTGCCTCGTTTATTTATTGTTCGCTACAAAAGAAATTCTGTAGAGCATGAATTAAGGCCTAAGAAAAAGCCAAATAGCTTTTGGAGTGCATTTGATAAGGAGAATTCCAATCTTGCATCTCAGATAGTGGCAGTTTATAATGGCACAGTAGATATTCAGGAGGTACGTGCTTCATTTTCTCTTTCTAATAGAGGTTTGATATAATGAAGACAATTCCTTTCTGTATGATTACATGCTTTTGTCTAGTGCTCCTTTCTTGTGTTATTTATGATTGATCAATTTTTATCTCCTACACATCTTATTGAACCTGTGGGAAAGATTAAAATAGTTTAGCTTTTTGGTAAAACTACTCAATGGGTAGACTCCATATGTGGAGACAATCCCTTCTGGATCATGATATGTTTTCCCTTATGTTGCTTCTTTTTGGTATATATGATTAATCAGTTGTTGTATCCTGATTGTTGAACTTGTGTTGAAAGTGTAAAATAGTTTAGTTTTTGGGTCTCTGTGTTTTCTTTATTTTATTGCAATATATTTCATTGAAAAACCACCAGGAATGTTTCCACTCTGTGGTACTTTAAGATGTAAAACATAATTCTCTTGTGCTCTCTGATTTGCTTTTGCCAAGACACCTTGACTTGTTCCCTGCAAGTGATTCATTGGTGGTTTATGTTTGTGTGTGCTTTATTTCCTTGTATGATGCCATCTTTGTAGTTTTCATTATTTTAATCTTCTTTGACAGGTAATTCAGTGGATATCTTGGATAGTGGAGGATGGCGATAAAAGCACTATGCATCCTTATTTTGTAAGTTGCTAACATTACTCTAGATTTCCTTAGACTCCTGTCTGCAAAATGATGGACATTCTCATAGTTAAGACATTTGCATTAGCATAAGTTTTTGATTCTTGTGTAAATTGTGTTTAAAAATTGGGAACAATAAACTTTGTTGTCTTATGTCGAGGTTAAATAGCCATCTGCAACTTCCTGGGCTTATTTTATCGTTTCTTCCATTTTTTTTTTCACAAATTGTGCTTTCACCTGTTCCAATTTAGAAAATATACAGAAGAATAAAATGTAGGTTGTCTGCTATTCCTTCTATCAATTTCCCTTCTGCTAATGCAGTACTTTTCTTTTATGGAAGTTTGTTGAATATCCATATGAAACACTTAGAACATCATAAATGAGATGACATTTCATTCTTATTTCGATTGAGATCCTTTTTTGAAATTTACAATGGTGAATTGAAATTATGGCAATGTATATATATTCAAGTGGTTTCATTATTCTTTTGGGATGCATTTTTTTAACTGTATGATAGTGATTAATTAGTAAGTTAATTCTGTTATCATTTTCAGAGCCATTTTTTGGTTTACCTTTTGTGAATTATGATTTGTCATTAGATTATGTATACACTTATATGGTTACCTGAAAGATTGAAGGAAACTTTAGCTTCTCCCTTTTGGCCTTTTTAAAGGAAACACTTTTCAATCTAGCTCACAGACTAGGTTCCAACACATTTGGTTGAAGCATATATATCAACTGCCAGTAAGCAAAGGGTGGAGGTTTGAATTATCTGTCGGGCTCTGTTAAGTTTTAGGGCATCGGAGTTGTTGTTCGTGTTATGCTTTTCAATTTTTGAGAGAGAGCAAAGGGAGAGAGAGAGTACACTGTGGTGCAAATAAAGATTGGATTAAGCTTGTTTTATGCCATCATTTATGTCTCTGACTTCCAATATGCTAAAATCTGTATCATTTGTAGAAAAGACAGAAGGATTAATCTTGATCTTCTGCACGAACATTATTTGTTTGATCCTGCTTTGCTCTTAACACATTTTGTTGAAAATATCTTAAAATGCAGATTGGAGCGGCCCCTGCACTTATTCCCGAGGAATCAACTACCTTCATATCAAGGAGTACTCAGAGTATATTTTCCACTGGCAATGGATTAAAGGATAGAGTTCTTGACATCTGTACTAGCTTGTACGAGTTCAGGAGAGATCCTAGAATTGGTCCGATGTTTTTTTTAGCTTCATGCATTTCATTTGGAGCCATTTGGGTGCGATCAAGCAGCCAGCCAGCGCATTCTGCTGAAGTGGTAAGCTACAGCTTTTTTATATTATAATCTGTACACTTGCTGCAATCTCAGTTATTATGTGACCATCAACTTTGAAATTTTTCCATATGGAGGCCGACTAAAGTATGACTTATGGTAATTTTAGTTGAATTTTTGACAGTTGCAATTCAATAAGACCTAATTAGACTTGGCAAATTAAGAAGTTAGTAATGTTGCAATTTGGGTTTAGTTCTAACTCTGAAATCTCTTATACTCTGAATTCTAAACAAAGAAATTGGTTGAGCTTAGAATCATATGAAAATATGGCTAATGCTTATATCAATGTATATATCGGATGGTTCCTGGAATGGAACCATGTCCTTCATGTTCAGTAAACATAGTATCGATACTTAAGCTGCTGTTGGATTGTTGTGCTGGAGGGAGGAAGGGCATAGGATGTGGGGAAGGGCTCACCAGTGATAAGGGACAGGGGAATGTGATGCAAAGTTGAGGTATCTTGGGGAGAGGTGGCTTGTCACCATGTTAGTAATGGCTTGCTTGGGGACACTATGGGCATGTATATCAATTATTTAAGCATACATTCCTTGGGTACTACTCTAGTTGGACATGGCCTAGACATTATCCATTTTATGTCTCGTGTTCTGTATTTGCCCAATTGATGCTTGAATTTACCAATGTTATTAGGAAATTAAGGGCCTATCAAATGGAGATGATGCTTTGCTGTCTCCTTTCCATGTCTCATGGTATATCACTTTTTTGCTGGTTTTATTTGCAAAACTCTGTAATTGGGAGCTTTCTCATAATTGAATCCTTAGCTCGTTAGTTTTCATCGACTAGAACGAAAAAGAAAATCTTGTATAGTTCTTGAATGGGGCCTATTTTGGGGTATGATTTTAGGGTTTTTTTGGTATTGACTTGAGCCAGTTTGTAAAGTTCGGTTATCTCATTGGCTTTTTCATGTGCTCATCATTAAATCAATAGGATCTACTTGAAAAAATGGCATGCAAAATTCTAATCTTCCAAGCATTATTGAATATTTTTATTTATTTATTATATGTTTTAATCATGCTGCTTTTGCATTTTTCATGTGTAATACGAGTGATAGCTTGATGAATAGCATATTATGGGTTTAAGTTTTTTATGAAATGGTGAAATCCTAGAAATATGCATGCCCAATTTAGATGTGATATAATTGCATCATGGTGTCCATGTTGCATACTTGTGATTGTAATTGCAATATGACTAATTGGTATAGGTGTAATATTGTGGATCCATAAATCTAATAAATTTGTTGTCTCATCTTGCAGGAAAAAAAATGGGATAAAAGTTTTTGGAAAAATATGGTTAGGGTATATTAACTCTTTTAGGGTTTTAAGGGGGCTGTATGCATGTGAAGGGGTGTTAACTATGTTTTTATTGGTTTTTTGCTGATATTTTTTGCAAAATTCTGTAATTGGGGCCTTTCTCATAATTGAATCCATAGCTATGTGGTTCCTTCAATTAGAATGAAGAGGAAAATTTGGTTTAGTACCATAGTAAGGGTTTACTCCATCTAGAAAATTTATCTTACGTTTCGATTGGGTCCATACAAATGAGAGGATTTGTAGAGAAAGAAACGAGAAGAGAAAAGTAAATCTTTGAGGGATTAAAAAGAAAAAGAAAAGTCAATCACTTATTAAAAATTTAAGAGATAAAGAATATTCATATTATTAGTAAAAAATTTATTTTAAATTATTAATTTTATGATTGACAAAAGATCCTACTTACGAGTTATGATAAATTTAAATTTAATCTTTCAATTTTTAATCTTAAGAAACTAATTTTAGTCTAAAATCTTTTAAAATTCAATACAAATAAATAATCTAATATAATATAATTATTTAAAACTAAATTCAAATGATTTAAAACTAAATTTAAATAATTTAATAGTAAATTTAAATGATCTTTAAAGTGGATTAAGTTATCTAAATAAATTTAAATGAAAATATAAAACTTAAATTTAAATAAATTTAAAATTTTCTTAAATTTTAAATTTAAACAAAATTGAAAATTGCTGTTGTGATTGCATAAGGCTTTGCACGTGTGCTATTGACAGTGCGAATTGGTTCTGGCCATGTTAGCTTAGCGGCAACAAGGTATAATGTTTTGCTCAATGGAAGAAAATGGTTGAGTCACTTTAAATCGTCACGAAGTTTAATCGTAGAAAAGGTGGACCTTGAGACCAAACTAATAGAGTTTACATGGCAAAGGAGAAGGCTTATGAGAAAGAAAATGAAAAAAAAAAAGAAGAGAGAGAAAGAGAAAGTCACCCTCTTGTTAAGGAGTGAAAGAGAAGGGAAAATTGGCCACCCACTAGGATATAGAGATAAATGATGGTGCACAATGCAACAGAGAAAGAGGAGAAGACTACTCGTGCATTTCTAGAAAGAGAAGAGGAGAGTCACTTATGCCTTTACAAAAAGCCATTTGTGCATGCATAAAATTTAGGAATTTATCCAAATTATTAAAACTCCATTTTTTTTATTACATCCAAGACTTTTTTATACATAAAGTTTATGAAAATTTAAAATTCAAAAGCACAGTGACTTTGACTCATCTTAACTACTTCAAATAAATCTTAAACAACTTAAACAAATTCATCAAAGTCATAAAACAAAATCTAAAATTTAAACAAAAATGCCAACTAAAGCATGATGTTGAAGTGTGATCAAATTTGTGTTGTGTCTAAATTATCCTATTATATATTAGTCCACCTTATTATGAAAGACTATTCTCCTCAAAATTAGAGTTGATTATAGGTGAATGATTGAATGTCCTCCATTTAAGGTGGTCTATAAAGTGATTAGCTCCAAAGTAATAATGTCATGTGGCTTATTCTCTAAAGAGCCCATATAACCAAGTCATCTAGTGGCCAATTGCATGGAAGGTTAGACAAGTATATCTCTTGACTAAGCTATTTTGTGCTTTAGTCGCATAAAAGTTTTTGCAATCCAATTGATCACATATTCTATTTTTAAGATTTTTTATAGAAGCTAGTGGTCTTAAAGTGCCCCAATGAACAATTGTGGAATCCAAATTGAAAAATTAGATTAATTTTTTTACACAAAATAAAATTAGAATTACTTGAAAATTTACATTTAAGTGAAAATACTTTGATGCTTAATAATAGAGTAGATATTTTGGGATAGATATTTGTAGATATAATGCAAATTCAATTGACTCTTTTTAGTTGTTTTAGGCTAAGAAAAAATAAGTTTAGAAAGCTTAGGTTCAAAGATTGGTTCACACTCAGGACAAGTAGGCTTAGGAAACTCATGTTTATATGAAAAAAAATCATTAATTTTTTTTATTGATGGTGCTAATGAAAATTGAACTCAAGGTTAAAAATAATATACTGAATATTGGGATGAAAATAAATACTTGATCAAAATATCAAATATCTACTAATGCAACCACTTATGACCAAGTATAAAATTATGATAGCACATCTAAACAAATATTATTTGGGTATTTTTATAATATAGGAGTAGAATATATTTAAGTAATTATAATTTGAGTATCATCATAAAGTGTAATCAATTATGTTCAAGAATATGGAATGAGATTAATTTTTGAAAGTTTAAAAAATATAAATAACACCAAATTAATAATATAATAATTATTAATAAAATTATACAATTTTTTTAGAAAAGCTTTAATGAGTTTCATATAAAGAAATTACAAATCAAACTCATATACATACTTATAAAAAAGATTAAATAATATAGCCCATAAATAAGACATGATTTTAAGGTATCTTTATGACTATGAGTATAATAAAATACTATATAATTAAGACATTATTGACTATGAAAGTTTAGGATATAAAATTCAATGATCAGTATACTTTTTAATAAATTATTATATAATTATGATATTATTGTCTAGCTTTAGTAGGATCAAAACATTCAGATATGGAGTTGTGGGTATTGGGTTGCAATAGTTCCTAAGAGGGAATTGGTGGTGATGGTGCTCGATTCCAAGGTGTAGTGTTCCTAATGGGATAATGGGCATGAATGTGACAATGAAGAGGAATCAGTTCTACCAACTAGGTAGTGACTTGGCCAAATTTGAGAGGAACACAAGGTTGGGGGAAAGAATTTAGAAGGATAAAGGTAATGAATTGTCATTTTGGATGGAATATGATGGAAATCATGCTTTGATACTAAAATTGAGTAGAATGTAATAGAGAAAAAGGAGATAGTGAAGAATGATATGCTTTCTTGGGTGGAGAAGAGAGGTCATCTATGCCTTCAAACCAAGATATAAAAATGCACAAAATTTAAAAACTATATCAACACTCCACCTTTGCATTACATCGAAGATTTATTTGCACATAAATATTCACGATAATTTAAAATTTAAAAAACCGATAACTTTGATTCATCTTCACAACTAAAAAAAAAAACGTAAACAAATTGAACAAATCTTACAAAATCATAAATAAAATTTAAAATTTAAATAGAAATACCAGAATAAAACATAACAATGTAGATGTTATCAAACTCGATGTATCCAATTTATCCTCTCTTGTATCACACTTCCTCTGTAATAACCTAATTTTTCTTCCATTACCTTGTGCATTATTCCTTTTCCAAAAGACTATTATTTGTTTATTTTTATTTTTTTGGGTAGTAGATTGGTGTCGTCATTCTTTTTGTTTAAATGGGGCTGTGATTCAAGTATGACTCTATTTTATTAAATATTGATTACTTAATAATTCAACAGTCCATACTATTAAATTTAATAAGTAACTCATTAAGAAACTGAATGCCATGTACTCTTTACAATATTGTTTGTTTTTTTGCTTTCTAATGTAACAAAACTTAGGAGGAATGGTGAACGATTTAGATTGCATCTGATCTTAACCAAGTTGTGTTCTGATCTGAAAGCATAAGTTCTGGAGCTGACTTGAGGTCAGCTTGACCCATTGGCATGCCCATTCTGCTCCATTTTCTAGATGAGCTTGATGAGATCATTTCTTTTTTAAATACCAACCATGGACCTTGGTTTGGTATGGTCCTTGGTAGCATATCACATGGAATAGAAGAACGTTGAAAGATACATCAGCCCATATGTTAAAGGATTGGTACATGTCGTCTTTGCAGAAGAGCAAGAAGCTCATGCAGAGTCTGTAAGGACAAAGAAGGGACTTCCATCTGGAGAACATGGAACCACAGTATAGGAATTCTTATAGTCTCAACCCCTGTTTGAACTAGAAAACTATACATGTGAACGAATGGGTCATTAAGATCCTTCGTTCCCCCTTGTTCTCATGAGCTTAAGTTGCAACCTACCGACCCCCCGACATACCAACCAAGCCCATGTCGCTTCTGCCGAGTGACAGATGCACCATGGAAGTATGATCATCTACCATTGCCATCACAACTGAAGTACAAGAAATAAATGAAGAAAAAGTCAATAAAAAGATTTCTTGATGACCACACAAATTAACTAATGATTTGGAGGAAAAAGAGAAAGAAGATGAAGATAAAGAAAAATTGAAGCTGCTGCCAATATTTATTCAAGAAGATCCAGCCATGTGATAATTTTATAAAGATACTAAGCAGAAGAAAGATTCGATTTCTATTAGAAAGAAAAAGAAAACTAGTCAAAATGATGATCCAGTGGAAATGGAAGAGGAAAGGGGAAAGGTGGAACAAGGTCTACATTTCTAAAGAACCCTCCAAGCAAGTCAACCTTTAAAAAGCTCCTGAATTAATTGACCATTTTGTGCATTTAGAACTTTGTTGGTTAACAAAAATTTCTCTAATTCTCTCAGGAAGACGGCACAACGGCAACAAGAAACCAAACTAATCGCCGGAGGAAAACATCAACTACAGATATTCCTCCATCCATTACAGATGCAGTACCAAGCGATGCCCATCAGCTGTTACCAAGTGACTCAGATTCAGAATAGCCATCACATAGCAGTAGCCATTTTACTGCTTCACTGGTATGGTGGCTTCCATGGTTGTGTAAAAGTTCTTCTTTCTCAGCTTCTTGCACTCCATGAGCTTTGTTTAACTATGAACTTGCCCTTCAAATCCTACATATTGTACCGTTTAATCCATTTACTATGGAAAAAAAAGGGTAAAAACTTAAAGTTTCTTACTTCTACAATCTGTTCAAGTCATATAATCGAATCGAACTACCATTATTCAATCTATCTTGTCTGCTTTACTTATATGTTAGCTTAAAGGGGAGCTCCCATGAGGATTCTGTAAAATACCACAGTACAGTAGATAGGATTTCTTTACAGGAAGAGTCCTAAAGAAGGCAAAAACTCTTTTCTTCTTTCTATAAGCATGAGAAAAGGACAGGGAAACTACTGTGGATTCTTTGTTGATTTCTTCAGAAAGTAGATGAAGTAGGCTATCATTGAATGCTGTTAAGTTGGACCTTTCTTTTCTAAAAAATTGAACTAAACTACCATAATTGATCTACTGGATTGAAGTCATGGGACTGAATTATCTGTGTTAGTTGATCAATTAGTTTACTTCTTTCTTTGATTAACTATTGTTGTCCTTCTTATCTATTTGGATTACAGCCAAACCCAATTAATTAGGTGCCTGTGTGATGTCACACAGGCAAAAAAAATCTTTGATTGAATTGAAAAAGTTGACAATAGAAGAATATGATTGATATTTAAACATATTTTAGATTAAATTAAGTTGAATTCCTATGTTTGATCATCTTTAATTTTCACTTTTTAATATCAATTTTAAGAATTATATTATTTATTTATACTCCCTTCTTGTCTATTCGTTCATGCATGTTGCTTTTTAGGAGGTGAATTATTTTTTTTTTCTAAAGAATGATGTAATTTGGCCCTATTTTGTTATTTTTCCTCCCTTATATTGTTTTCAATCTAATATTGTGGAAGTTGGAATAATATGTGTTGTTTTATATTCATTCATGTAAGAAAACAGGGGTTTATACACTTAAATATAATATTCATGCAAATTATTTTAATAAATCCATGATATGGTTGAATATAAGTTAATTAGAAAAATATAAATATTAGAATGATTTGTGTTGAAATCAAGGAGGGAAATATCACACTTGTTCATAGAGGTATAATAATTAATACTTGGATAAGAGTCTAGCTATAAGATGTTCATATGAATTTGTAATAGCTCAAATGTTAGTTATAAAAACTTATGAAAAAAAGGTTTGTAGAGATATATCATAAATAAAGAGCAAAATCTTAAACAAAACAAGGTTGAAAAGGGTTTGCTTTTAACAATAATATTTGTGGTTTATTGGGTACAAAATCATCTAAAAATGCATCATAATAATTCTACTTTGTAAGAAAAAAAATGTTTTACATGCATGTTAATAATTTTTCTTATGAAAATATCAAATTGAATCATCAAAATATGACATAAGGATAAAAAAAAAAAAAGCATAAATAATCAATTTTTAAGTTATTTTCAATGCATGATCAAAATTTTTTATGATTAAAAAAGTGACATTAATATTTGAAATATAACTTAAGAGTAAATAAAAAAAATAATACACATGAATAAAATATAAAGTAGTTTCATAAATATGAATAACATAACACACAAAATGATTTAAGGGAATAAGAAGAGACTATCAAATTTAAAACAAATGATCATAAGAGAGACGATTTTAGATCAAGGAAGAAGGAAAAAATTTATGTGAGAGAGACTAGTTTATGTAAAATAAATAAAAAAATACATAAATATAAAAAAATGCATGGAGAAGAGACAACATAGACTTGGGTTTTGTTGTGGTGCAAAAACTTATCTTTGTTAGCCCAAAATAATACAAATAGTTTGGATTAGTTGTTATATCTATTTATTGATTTATATTGAATGAAATTAAGTTAAAGATTACATATCAATCTAAACATTTTTCAAGCAATACAAAATTTATAAAAAAATATTATCATTGTCAATAATAATTTTTTATCTAATATATAAGATAATGTTTTTAATAAAAATGTAAAATAAAATTTTGATATGAAAAAAAATTGATATGTAAAAATAAAATTAATTTTTATTATATAAAAATGAGATAAAAATATAAAATAAATATTGGATATTAAATGATCATTTATGTTTTGTTTAATGCTTTTTTGAAAGTCTATTTTCAAATATAATTAACTATGTATAAACATAACAACAAAAATTATGAATGATTTTTATGAGAACCTATAAATTTAATAAAAATATTTCAAATTTTAGTAAAAAGAAGTAATTTAATATTTTGTTATGTCTAATAATGTTTTTCATATGATTAATAGATCACGTTGATCTTATTTTTTAAAAAATGAAAATGTAATTTTCAAATTTAAATGCATGAGTTTGCTTAGCTAACACGTACAAGATGATGAAATTAAAAAAACGTTTTATTTTTAAAAATTGTTAAAGCACCTATTTTATCTGTAGCATTCATTGTTGCTTGGCCGTACTGAGCCACGTCACCATAATCATGGAGTCTCTTTTGGGCCCATCTCACCAATCCGCAGGGCGCTACAGATAGCGCCACATCATCACTGTCCCGACCAACCGCAGCCGTAACGGAGGCGGCAAGCGACGGCCCATGGCCCGTACGCCCTCTTTTTCTCACGTTGGCCCTTCGCTCCCGCACTGAAGGACATCTGTACTCCTTTTGCCGGAGATCCGCTTCCTCTTTTCCCCCCATGGAGTTGGCAATGGGGGAGAAGCGGTAGAGGAGTAGGGTTTTAGGGAGGTCGTCGGAGAGGGATGGGCAACTGTTGCCGATCGCCGGCAGCAGTCGCCCGTGAGGACGTCAAGGCGCATTTCCACGACCGGAAGGAAGGAGGCGGCAGCATGGGAGGAAAGAAGCCAAATGGCGGCGCTGGCGGACGGAGGATGACGGTGCTAACTGACGTGAGCTGGGACGCGAGATCCGGAGGAATCGAGGAGAAGTACGTGGTGGACAAAGAACTGGGGCGGGGAGAGTTCGGAGTGACTTACCTGTGCATGGATCGGAGCACGCGGGAGCTCCTGGCTTGCAAGTCAATCTCGAAGCGCAAGCTCCGGACCGCCGTCGACGTCGAGGACGTCCGCCGTGAGGTCGCGATCATGCGCCACCTGCCGAAGAGCTCCATTATAGTGAGCCTTAGGGAGGCCTGCGAGGACGACAATGCGGTGCATTTGGTCATGGAACTCTGCGAGGGTGGAGAGCTCTTTGACAGGATCGTGGCGCGTGGGCATTACTCGGAGAGGGCTGCGGCGGGTGTTACCAAGACGATTGTGGAGGTTGTGCAGCTATGCCACATGCACGGGGTCATCCATCGGGATCTCAAACCTGAGAATTTCCTTTTCGCGCATAAGAAGGAGAACTCCCCTCTCAAGGCCATTGATTTTGGTTTGTCCATATTCTTCAAGCCTGGTAAGTTTTCTTTCTATGTTGATTGTTGAAGTACTAAATGTGCAATTAAGTGTGATATCTTTTTGTTGAAGGCCAATAGTCGTTGCCCTTCTTTCGGTTATCTGAAATGTTAGTGGCAAGAAGAATTGGCAATTGAATTTTGGACGAGTAGTCAATGCTCTCTTTAAAAAAAATAGTGATTTTGGTGGGCTGCTGCGTTGCCCCGTTTTCTCTCAATTTAGTAAAAGATACAGTTTATGAGCTTTAATAAAATTGTACATTACGTTTAATAGAAGGTGAACATCTTGAACATACATGTTATTAATTTGTTGGTTATTTAGCATTATTGGTTCGGATCCATTTTTGTTCCATTATATAAGAGATACAAGCTTTGCACTGGAAGTTAAAAACTGCTCTCTCAATCTCCTATTTTCCCAATATCATTTTTTTTTTCCTACAAAATGGCTGTGAGCACTGTCCTTTATGCATGTACCGTCTTTTTCTTGTTTTGAAGGGAATAGGATCAAATTAGGAGCTCAAAGTTGAGCCCAACATATAGATAGATGAATACCTATAAGTTGAAAAGTTTAGGCATAAGATTTGCTAATTATATCTTAAAATTGCAATCCTATGTGCAATTGGACTAATCCCTCTTAATTTTATGGAATATTCTTCCCAATTTAGAGTCTTATTGAATTTGTCAATAATTTTGAACTCTTTCTAGTAATTGAGTACCATGTCATGCATCAAAGGCAGACTTCAAAAGAGTTGCAATTTGCTGGCTTATTAACTGAAATATTGAAGGTGAATTGGATCTAGTGAAACTCTCATTCCATGCTTCAAATAGTTAGAGTGAAAACCTGGCAGTAGTTAAACAATGTTCTGGTTAAGGACTTTTGAGTCATTAGTTTATCGATAGAAGATGATGTTTCTCTTCATGATGGTGTCAACATAGACCTAAGAGATCTCCAAAAACCATTGAGGAATCTCTAATCTTGATTTGAGATGATAGAAGAGGGAAAGGCCAAATTGTACCAAAACATTTTGGAAGAACAATCGAGCTCTTCTTATTATTTATTTGCATGTCAATGGTAATGTCACCTTTGGCAACTTGCCAACCATGACTAGTATCATTGGATCTCTTTGGGAAGTCCATCGATATGTTGTCTTATGGATGAGTTGGCCTTGGAAGTAACGTGTGTAATCCTTGGATGAAGTTTAATGATATTCATGTGTGGTGCAATTTGCATTTGTGATTGATATTATTAGAGGTTCAAGAGAGTTGTGGAATTGCCAAAATGCTTAGCCACTTTAAATGTGTGACCAAATCAAGAGAAATTGATTTGCATCCCTTAGCACACAAAGGTATGGATTTTGATACAAGAACCATACTTTGATACTAAACTCCATTTGTTGACCTTTCTTCACTTTATCCATGATTCTTTTGAAGTCAACTTCTTGTTCATACAAACGGTATGCTCATGTGTTTATGGTTCAATCCATATATAAGAAGTTAACCAAGATTGGGAAACAAACATAACATCCAACCTATTTTGAGTCCTTGCCTTATTCTTGAATTAGTTGCATTGTTCTAAATAAGTTATACAATTCGTTTGCCTTGCTAGCTAGAGTTTAATATTGAGTTGGAAGATATTGAGGATTTTATTTGTCAGTATGCATGATGGTCACCTTCTTGATCAAATATTATGTCCAATGCTTAAAAACATAATATAGTTTAGTATAGGTTGGATGGTTCGTTGGAATTCCTTGAAAAAGTTTCAAAATTATGTCTTTTGTCTCTCTTCTTGAAAAAGTTTCAAAATTATGTTTGATGACACAAAGACTATTGTTTTATTTTACTAATACTTTTCATTTAAGTGTTTTAGATTATGTAGTTTAAAAATATATGGATGAACTCAATTGGAGAGACTTAATCTTAGTTCAAAGGTTTCAGTGATTGTTTGATGAAAATGTAATTGACATCAAGTATAAATCTTGAGCAAACAAGGAGAAAAATATTTTTGGAATTGTTTTTATTTGATTTAGAATGTAAGAACTATAACAATACTCTTAAGACATTGAGGACATTGGATGAGTTTTTGAGTGTGAGTGATAAATACTTTTAAAATAATCATTCTACTCACATAGGTTAGGTTAAGGCATACATTTAAATGTGCTTTTTTTATCTTTAAGAATTATCTTATTAAAGCAAAAAAAAAATTTGCATCAATAAAATATGTTCAAAATAATCAGAAGCAAAGCCTTAAAAATATGAAAAATGGATTAGATCGTACAATGTTATAGCTTTATCACACAATATTATTAAGTCATTTGGTACCAAACATGAAATTTAATTGACAGTTCTTGGTAAGAATATAATTAATACTAAACATGAAGCTTGAGTATATATATGGTGAAACAACTTTTTGGTTTTTTTTTTTGTTTTTTAGTATGTTAAGATTTATAATAATATTCTTGAGATATTAAATAATAGTGAGATTTTGAGTGTTTGATAAAAGCTTTTTTTTAACAAATTTTCTACAGAGCTCATCACATTTAAGTTAGTTTAAGGTATACATTCACATATGGGTTCTTATTTATATATATGCCTCATTAAAGTTTAAAGGTGATAATTTGCATTCACTAAATATGTCCAAAGTACTTGAAATATATATTCTTAAAAATGTATAAAATTGACCATAATGTATCGTACTGTCGTGACTGTTTCTAGTGGTTAACCATTCTAGAAAAAATCTTCTTGATGTCTCACACAATGATCAATAAACATGCTATTTTGAGAGTGGAGCTTCATTTACTCGTCCTCCGTTGTTCAAAAAAAGATTTTTATTTATATTGAAAAAGCAAATGTGAAGTTTTCTCAATCCATAGATTGAGACCTTTGGGATATTGTTAAAAATGTTTTTGATTTTTGCATTAAAAGAGTTGATAATGAATTGGTTCAAAAACTTTTAAGTGAATTCATATCATAAAAAACATATAGAGTTCAATTTAATGTTAAGGCTTTGAATATTCTTGATTGTAGTCTCTCAAGTACCGAATTTATTAGAATTATAAATTTTGAAATTGCCCATAAAATTGTGGTGAGGTTTGTAATCACCTATGAAAGAATTAGTCAAGTGAAAGAAAATAAAATTAATTTACTTATACATAATTATAAATTATTTCAAATGAATGAAGAAGTCTATAAATGATATTTTTATTAGATTTACTAGCATTGTAAATGAATTTTCAAATCTCAGTAAAATTTTATTAATGTGAAAGGTGAGGAAAATATTATGGGTGATGTCTAAGTATTTGATTATTTAATAATTTTAATTAAAGTTTTTAAAAACCTAGAACATCTTACTCTAGATAAACTACTTGGTGATCTCATGTTTAATGAGATGGATATGGCAAGAAAGAAATAAGATTAAGCACAACCAAAGCAAAAGAAGAAAGTTGATATAGTATTGAGGGCTATTGCAATGTCATCTAAAGCTGAATCTTCTTATAATGTGAGGTAGACTTTCTTATCAGAAGTCTAACCAAAATCTCTAAGAAATGTACTATAGAAAAATCTAAGAAAAAGAAGTAAATGAGCTACAAGAAAGGCAAAAGAGTCATAGAGGCAAGCTGTCATGAACACAATAAACCAAGATATTACCACCTCAATTTTCCAATGCTTGTAGGAAAGAGAAATAAACATAACTGGTTCAAAAAAGATAAGAAAAAAGAAGATCATGATGGTCATATGGAGCAACTTAGATCCATCTTGTATATCCTCAAGTAGTAAAGGAAGTGGGGGGGGGGACAAAATCTTTGGTCTCTTGTCCAATGGTATATCCTTAAGTAGCAAGGAAAATTAAAGTGAAATTAGTGTTAGTGTCTCATGGCATATCATAATTCATCTAAAAATGAAGAAGATGATTAGGTAAGTTCCTTTATAATGAATTAAAAAATAATTTGCTTAAATTGATTGTTGCAATTAAAGTATTTTCTAATAAATACAAATGCTTAAAGAAAGAGCATAATAACTATCTTGGGTTATGTGTAGAATTGAATGAGAAAAATGAAAGATAATTTAATTAAAAGTTATCAAAGATGAGTTAACCTAAATAATTAGTTTGAATGGAAATGACAAAACTGCTTGTTTTTAATTTAAAAAGTTGTATTTAAATTGTGTAGTATGAAACCATATGCATGATTTTGGCTTGTAAGAAATTATAAATTTATATATGTTAAAATTTGGTATTTGCATATTCTCTCATTTGCAATTATTGTATGAAGAAAGATCACATCTTAAAATATTATAAAATTAGATTTAATATGAACTTTGGGCTTCTCTCATTTATTTGGATTAAAATAATAATAATAATAATAATGTATCTAGAAGTGTTGAAATGATTAATATTAGATTTACTATACCCAAATCTGTTTGGGTTCTAAAATCTAAAGATTTTTTTAAGCTTATATGCATGTTTCTTTAATTGAAACAAAAAGGAGAAAACTAATATGGAAGCATTTTAATTAATTTTAATAAGTATTTTTCTAAATATTTATAATTTTTTTTAAAAAAAATTGAATATTATATGCATAAAGATAAGGAGAGAAATATTTGAATCCTTTGGTCCCATATTTTTTTATATTCAATAAGCGTTACGACAAGTTGTATTTTTATATATCCATCAAGTTATATTATATATATATATATATAAGTTAGGTAGAGAGGAAATTATTTTTCCTTTAACCTTTTGGCCTTATTTGTTTTATATATTTAACAAGCAAACAACAAAATTTTTATTTTTTTAATGCATGATAAAAAGGAGGGGTATATATGAAATAAAAATGATCTCATTTATCCTTATGAATAGTCTTATATAGCTTAATTGCTTCTACTTAAGGGGAGCATGAATTTAGGAGAAACAATGTGCATATTTACATGTTTTTATTATCTTTTTATTTCAATATTATTAAATGATTTTGTCATCATCAAATTAGAGAGATTGTTGAATCCTTAGTCTATTTGTTACTTATTAGATGATAACAAAATCATTCTCTTGTTATGTTAATATTTTTCTTTAAGCATTTGTTACTTATTAAATAGGCAAACAATTTGGTAATCGTGGTCTTAGCTTAAAAGCTTAATTGATAGTTTTTGATAAGAATGTTACTAATATCAAAGGTAAAGCTTGAGCATTTGAAGTTACTTTATTGCTTTTTAGTAATTGAAGACTTATAAAAATATTTTCAAGGTATTAAGATAATACCAGTTTTGAGTGTGATAAAATTTTTTTTAATAAGTTTTGCACAACTAATCACATTTAAGTTAAACTTATAATATGGATTCACACATAGATTCTTATTTATAGATATTCCTTATTAAATATTAAAAATAATAGTTTGTTTTAATTATATATGTTCAAAATACCTAAAATGCATAATTTAAAATATGTAAAATTTACTATAACATATGGTACATTGTCTTTAATATATAGTAAATTTAGCTTTTCTAGTAAGTATGTGGGTTAAGAGAATGATACGTTGAGCGATAAGTTACATTCAGTGCTTTGTATAGAGTACATACACTTAATATACAAAACGTTCAATTCAATTTGATTCGTATATTGGAGGAAATAACGATGCACTAAGTATTTAACTTGAACTTAAGGATCATGTATAATACATTAATACTTAGCATACAATATGTCTAGTTCATTTAAGTACAATAGTGTGAATCAAATGCAAAAATTAAGTATGATATTTTAATATATAGCATATGGTATGACTAGTATAAATTAGCAGCTAATATATAATGCTATCTTTGGAATGCATAGTATATTTAATTCATTTTTCTTTATTATTAAGTTGACTAGATTTTAAAATATTCTAAAGTAGCCATTAGAGAGTTTTTAGTGGTGTTTAGAGTTGTTAAAGTCTTCAAAAAGTTCTATAAAAGGCCTCCAAGCATAGAGAAAATGCTAATGAGCATCTGTACATCATTTATAAGCAATATCTCTTGAAGGTCATTATTGAACTTAAAGATTTTATTGAAAATCAAGACTGCAGCAACATAAAATATTCTCCATCCTTCTCAGGCTTCTTTCAAGCTTGATTTATATTTAGTTAAATTTAATATGTCTTCTACATTATTTTAGTAACATTTAAGTGTACCTCTTGATTATGTTGTAGGTTATAAGACTTTGCATTTTTGAGTTTTAATTTTTTTCTGTCCCATTGTTAAAACTTTATTTTTTTCTTTTCATCATCATTTACTCATTCTTGTAGGATCCTTTTGCACGGTAATTGTAGTGTCTTTTAGCCTAGTGTATAAGATCTTTTGGCTTATTGTTTGTAGGGTCATTTGATCCAATGTGAGTTTTTATCTACTTGTTTTTGCAAAACACATTTAGTTAAGTCTGGCTTTTTTGTTAAGAGTGGATATAGATCTAAATTTATCTAAAAATATCTTATGTATTTCATACAAAAGTTTTTTAATTTAATGAAAATTTTAAATTAAGATAAATTTCACTTATAATTATAATCAAGAATCTAAAAGAACTTTCACTATTTACTATTTGCTATTATGATTATAATTTTTGCAATTCATCTTCTTTTTTGTGTAGATATCTTGTGCTTTTATTTTAATAAAAGAGTTATGTTGACCTAAGCTCCATCTGTATGAAATTATCATGCCAATGGTTTCATATGATCATTTTGGTCAATCCGTATTTGTCGACTAGAGTAGTTTATACACTTGTTCATTTACATCAGTGACACATCTGTGGCTCACATTCACTTTTCTCTTCTTTATGCATGTTGACTATAACATTCATTTTTTTTATGCTTGGAGTTTTCAGAGTTTTAGTACAACAACAGTGCTTCTTTTTCCCTATGATATGTGTAGACAGCCCTAGTCAATTTCAATGTAAGTGATCCACTAGTTGCATGGGGTGATTCTAACAGTTTTTTTTTGAATTTTTCTCAACAATTAACTATTTTACCTCACATCAAGAGTAGGAGCATTCGACCTATGGTTGAACTATTCATTTTGCATGTCATTATATTATTGGAACACTTTCTCTTTCATATTATGGAGTTTTTTAGCCTCTCATGATGTTGGAGACTTCACGACTTGTGGACTTGTTTTATTATGTGGCTTTTTTGTTTTTTTTATGATTTGATAATTATGATATCCAACTTGTCACTTTCATTCAAGCTTAATTATGCAATTAGAAATATCAAATCCTAAGTGATGGATTTCCATTTGGCATCTTGAATTGGGGGGGGGGGGGGAGAGGGGGTAAAGAATTAAAGGGGTGGAATCCTTGATCTTGTAATTTCCAAAGTCCCGAAGATCATTTTGGTGACTTTCCAACACACTCTTCAATTTAGCATTTTCTCTCTCCAGCTATGTGCAATCGCCTTGTGTTGTTTCAACTTTCTAAATGCCAAATTTTTTATCCTTAGATCAGATGAGTTATTCTATATGCTGTGTGGTGCTACAATATTCACTAAAATTAATGTTAGAAGTTGATACCAAATTTAGAATTAAAGAAGGCTATGATAGGAAATTGGTTCCAAACCTAATCACAGGTTATATAAATATGTAATGTTGTCTTTTGGTCTTTCACATGCTCCAAGTACTTTTGTAGGAATTCTGATATTGTCTTTAGGAATTTTATGGTAGTTTTCGTACTTATTTTGTTGAATAAAATTTTAGTATATAGTAAGACTTTAGAAGGTTATCTTGTAACGAAGGTTTTTGAAATTCTTGGTTCCAAGTAATATATTATTTTGAAGAAATGCATCTCTATGACTTGTGACACTGTATTTTGAAGTTTTGTTTCTTTTGAAAGAGTTTTCATTGACTTGTTTAAGATGAAGCTATTCCCGATTGGCCACAACACACTAATATTTATGGAGTTGGTGTTCTAATTGAATGGTTATTTTCTATAGAAAATTTTTAAAATTTGTTTTTTTGTACAATTATGGCTTACAAATCAGTGATTGCATGAGATTTTGAAAATTTTTGTGGACTAAGGAGTTACAAAGGTATTTAATTTGATAAAAATAGTTGATTAATGCTCCTATATTGAAGCTTCTTAATTTTAGTAATTTTTTGAGGTTTTTTTGTGAAGCATCTAGTATTAGTATATGAGTATTGAGCTAAGAGAGTCATCCCATAGTCTTCTATAGTGAGAAGTTGGCCAAAAAGAAGAAAAAATTTTCTAATTACGAGAGAATGAGAGATAAAATTCTATGTAATAATTCAGTCTTTATGTTTTTGAAGGAATAATCTACTTAGATAATTTATCTTGAATACTAATTATCAAGCATCAGGATTTACAAATGAAAATGAATCTTAACATGCTAAGTGGCTTAGTTATTTACAAGTATGTGATTTTATTTTTGAAGAGCTATTGTGAAGAAAACAATAAACCTATAGATTCTTTGAATAGGGTAGTTTGCTCTTTAACTTTGTGAGAGCAATTGTTATTGGGTTTAATAAAATGATTGAAGATAATATTCCTTATAAAGATTTTAAAAATTTGTTTGTTTCACTAACTAGTCATGATATCCACTACTCATAAATAACAATTCAAAAGATCTCATAATGATAAGTGAGGAATATGGAGGAATGGCATGATATCCACTCAATTTTTATTGTTTTAGCTTTTACAACATTGTTCTTTTAGTTTTACTTTGTTTTCATTTTTCTTGAAAATTTATGCAACTGATTATGTAATTTTTTCTCATTTTAGTTTTGATTTTTAATTTCTCTTATCAGTTAGCTTCTTAGAGTTTACATGTAAGAACCTTTGACCTATAAGGGAATTTTTATAAATTGAGATCCATAGGGGGTATTGTAAATAGGCTTTTGATGAACAAAATTGAGAGTTTTAAGGGTGTCCTTTCTTTTCCAATTTTGATTCCTAAAATGGCGACCTACTTCTGGATAGTATCACAGTGTCGTATGGATAGTGAAACCCACTTTTATTTTCTTTTTCTAACAAAAACCGTGAGTTTCTTCTACAATTAAGTTCATCTCTAGGTTTAAATCTGCACAAGTTGTTGCATCCAGTAATGTCGAATGAGCTTTTGCTTGATTTTATAATGGCAATTTTTTAGTTCATCTTCTATGAATTGAAATTGAAAAGAATGGCTTCTGCAAATTTGGATTTTTTTTATGCATGTTTTACAGAGTAACCTAACTAGTACATTCAATCTTCATCTGGATCGAAATCTGAGAATTTTTGTTAAAGTTTAGTAAATGTTAATTGTAGTTTGCTTGATTTTTTGGATTTTATATGTGCATGTTGTGCTAGCATCTTGTATTCTAGTTACTTCCTTGATATCAATGACTGAAAGATAAGGTCGAAGCTCCTCCCTTGAAATTGAAACCCATCACATTACTTGATCAAATATCATTTTACTCACTCTTGTAGTTAAATCATGTTCATGTTGTCATTAAGAAGAATTATCTACACTGTAGCACTATATTCTTGTATGCTGATTTTTCTTATGAATTTGAAGTTTTTTCCTCCAGTTTGATAGGTATAGTTCTCAAATTGTTTATAATAAGCTCTTGCTGAAATTTGCAGTCGTGGCCTCAGAAGATTATTTGTGATTTTTCAGGTGAGAGATTCTCTGAAATTGTGGGAAGTCCATATTACATGGCTCCGGAAGTACTTAAACGAAATTATGGCCCTGAAATTGACATATGGAGTGCAGGAGTTATTCTTTATATTCTTTTATGTGGAGTTCCCCCATTTTGGGCTGGTAAGCTTTCTCTTCTTAATTGTGTGCTTTATTTCTATCTATTGATCAATTATTTGGAAGTCAAGCCTCACTTCTTCTGATCAGCTATACTCTGAATTTCAGAAACCGAACAGGGTGTCGCGCAAGCTATTCTCCGTGGAAATATAGATTTTAAGCGTGAACCATGGCCTAATGTATCTGAAAATGCTAAGGATCTTGTTCGTCGGATGCTGGAGCCTGACCCAAAACGCAGGCTGACAGCAAAGCAAGTGCTAGGTACTGTTTGCAACTTCTATTTTTAGCACTCAGATAATGGTGTTTCCTTTTTATCAATGCCTCTACTTTTTGCATTGGAAAGTATAGTGCTACTTGTATTAAAATGTCTTCCCTTAAATTTACATGATTTTCAATTCTCACATCTGTTCATGTACTGGACTATTTGCTGAGTGATAAAATGATCTTTTAGAGCCTTATAGTCTGGACATGTCCAATATTTCCTTAAAGGTATTTGTTCATTGGAGTCACTAAGATTATGATTGATTGGAAAGTTGAAGATATTTCATAATTTATGTGCACACTATACTAATTTTGTGATTCACCTGTTGCATTCTTGTTCCTGCTTTGAAACCACAATCGATAATACTTGAACAGAAAATTGGTTCTGCTAGGGTAAACATTCCAGTCTTAACGTAATTTGAAGCTTTTTTATTTAGTGCTTGTCTTATCTTATCTGTGAGAAGTATGCTTTAAATTAATTTTAAGCTGTCCTATTTATAGCTTGACTTGTAGCACTGTGTACGTGCTTTAGGTGGACCTCAAAATTAATGTTGGAAGCACATATTTGAGATGCACATTGCTCTTAGAGATGAGATACTTTATATTTTACTTTAGAGAGAACCTCAAAGCACCCCCTAAAACTTTCAATGTCACTTCTTGTACCATCTTATGGCATATTGTAATAATTTTGGAATAGAAAAGAATGTAAATGTATATGTAACCTTTTCACTAAAGGCATAAATTGATGCCATAGCACCAATGAGGGCATGGTTTGAAGAGTACTTGGGCATGGTTTGAATCCTTGTTGATTTTGTAGGTGGATGGCAAAAGGATCAATTAGTCTCACATCAAAACATGATGAATGCCTCTAGGTTAATTATCCTAAGATATCAAGGCATTCTTTGAGAACAAAAACCTGAGATCGATATAAATTGAAATATATGATTGTGATAAAATATCATTATATTTGTATCTCTATTAGTGTAATATGATTTTAAGGATAAAAAAGTGGAAGTTTGTGGACATATAATGTTGAGGTACATCAAAGTATTGTTTGTGATAACATAAGACATGTCTTGTTAAACAAGGTATGGCTTTTGACAGACTTTTTTTGGGGTTAGTAGGAAATAATTTATCTTAAATTTTAAATTAAAGAAATATTCCTTTGCTAATGAAAGTTAATGGTCTATAAAATATTGAGGTGGTTTTTTGACCTTCAAAGAAAAAAACTACTTAAAAATATAAGAGAAAAAAAAAACATTCTCTTCTCTTACACAACCCTCTTCTCTCACCAAGTCATTCTCAATCTAAAAAATCAATCTCTCTTCTCCACATCTCCCTCTTTCCTTTCTATGTTATCCTCATTGACTATTTTTTATCTCTCTCCCATTCCCATCTCTTTCCTCGTACTTAAACCCCATTCTCTCTAATTAATCTCACTTTCTTATCTATAAACTTTTGCACCTCTTACTCATCAATAAATGCTTGCACCTCTTCTTCATCACTCTTTAATATTGTAAAATTTTGAGATGCACTTTAGTGTTTTATATTTAAATATTTGATTTTAATATTTTAAATTTTATTTGAAATAAATAAAATAATATTTTTTTGAGTAAGTTAAGATTTGATCTATTTGCATCTTCTAATGTTGACTTCGTAGGATGTAGAATTAACAGGAAACAAAACTTTGTAACATTATTCACAATTGAATCTAAATATGTTATTGTTGGTAGTTGTGTAACTCAAGTTTAGTGGATTAAATAACAATTAAATATTATGATAGTTATTTGAGAGAAATACTAATTTATTGTAATAATTTTAGCGTCATATGCTTTGCTAAAATCTCAATTTAACACTCCCAAATCAAGCATGTAAACATTAGATATCTCTTCCTTGGAAAATAAATGAGCATTAAGACTATTTTCTTAATCTTTATTTCTTCAAGTGCACAACTAGTCAATATCTTTATTAAATTATTATTATTAAAAATATTTGTTAAAATTAAGATATCATTAGGTGTTATGAACTTCTTTGAATAAACTATCTTTTGAGTGATAACAAAAAGGAGAAAAAAGTTGCTATGTATATGCTGTTATTAAGGAGTAAGTTATATTTAAATAGAGTAATTGTTACATAAATTTTCATGATTATTTCTTGTATACATTGTCATTATTATTTGCTCATTCTATTGTATTTCAACGTATACTTGTAAAAATTTTTTTGCTATCGTCCAAAATGAGATATTGTTAATCCTATGATCTTATGTGACAAAACCATATATTAAAGATTATTAATATGTTACTTGAATTTGTTGTTTCAAAAATATTAGAAGATGATGCTTAATTAAGATACTTTAGCATTAACTTTACCATGGGAGATTGTCTACTATAAAGTAGTTTACAATTGATTGAATCTTGCTCTTAATAGGGTAGCAACTGTTTTGAACATGTATTATTTTACTAAAGTAAACATTGTACTTCATTTGAAATTATTAAAAATTTTGGAAACTTAAGAGTTAAATAAGAAATTAAACTAATTAATTAATTATTATATTTATTTGTTAAATATCCTAACCTAAAATCCTGAATTAGCTCTTTCCTTCATGCCCATCAAAATCCCACGTCGTGACCTCCCCTCTTGCATGTGATTGTTCGTCAAACATTATCTGTTTTGTCACCTAGCCATCATGTTGCTGCAAGGAGACTCTTGCTGTCGGTTAACATCATAAGGGAGCTCTAGTGGTGGGATTCTCGAGTATAGGGTTAGGAGTTGGGCCAAGAGGAAGAAATCAAGATTCAAGTTTGAAGAGAAAGATAAGGTGTGAGAGAAATGAAAAGGGGAGAGAGATGTTGAAAGAGAAAGAGTGTGAAATTAAGAGAAGCTATGGAGAGTGAAATAGAAAAAAGTGAAATAGAGAGAAAGAAAAAAAAAAGAAAAACAATGACAAAGAAAGAGGAAAATATTAATAGAGAAGGACAGATCAGGTAGTTTTCCCATCAACGTAAAGATTTAAAGATTTGGTACATTTTCCTAAACCTTAAAAATTTTTTTGCACTTGTGCTATTAGATTCCTTTGCATGGCCATGAGATCCATGCCTTCAAAGCATAATAACATTGTCACCTCTCTGTTAAGTTGGGATCCAGGAGAAGCTTGATGATAGTTTGTGTTATCTTGGGTATGAAAACTGAGGTAAGAAAGATATATAGATACAATGTCATTTAAGTATTTTGGCATCTTTGTAAGTACATATATTTATTGTATTAATGATTGATAGCATGGCCTTGTCTAAGCATTTTAACTAGTTGTTAATGCGTATGATATGTTGTATTATTGCTATTCTAAGAATTAGTAGATTGCATGATTTATTTGTGCATGCGATAGATTGAAATATTAAATTGTAGTTGTTTTTGCATAGTTATTTTATGCATAAGTATAATATATTAGTGTTTTGCTAATAATAGACTAACTGCATGATTATTATGTGTGTATGCTAGTTTGAATTGTAATTGAACTACTTAGTATTATAGGTCAACTATGTTGATTGATTTGATGCATGTATATAAGATTTCATACTATATATTAGAAAAAGGAATAATGCATTGAATGATGTGATATATGAATTACATCTAATATGTTTATCATGTGCATGCACATAACGATATTATGTTTAAATATGGGTAGCACCAATATTTTATTTGTTAGGGCTTCAATTGTCATGCCTCGCTTATTAATTACTACAATTATTAACGAACAATATAATAGCATAATTGATTACTATTATATTCAAATCATTTTCAAAATTATAACAAAATATATTACATGTATATCTGTCCAGCTCTACTCAAAGACATTATGCTAAAATATCAATATATATAAAACATCATACTCACAAACCTCATATACAACTCTATGTTCTCTTTCTCAGTAAATCTGTGATATGTCTTACAATATAAGTAGAGAAGTGAGCATACAATACTCATCAGCTGAATTCTATATTTAAATAACATAGTATAATAAAATACACAACTTCAAAATACTATAAATATAAGTATAAATATGATATCAATAATACTCAGAATATAATTAATTTAAAAAATGAGGAATATACTTAATAAATAAGTGTGCACAAGCATGCACACATGCAATATATATATATACGTATAAATATATATATGTATATATATATATATATACGTATAAATATATATATGTATATTTATATATATACGTATAAATATATATATTTGATAATTTATTTATACATATTGTATATCTTTTATTTTTTTCTCTTTATTCTTATCATATCTCATTATATCTCTGTATGACAACTAATCATATCATCTTCAAATCTATAGTTATAGACATATCATAGCTAATCAGTCATATCAATCACATATCATCATTATATATCAATCCTACATAGTATTAATGATATAGATGAGATTTATGATGTTTTTTTATAGCTTAGTATAAAACTAGTGCTTATCATACCTAGTGTCATGTATTAGAGTTTATCACATATCATGTAATCATATAAAAAAATTTAAGAAAATTTTATTTTTTATTTTTTAAAATAAGATATTAATCCTTATTCTATTAATATCATATATTGTCATATATTTATCATTTTATCTTCTATTTTATTCTATTTTATTATATATTAGAATATATAATCATGCATAATGTATGTCATGTTTTAATGTTGAATTAATCATATCTATTTTTATTATAATTTAATTAAATTCACCTATTTGGGTTTCCATTGATCTCATTTCTTCTCGTTGTTTTTCTCTTCATTTCTTACATGCAAACTTATAATTATTAAATTTTATTATTTAATATTTTTTTCAAATCATAGCATTATACAAATATTAACACAAAAAAGAATCACAATTGGATATTGTCCTTATTTACTTTTTTTTTCATCCTACAACAATTAAACAATTCTTCTTGATTTTCTTATTTTTTTCATTTGATGGAAACATCATAGAAATTTTCTCACAATGAATTTCTCAAAGTAAGCATGTTTACAAAATTCTCTAATTTCAATTAAGCCAAGATTCACCTTTGTGCTATTGTATCTAACAGTTCTTTATTGCCCAAACCTCATTAGGTGTTTTCTTCAAAATTCTATTGAAAATAACACAACAGTAAATCTTTATCAAAATATCTTTTCTCTTTACAAATAAGCTTAATTAATCCTTAACGAGGCTACCACCACAATAGCCATAAAATAACCTTTAAGAGGTTCTTTGTCTCTGCTTCATAAGATGCACAATAGTTGGAACCTTATTGCTTCCAACCTCTACGACACCAAACCATGCTAGCTCTTCTTTTTTTTATTTGTATTCCACCCTTTTAAATGAAAGGGAAAGGGTCATTACATGTTAAGGAAACCAAGAAGCCAAGAAATAAACCCTGTGAAACCCTTACCTGTGGCGATTGACGAACACTATTACTCCTCTCTGGGTTTCAAAAACAAGGTTGCGACTCACTTTAACAAAATCTTTTAGTGACTTTCTCCCTCTCGATCACCCTATTTTTGGGGACAGAAATCCCTTGACTCGCTCCTTTTTGTTTTCAACCCATCTCTCTTCGCCTTTGCTCTCTCCAGCCACTCGCTTTTCCTTACTCGAGGTCACCAATGTGGCGCTTGTGCCCTCCTTCGTTTTCTTCCCTGAGTAAAGGGGTTGCAAAGCTTTAGGCAGTCTCTTAGCAATTAAGGAAAAAATAAAAAAGCACTTAATAGAATTTATTTCTTATTTCTTTTCTTTCAATAACTTTGAAAATTAACTAAAATATAACGAGGGCTTCGAAAATTTTGTGAGAACCAAATTTTTTCATTTAATAAGCTCTACTCAAAATTACAAAATACATATATCTTATTTTAGAATACATAAATTATCTTGAGATCTTAGAACATTATTTAAATCTCAAGAAAAATTAGATAACTAATCATCATTGAATTTTTGAATTAGTTTTTATCATTCTTTATTCTGAAATTATCTTTTTTAATAAATTCCATCTTGTCTAACCTAATAAATAACTAATGCAGTAATTGCATGTTTTTTTACACTTTTCTAATAACCATTTTTCAATTTCAAATATAATTATCTTTTCATCATCTTGAATCATAACTAAATTGACATGTGCTTTCTTGGTCAAGGCTTTAATAACTATTTGTGTTTTTCATGAATAATAAATTATTTTCAAATCATAATTTTTGATGAATTCTAATCATTTTTGTCTCTAATATTGTTCCTTTTAATTTAAAATGTACTTCAACCTCTAATGATTGGTTAATATTTCATATTTCATACTATAAAGATAATATCTCATATTTTCAAAGCAAACATAATTTTTGTCAATTTCAAATTATGAATTAGGTAATTTTTTTAATGTGATTTTAGCTATCGAGAAGCATACGTTATTACCTTTTCAAACTACATTATGACAGCCCAATTTTTAAAATGATGCATCACAATAAATTTGATAATCCTTTATTCCTTCAAGTGAAGTTAATATTGGAGTTGATGTCAATTTTTTTTTCAATTTTTTGAAGATTTTTCTCACAAAAAAAATTCCATTCAATATTCACAACCTCAACAAAGGTATAGTACTTTGAAAAACACTCTATACAAATTATTAGTAATAGTTTATCAAATCCATAAAATTTCAAACCTTAAATGCATTTGTAAGTTAAGACCAATTTATGATAATTTCTACTTTTTGATGATCCATTGAAATGTCTTCTATACTGACAATGTGCCCTAAAAACGAAATTTTTGATAACCAGGATTCACACTTTGAGGATTTGGCATACATCTAATGTGCATGCAATGTGTATAGCATAGTATATAGATGCTTAATACGATCTTTAGTACTTTTGAAATATACTAGAATATTATCAATTAATTCAACACAAATTGATCTGGATATTTTTTAAATATTCTATTCATCAAATCCATGAATATTATAGGTACATTTATTAAGCCAAATAGAGTATAAAAAATTCATAATGCCCATATTTAGACTTGAACGTTGTCTTAGATATATATTTTTTTTAATTGGTAATAATTACACCTCAAATCTATTTTTGAAAACATTGCATTGATCAAATAATTTCGGTAGTATTATTTTGTAGTTATTGGTACATATATGGACGTGGTTTAGATTTGATATTGCATACCATCCTAATCATGACCATGCCAAGATGTAAGACTTACGTAAAATTTATAATTCGTGAAATTAAATGACCTTATAAAATTCTAAAAGCTTGTTTGAGAATGTAACTTGACATTAACATAGTAGAGATGTCGATACAATCCTTCCATGGTGAACAATGGTTATTATCAATCAATGCATGAGATTAATCTCGTGAACAGAAAATTGCCTTAAGTTTCACTTTATGGCATAATTAATCTTACATCCATAATCTACTTAAATTAGCTTTTTGAGAAGCTTTTTCCAATGAGGACCCATAACTCATGACATGGAAATCTTTGAACCACACTCAAGACATTTTAACATCCAAGAGCCAATAATCTAACATTCCTGGGATGATGGAACAATGGAATTTTGATTTGGAAACCTGTAAGTTCAAAACTTGCAAATCAGCAGAGCTGAACCCTCCATCACTCCAAGTTTCTTCCCCACTCCTCCTTTCTTTCACTTCTCTCTAGCGCTTGGGTTTTTCTGAATAGTGGAAAGAGTGAATCTCATGACAGTTGGCATCAACTTTTGTGCTCTTTATATGTAGAAGGTTTCAAAATAAGTGCTAATTTCTTTTGTGAAGTATGCATTATATAACACCATGCATATTTGCTTAAAAAAGTCAAGCCTAATTTAAAAATTAAGTTTACTGCACTATGTGCTGATGCCTGTAGAGATGAGCCATTCCAGGATTGTTCATCACATACTTTTCTCAAACTATAGATTAAGTTTTGAACTTCATGCTTTAATAGGGAGGTTTGAACTGGTTACTGTTTTAATCCTTGAAAAACAATTACTCTTCTCCTTTCGTTTGTCAGAACATCCCTGGCTTCAAAATGTTAAGAAAGCTCCAAATGTTCCACTTGGTGATGTTGTCAAATCAAGGCTGAAGCAGTTTTCAAGGATGAATATGTTTAAAAGAAAGGCTTTACGGGTTGGTTTTGCCATTTCGATTGTTATTATTTTTCTCACTCTGGTTTAAAAAACTTGCTTCTTTATTTCCACGGGGGAGGTTAAATATCTTTCTAAACAGGTTATTGCTGACCATTTATCCACTGAAGAAGTTGAAGATATGAAACAAAATTTTAAGATGATGGACACTGATAATGATGGCATTGTCTCGTGTGAGGAACTCAAAAATGGACTTGCAAGTTTTGGTTCTCTGCTTGTCGAGACTGAAGTGCAAATGCTCATTGATGCAGTAAGTTTATTACCCATCTCAACAGTTTTGACATCGTACAAAATCAGAATGCAAACATTAGCTAGTACCTGCTTTTCTTTTATGTCCAATATGTTGCACATAACATGTTCTGTCTCATCTTACCTTGTGATCTAATTTGTTGATGTATTGTTGACTTGGACCCCTATCCAAAGCTTTGAGATTGCTTAGGAAGAAATTAACAGTGAAGTAAGAGTTCAAATGCCTGCTTTTTGTAATTGTTATTGTCTCGAATGCCATTGAAGTTAAATTTTACTTGGGATAAATTTCACATTTGAACTTGTTTGGCCATTCCTATGTCTTAATGTTTTTAAAATAGGTAGATTCTTACATTTCACAAAAGATGCAAGTCCTTTTCCATCTAATCATTAAAATTCTTTTCAAATGCCAAGTGTTCTTTCTTGAAAGAAACATCTAAGATTTTTAGTTTTATATAAGCTGCAATGAGATTGCTGACTGCTTTACAAACCCTTCCACTAGTAGGTTCTCTTGTTCTACTAGTTACTATGGCACTAGGTGCCAAGATGTAGGTCATTCCAACATAAACCATGACCACCACCAGTCCATATGCAAAGACTAGTTCAAGAGCTGGGAGGGCCCTTTTAGTTGATCTTTATGTGGATTCAACCTTGCTTGAGAAAACATATGGATGATTGGGGGAGTTCACTATACATGACAATGGTTGACAAAGGACCATGAAAATGAAGATGTCAATGACATGGATGTCAAAATTGTTATTGGAGATGGAAAGAAGGAACTCCTAGTTGGAACCATGAACTCATGAGGGAGCGCCCATCCTTAGCAAAGGGGAAGAGGTAGTTCCTATAATGTGATGTTGGCTCGAGTGAAGGATGGAAGCAAATATGTTGACAGTGAGAGACTATGACTTGCTGATGGGGTTGTAAGGCAAGGGACACTTGAACTTGTTTTGAAGGATGGAGAGGTTGATGGTTCATCTAGGAAGAACTTGCATGTGGCAATCAAAGCCATAGATGCCAATGGTGTAGGTGAACCTATAGGTGGAGGGCTAGGTGGAGCAATTGGTGTGCTAGTTGCAACTTGTACAAAACCTAAGGATATAATTACAACTTTGAGGACAAGGCATTTTGGGCATTTTTATTTGATCTTTATGATCATTTTGAGACAAAAGGACTTATTTGCAGAATTTACAAAAGAACCTATCCATTTTTGACAAGAATAGATAAATGATAAAGACTTGTATATGATTTACCCTTTTGTTTGCCTATTATACTCCAAATCTTCATCGATTGCTAGACATTGTTTTGTTCTCTAACTCACTCCTTTATTGGCTTTTTTACTCCAACTGTCTCCATTGGGTGGAATTCAACTCACATGGTTACATTTCTTTATTATATTTTCTCAATTCCACGTTGGTGCATTTACTTGGTTCACAAAATATAATTGCCAATTCCTTTTTAGCTGTTATATTCTATATTCCAATGCCTTTAGTGTTTGAGTTACTCGTTTTCCTTGAACTACAGAAAATCCCTTAAGTAATAATCGTCATCTGATGGATGCAACATGTAAACTATTTCATGTGGGACTTTGGTGAATAGATTAGTATGTGTTATGGAAATTTGGATAGATGCTATCAAGGTTAGTTTCTAGATAAATCTCTGTGGCTTGGTTGATGTGATGGTTATTGTCATCTGGTTTTCATAGACAATTTAGATTCAGGTTTCCTACATATAATATTTCTACTTACCAAATATATTTTGTTCATGAGAATAGATTATACTCCAAATCTTCATCGATTGCTAGACATTGTTTTGTTCTCTAACTCTCTCCTTTATTGGCTTTTTTACTCCAACTGTCTCCATTGGGTGGAATTCAACTCACATGGTTACATTTCTTTATTATATTTTCTCAATTCCACGTTGGTGCATTTACTTGGTTCACAAAATATAATTGCCAATTCCTTTTTAGCTGTTATATTCTATATTCCAATGCCTTTAGTGTTTGAGTTACTCGTTTTCCTTGAACTACAGAAAATCCCTTAAGTAATAATCGTCATCTGATGGATGCAACATGTAAACTATTTCATGTGGGACTTTGGTGAATAGATTAGTATGTGTTATGGAAATTTGGATAGATGCTATCAAGGTTAGTTTCTAGATAAATCTCTGTGGCTTGGTTGATGTGATGGTTATTGTCATCTGGTTTTCATAGACAATTTAGATTCAGGTTTCCTACATATAATATTTCTACTTACCAAATATATTTTGTTCATGAGAATAGATTATTCACCAGAATTAAAAATTATTGGGAATTTTTCCTGTAACATACAAGCACATTCTTGATCCTGAAAATAAAAGTAAACAGAAATGAATCGCTCGGGAAACATAAACTTTTCCCATGCACGGGTGCAAACTAGTCAAGAACAAATGAGAGGAAGGTTTATTGGGCTTAACCTGTGCAGTTTGGGATTCATCTTTGCTCAGATTTTCTGACAAATGTCCATCAGCTTTTTGGTTGATTTTGATATATAGAATTCATTGTGCAAATGTAAGTAATATTGCTGCAAATTGCCATCATCTATTTCGTGGCAAATTTTTTTAAAAAATCATAAAAGGACATTTGGTTAATAGAGAAATGTTATATCTTTTGAAAAATCTAATTAAAAAATCATGCATTTGATTCCTTGACATCAGCCATTATTTAATATTTACAAACTTAAAAAGTTTTTAAATTCTTTGACATTCAACCGACATTCAAAAGTCAAATATCTTTCATGTTGAAATTTTGATGTTGGCTATCATGTTTGCCTTATAAGTTTGCAGCTTGTTCTCTTTTGTCGCTACACTTATAGCTATTGTTGGCCATCAATGCCACCCTAGTTGTTAAATGTGCTCTTCCTTTATTGATGATCGTTGTCACCATCTGTCAACCACTGTCACCTTCAGTCGAGAGACATCATAATCTTCTACCGTCGATCACATTGTTACCAATTGCCTTTATGTTCCATTGCCACATGCCATCAACCTTCTCACACCTATTCGATACCCTCTACCTTTGTTATTCTTTGTTTCTTATTGTCTACCTTTGTAAATAATGTGTGTATAGCTAAAATAAAACTTCAATAAAAGTAATCAAATCAAACTAAAAATATGATTTAATGGCAATCATCAAATCAAACCATAGGCTTTCAAAAGTAAAATCTAACATTTGAAAGCCATTTTCATAAATTTGAGAACCAAACTAACCGTAAGACTTTGTTATAAGAATCATTGGATGAAATCAATTCTCATTCTCACCCTTTTGGTCATGTACTTATGAGCTAATCTTGATTTGTTGAATTAGTTGGCTATGGTAAAAAAATTTGAAATTAATCAATTAATATGATGTATTTGGAAAACATCTCTCTTCATTGACTAAGATGGCTGTCTCATCATCTCTCTTCATCTAACACTTGGACATTATGGCAAATGAGGTTGTATTGATTTTCTAGGACTATTTTGATTTCATCCTTTGTTTTATTTTATCTTGTCAAAGGGCTAATCTCTCTTTTTAATACTCTTTTCTTGCCTAGAAAGCTCTAGCCCGACCTATGAGCTTCTTCTTGGCAACCTAATCCTTCGTGTTTTTGACATGTTATACTAGTCAAAATAATCAACTATTCAGTTATTAAAATACTGGGGATCTATAGTGTTGTCATGAGCAGACGCTTCAGTTTTGACTTTCTAAGTTGTATCATCTTCAGTTTTGACCATTGCTTTCGTTCTATCTCAATAATCAACCATAAGTGGTGTTTGTGGGATGTTTTGTTCAATGATATGGGCTTTAAGAGCTTGTGCAAGAGCTCCGTAATGTACTTTTCCTCTTGAAGTTCCTCTAATTTATGGTTAAAATTGTTAGTCTTCTAATTCTTCTTCGATGAACCTATCTCTGTTTGAATAAGATGTGTCCTTGATGGGCTGTATTCTTGTTATGATTCGTTTTTCATGCCTTTATAAATATAGGAATTCATGCAATTAATGAAAATTAGAGGCAAATGATGCAACATTAGATGAACCTACGTTTGAATTTGTGTGCCAGACTCTGATACAAAAAATGTAATGTAAGATAGCACATAAGAATGTATTGAACATTACATCTATTATTCCTAGATTGATCTCAATGTGATGACAAAAATTGAATGAACTTCACAAACACATAAAATTTAGTCTAGATTAATTTGCATACCTTGAATACAAATGAAAACTATCAATGTGCATGTGGACAAAATTCAAGTCAAACCTATATTCATCTGAATTAAATGAATCCATGATGTGCTGTCTTTGTGACGTGATTTGCATTTTGTCTTTATGAGTGTAAATGAATTCACTCAATGAATGGGGATAAATGTTGCAACATTATATGAACCTAGATTTGAATTTGTAAGTCTTACTTGATGCTCAAAATCTAATGCATGATAGCACATGATGATGTGCTAACTTTAAATTGATTGTACCTAGATTAATCTCAATGTGACAACATAGACTGAATGAATTGCACATGCACATAAAATTCAATCTGGATGAACTTTCATTTCTTCAACACAATTGAAACCTGGCAATGTGAATATGAGAAAAATTCAAGCTCAACAGTAGATCTCTTTAGATACAACCAAACCGTATAAAGACTTTATAGTAAACATTATTTCCTTCAAAACTTCTTTGATATGGCATTCATAAAGCCAAATGAATTGAAAATTCTTAAACATCCTTGTTCGGATGTTGTTGTTGGACAAGCTGGTATTAAAAGCAAATATAAAATTCTTAAATGAATTAGAACAGATTGCAGAGGAAAACAGTCAAAAGAACTTCAAATAAGATGTGGATTCTTATCCAATAAATCTGCAAACAACTTCTTTATCAATTTAGGAAAGTGAACTTAGTGAACTCCACAGAGGTTGAACTCCATCATGATTGATGCTATTTTTTGAGTCGAGTAAATTTTCATTCGTAAATTAAATCATTGGTTTGCAATCTTAATATTTTTTTTATAGAATTCCTAATATCTACAAACCTAGAAACTAGCTACAACTCTTGAATTGAATTGAAATTAAACCAATGTATTGTACATTTGAGACTTGTCCCTAATTATAGTTTTGACAAAAAAAATAGTGATATTGATATGCGAAATAATATCTCTTACACATAAAGTTGAGTTAATGGGTATCATTTAGATATGAGGCCCAATTTGAACACCCATTTGTTATTGGTATCAAAATCATGTATACTTCAGCTGGGATGAAGTGGTGCTATCAGATCAATCGGGCGGCGAAGTTGATGGTGATGAATCACTAATAGTGATATTACCCATGGTGTGATAGAGTTGATGATGGTGGAAAAGAAAATGAAGTCGTCTTAGCAGAACCAAAAAGCCAAAATTTGTGATAGAGCTGGCAATGTTGTATGGCCAATGGCACATATACTCGATAAATTAAAAAGACTTCATTTGGAGGTGATGATTTAGTTCTCACATGAAAGGAATATTGTTATGACACAAATGGAGAATGAACCTAAATTAGATATTTAACAACAAATGATAGTGTTGATATATTAAGTGGTAACCTTAACTCATAAGCTTGGGCATTTGGATTAATGGATATTATTTTTGTATTAGACTTAACTTAGACTACAAACTAATGCATCTCCCTTAACACAAAGTTTTTGGACTCTTCACAATCCAAGAGTCCAACCATCATTTAGATAGAATTCAGTCTATCAGTTACCATGGCTGATTAAGAGATTGAATGGCTTGATTAGATCAAATTGCCTGAAATAGTTTCCCATATTGCCCCTATTTGATCAAGCGATTAGATAGTCCAATGGGATATCGAACAATTTGATCAATGTAACAGAGCTCTCTGATTGATTATCCCAATCAGGGACCAACTCTTACAAGTACATAAACAATACTGCAGATAATATAATGTGGTATAAACAATATCATAAAAGTTTCAAAGCAAGAAAACTTCTAAAACTAGAAAAGGCTAATTATTGTGGGGCACAAATAAACAAGACATGCCTCATTGGTTTTGACAGGACTAGCCCTTTATGCATCATATTGACTACATAAAAGTTTATTTTATTAAACAAAATTTAGTTCTTCAAACCTTTTGAGATTTGATAATAAAATGTTTTCTTTACATCATATCTCTTTGAGCTGGCCAGAAATTCCCCATTTGTATGACATCGGAAAGCTTATCATTGTTGATTATGAATTTAGACAAAATCCGTTAGGTTCTTACTGTCTTCTTGAAGTTCTGAAACACCAGATAAATTGTTGTGTGGCATCTACTTGATTGCTCGTGTCAATAAGGTCTTATGTCTTCAGCCATACTACTTCTTGCTTCAGGATGACCTATCAGTTAACAGCCATCTACCAGTTTAATTCAGGGAGATGTAGGTAAATGTGAAGGCCATAGTTTTGTGTGTAAATTTGGCTGCCAAGTTTTACCATTTCTTTATATATACCTTAACATACAGATTGGATGATCTGTTTTCAGATATAATGATGATGAAATCTGATGCATTTATAAAATAATATCCATTAATATGCTTGTTGAAGTGGAATGTAATTTAATGTATGTGAGTAACTAAACGTTTGCAAGAAGTTTATTATTTTGAATTTCAGAAACATCCAAAAATAAATCTAATTTTCTTGAATGATACATTATTCAATTTTCATTTTCTTATGTATCTAATTGCTAAATAAATAATCTTAAAGTCTTTTTGGTTTTGGATTTAAGGAACATTTGGTTATTTTGTTATTTAGATTAGATTGAAATCTAAATAACAATGCTATCTATGTGCTAGTTAGTGTTATGTAAAACTTGTCCATATGTTTTTTTTTTATTTGACTCAATACCATCTAAGTTGTTTTTTATTCTTGATTTTATTGTCATGAAGACTAACATATAGATGTCACTCAAAATTGGGTGACAT
The DNA here is from genome assembly GCA_023846275.1 of Vanilla planifolia. NCBI lineage: Eukaryota > Viridiplantae > Streptophyta > Magnoliopsida > Asparagales > Orchidaceae > Vanilla > Vanilla planifolia. The sequence continues at coordinate 9,250,793 of CM043874.1, read as the reverse complement.
CTAAACTTCATTTTTTAATGACAAAATTATGATTTTTAATAATATTATTTAAATATGCCATGAAACCAAATATTTAAGATTTTTAAATAGAATGAAATAAAATGATATCAATATTAAACCATTTGCATGTTCAATTTGTACCTCCCATGTTGGCATTTTTTGTGATGGTAAAATGTGATCTATAGGCCATGTTTAGAAAATTAATGTTAATCCTTGACATTATAATATTGTTGGAATTTAAAATGATGAATTTTAATGATAATTTGGTTATGCTTCATGGATAAAAAGTTTTCTTGAATCAGTGAAGATATAAAACCATAAACTTAATTTTCATGAAGAATCTGAAATCCTGTGGTTTGCTTGGTGCATCTTTTGTGGCCGAGGCTTAGATTGGAATATGTGATTGAATCGCAATTTGATAAAGTTTGGTTAGAATGTGATGTTTAAAGAAATGAAGTGAATAAAGATAAAATTATATTTTTATTTTTTAAAAAAATGATGGTTAATAATGTAGTAAAGATAGAGATTGAAGATAATCTAGGATTTTTTTCTTCATTTTAAATAAACTAGACCTTCTACTTAAAGTTAGAATGCAGCTCCCCAAATGAGGTTGCATTCAATCATTGTTATGCATCATCTTGAATGTCTCTTGCGACCTGATTGGGTAATCTACTAATGAAAAAGATTCAATCTTTCTAATACAACAATCAAATGGCTAGAGTAATTTCATTTTGCTTGAGTCGTTCTAGATTTGAAAGAAATCTAACATTGAAATGAAAAGATAATGATAAATGAAAATGTAGAGAAATTATACCAAAAAATGATTTACTTCATTTTCTCATTAGCTATGGGGACAAAGCAAGTTTTCTCTTGTTTGGTTTGGAAAAAAATAGAGGCCGGCCATGTATGCTCCCATGGATGTTTGCAGAAGAGGGAAGGAGGAACAAGCTGGTACATTTTTTCATTGCAGTTTTCAATAGGTTTATCAAGTTTATTGTAAATGGAAAATGTTACTTCCATTGATTTCCAGCTTAAACTTGATTCTAAGCTAATTATGAACAAATAAAAAATTGACAAACAAAATTATGCAGTAAATCATACTTCATTTCTTCTATTTCTATCAAATCATACAGAGTAGTGAAATCTCCCTTTCTTCTGCTACATCTAGTTGGGTTGCAAAATGGTTTACTTGCTTGTTCTATTAAAACACAATTGGACAACAGGTGGACACAAATGGAAAAGGAAAGCTGGACTATGGTGAATTTGTTGCCATCACCCTTCATTTACAGAAGATGGCAAACGACGAACATCTCCGAAGGGCCTTCTCCTACTTCGACAAGGATGGAAATGGGTACATAGAGCCTGAGGAGCTTCGAGAGGCCTTGGCTGAGGACGCAACTTCGGACAGCATAGATGTAGCCAATGACATCTTGCACGAAGTTGACACAAACAAGGTTTCAATCTCTTCCTTTCAATCCTCCAGTTCTGGGTGATAGTGATTTATGAGTTTTATAGAACAGCTTTCAGAAAAGATCTTAACAAGGAACTTTTAGAAAAAAAGTGTTTTATGTGAATAAATTTTTGAAATGGTGTAAGAAAGGGCCTTAGTCTTTAGATTTTTGAACTTTTTGATCTTCCAAGCTGAATTGACTGATCTCATGTGTCTTACAGGATGGTAAGATAAGCTACGATGAGTTCGTGGCGATGATGAAGACCGGAACGGATTGGAGGAAGGCTTCGAGGCACTACTCAAGAGGAAGATTCAACAGTCTCAGTATCAGATTGATGAAGGATGGCTCTTTACACATGGGTGGTGAGTGATGTCTTCTTTATGCTACTCATTGCTTGCTTTTTTTTTTTTTTTTTTTTTTTTTGTAATTAGATTACTGAAGTCATTTTGTTATATAGTGGATCTACTCTTCAAGTTGTACAATGAGATTGGTTTGTGCTACCTTTTTCATCATGAATTCTGGTGTTTTAATTCATAAGCTTTTCAAATTTCCATCATGCACTGGATAATTTGCATTTCTGAATCTTTAAATAGTTTTCATTGCTCAAATGTTTCTTTTATCTTTCATTATCTTGTCTAAGTTTATATATTACATATATGTATGTGTGTATTTATGTAAATATGTGTTATGAATTGGAAGCAATTCTTAAGATGAATAACTCTTTAGATATGATACATCTTTGAATGAAACAATTTTGTGAAATTTTTTAGATTTTTGATTTATGACATATTAATTGTAAGTTAGAACTTTAGTATTATGTTCATTTTATGATATGATATTAATGTTAATCTAAATTGTACTTAGAAATCCATTGTTCAAATAAGCCTTATCTACATTGATGTTGATCTAAATTGTAATAATGCTCTTGCCCTAGCTAAAAGAGATGCTCAAAAGGGTTGCTCTTGTGGGAAATCATAAAGTGTTGTGGGTTAGGCCCATGCTTTCTAATTTAAAAGTATCCCATAAAAGCCTTCACTTGAGAACTTCTTTGTGAGCTAACCAAAGCCAAACTTAGGTGGTCGAGGTAGGAAGAGTTGGATTCAAGTATTTCCTTCAAATCTTATTGATAACGAAGTTGAGTATGATATCAAATATCAAAAATATTAAAGTGACTCATTGTATATTTAATATAATGTGTGATTTTATTTTAATTGCTTTTTCATAGATTGTTGTTTAAGCATTTTTACAAAAGTCTATTAATTCTATCAATTATTATAAAAATCAAAAGTTTCTTAATTACATTAATGACATTGTGTGAATTATGAATTGCGTACATCAGTTGAATAACACTTGCTTAAAGGAATGTATCAAATATAAGCCCAATTTGGTTCAAATATTTATAACCATTAACTTAATATTTTAAATTTGCAAGTCAATATTACCTTAATTGGATTTTAAGGTTTCAATACCATGCTCCAAGTTATAATATTGAAAATATTACATAATTTTTATGAATTACCTTTATTGTATTCTAATATTTTCATATTATGCTCAAGCTATAATATGACTCTCATTGTGTTAATGAAAAAATTATATTATTTTTGCATTTAATTGATAAAAGTTACTAATAGTTGCTTAATTTCAATTAGTGGAATGAGTTCAATAGCATTCCTAATATATGATATGACAAATAAATTAATTAGTTCAAAACTTTGGAGTTAAAGAAAAATGAACAATGTGAATTAAATTTGAATTTAGGGAAATTGTTGAATTCAAGAGGATAAAATTAGTCTCTTTATATTTTATTGTGAGCATATAACATAATTTTTAGTCCATGCATTGGTTTTTATTTTTGACATGTGTTTTTTAATTATTCACATTTGCTTAAGATCATTATTTTTGGATCTAGCATCCTCCTATAAGAATACCCACAATAAAGTTTTTACTTATTTTATGATCCTTTATATATTTTGAATAGACTCTATTTTTGCATTTAAACTTAGGTTGAGTGTCAATTCTATTATATTTTGCTCAACTTTGATATTTGGTTTTCTTCATCCCAAGAAACTTTCTTTTGTTGGAGCATCCCTAAGCTTTGATCAAAAACATTTTTTTAATGAAATCATAATCATAATTTAGAAGTTATAAACACTTTGCTTAACTCAAAATGTACACTTCAATTCATACCCCTTGTATTCATGATTTTTCTTTGTAATCATCTTGTTCATATTCAATGAATAATCTTTTTTTCTTATATGTTGCCTCTTTTGCCAGCATCACTCATAGGTTGCCTTTTTTGTCAACTTCTCTCGCATCTTTTATTGTCCAACTCTTACACTAACATGTATTATTTCTTCGACTAAACTCTTGTTCATCTCAGTGATTGCCTCTCTTCAATCAATCTCTCTTGTCATTTTATTAACTTTTGTCTCTTCAATCAACATCTCTTTGGCTTTTTTCGCACCTCGCATAGCTTTTCTTATTGCTCTCGACCTCTTTTTCATCTTTATTATCATAGACGACCATTTCCTATTTTTGTTCACTATTCATCATTAGAGTAATTTATTAAAATACTATGACACATTTTACCCTATAATAAAAATCAAACATAATTCAAGAGCAAATGATCTATCTTAATTAGGATAACTTACTAAAAGAATAGCCAACATCAAGTTAATTTATCCCATTTTTAAACTAAACAAATTCTTAATATTTAACAAAATATTAATAAATTAATTATCAATATGATATATGCCAAAAAAATAATCAATGATATCAACACCTAAAGCAAATCATTCAATAATAAATAAATAATATTAACTCAAGAATTGAATATCATTAATAATATTTTTAAAACTCAACTTATTGAAGAATATTATATAATCTCAATGATAATTAACATGAAGTTAACAATGCATTAATAAAAGATGGTGACAATAATAAGTTTTTTTATTCATGAGATAATGACTAAGTACCAACATAACTTTAAAAATCCATAATTTTAACCATTAGCTAAGAAAGATTCTTCTAAACTACACTCATTATGGCATAGTCTTTCTTGCTTATTATCTCAAGGGACTATGATTTTTCAAGATCTTAACTTTATATAGTACATATTTAATACGCCTTAATTGCTTGTTAACAATAATTAAGCTACAACAAGAGAACTTATGGCATTGATTGTTAGCTATGCAATAATTGAACTTGGGCTTTAACACATAGCTCATAGATATAATTATAGTCTCAGGCATAAATATTTTATAATTAATCTTTTTTATATAAAGTATACATTCTTATAATTTCTTTTTGTCATGTCACTAAAATTTACAAACACTTTTGTTTATTCTATGAAAATTACTTAATGAATTGACTTAAGTTTTAATCCTATAAAAAAGGATGATAAGATTGTTTATTTGACTTTAAGATAACTCAATTTTAACTAAGATTAAGTTACAATCAACCCAATATGAGTAGATATATATGAGTAAATATTTAGAAACAAAATATAGTTAATTTAAAAAAACTAAAAAATATATTTTTACATTAGTTTAATCTAAAATAGGCAAATCAAGATGGTTCTAATTAGAGCCAATTAACTTGAATTCGATTTGGGTTTTGTTTAATATGAATTTTAATACATTCATGTTAAAGTATGAGTGATAATGGTTTTAAGGAGCCACTTTAAATATTTATTAAACTTGTAACACTATCTTCAATGTTTAACGTTAGAGCAACACAAATCTATTTGTATCTCTTTGAGTAAAATATTCATTCGTATTATTCATCACTTTCTCCTTAATATTGAAACATTTTTATTTTTTTATAAAGTTTCATCATCTCTAGAATGTCAATTTGTTATACATTAGTTTAAACATTGCATATGCAAATTATACTCAAATTATTTCATTATTGATAATAACTTAGGCAAAACAGTGCATCATATTTCAAAATGGCTCTCATGTCTTATCCTTATGCATGTGCTTCTATTATCAATAGAAGTTGCATATTGAACAAGGCTTGTATGGTTTAAGTTTTCTTCTGAGAAAGACATTGTTGCAACTTGTTTGCATAAGCATGACTTAGCTAAATATTTTTATTTATTTTACTTTTTTTCTTTTTGGTTTTTAATTATTTTTTTAGTTTTCTTCTTTCATTAAAACAAGCAAATTTCAATGATGAACTCTAATCATACTCTTATAACTTGAAGTACAAGTGAAACTTATTTTTCCTATTTCTTTATCATTTATAAATATGTTTGCATTGTAAAATATTCTTTCAAAGTGCATATAATAACATAAAGATTTGTATAATATTATAACAAATGGAAATTTATCATACTATAATTAAACATGTTCTATAAAACCTTCAATCATCAACTTTAAATTTTTGTTTTGGAGAAATTTATGGTACAATTATTTAAGCTATAGTTGAGCAATTTAAATTAGCATAAATTTGGTATGTAAATGTCATAAAATCAAGTTTTTGTTGTAATCTAAATTCAAACAAACAAAAATTAAATTTATCTTATTTCTTAATATATTAAAATTAAAATTTTAAAGATATTTTTTATATTATTCTAAAGCCACTTAGATTATAAAAGAAATCCTTTGAAGAGATGATAAAGCCTTTTTTGATGATCAGAGATAACCATCTATCAAAGTATGTTTGGGTCAAGAGTATTAAGAGAGTCGAGTCTTAATAAGGGATCTTTGGATCTCAAATTTTTGTTGAGAAATTTGCGACTTTTTGTAATATACTTTTTTAGGTTCTCATATTGAAAATTAAAACTTTCTTGTAATTTCATTATGTTCTCGATGTTCATATTGTGTTATTTATCTCATTGTTTTTTGTTATCATCACTTTGTATACTTCATCTTGGTTGGAATATATCAAATCATCTAAATCAAAGTAGGTTTTTTAGTATTAAATCATCTAGTATCTATCATAGAATAATCATATAATATCAAAGTTAATTTTGGTATTAAATCACCTAGTATTTATCATAGATGATGAATCTAATAGTAAAGAGTTAGATCCTAAATTGGGGTTGGTTCTTAGCAACTAGAGTTTGTGACGTTATATTATTGAGTGGGAGAATCATCGAGAATAATAACAATATAAAGAAAAAGTTGGTATAGAAGGGGGGTTGGTCCAAAATTTTGGAAGATAAGTGACTTTTTTAATAGAGTACATGTAATTTCTCATTAATATAATGAGATAAAAGGAGACAATGACACCATACCCCTGTGACTATTAGCCATGAAGATGAGTATACTTCAAGTAGAAGCGTCAACAAAAAGAGTAAAAGGAGACGTACCTTTATGAAATGGTGGTCGTAAGCATTGTGATGTGGTAATTCTAGGTGGTGAGGGTTTTATGTTTTAAGTTGGAGGAATGGGGTGAAACTTGAGCTTATGGAGGAGAACTTACATCAAGAAGCAAGGCATATGGTTGGATTAGTCAAAGACTTATTTCTTCATCTAAAGGTATGCTAGTTTTTTCAACAATATATCATTTATAAGTTGAAATTAACCTATCTTGCATTAACTTATGGAATAGTCTTCTATATTTTGGTGTCATATAGAGGTAGTTAATTAAGTAGCCTTTGTGAGAGGAGTTTTCTCCCATAGGAAATGAAGAAGCTAGATGGAGGAAATGACATAATCTACAATTGTGAAAGGAATAATAAGTGCAAGGCCACATCACAAAGTTTTGAAGGTAGACAATCTCACTTTGTGTGAATTTGAAAGAAAAAGGAACCTATATCAAGTGTCTAATAAAACTACTTACTCACATTGTCATGGAGTTTCCACTTTTTCCCTTCATTAGTATTGAACAATAAAGTATATTTGTAGATACCATTAAGAATAAGAACCATGATCATCTGAGAACTTCAATGAAGGAGGCTTCAAAAATAATAACAAGGTGGAATCCTTCGATGTAAGTATTTCTACTTTTGTAGAAGTTTATTTGTGTTGTCATTTCACGAACCCCAAGCATGTCTGGAGGTATTATTGGAAACTACATTCAACTTAAAGAAGCAAAGAGGCACAGTTGATTGTCATTTGGTAAAGAAGGTTACTAGTGATGTTTTTGAGATGAATATAATTTTTTAGAGTTTTAATGTACCAAATCAAGTCTTTTATAGATGGTGGTGACCATTAAAAAGATTAAGGATGCTATCTAAGAGAAGTCTATTTGATTAACTCTAAGGAAGAGTGAAGTGTTTCGTGCTAAGGAAATCCCACAAGAGGGGGGGGGGGGTGAATTATGTATTTAAAATTTTATGAATTTCGAAATTAAACTTAAAAACCTTTAAGCAAGAGTAAAGAGAGTTGAACACACAAATTTTTAAGTGGTTCGACTCAAAACCGAGTCTACGTCCACCCCCAACCGGTGTTAGGAAAAATCCACTAAATGCACCGATTACAAGTGAGGTTTTTCGTACGGTTCACCTCAAACCTACTTGGGATTTTTACTACGGCTAATCCCAAACCTACTTGAGTTTTTACCGGGCTCAACTCAAACCCGGGGCTTTAGCACTACTACCGGGATGCCCTTGCCCCAAAACGAAAAGTACAACGATTGGTAAAAAACTTAAGAGAAATAGGAGAAAAGAGGAGGCATACACGATCGACAAATTAGAGGGATAGAAATTGAGAAATAATTGAAAAACCTCTAATTCCAATAGCCTTCTTGCCGTTTTGCTTTTTGAGCTTGGATGCACCGTTTTTGCTTGAGTGCTCGAATTTTGAGATCTGAAATCTTTGGAAAATTTAGCAAAGGTTAAACTGAAAAATACATCAATTTTCCCTATTTATAGAGCTCAAATTTGAGCTCTAAAAACACCCCCAACGGCTCCAAAAATTAATTAGCCGTTTGGGCAACAGACGGAAAGCAGCCACCGTCCGATCCAGGCCCAAAAACGAACGGCGCAGATTGATTTACGCATTTTACCTTTCGGGCTTAATCCAGAGCATTGGATCCGGGCGCGTAATCGAACAGCACGGATTAAATCTCGTGATTACTGTTTACGCGATTTAATCCCGTGCGTAGGATCCGGGCGCAAAGATGAACGACACAGATTTTACCTTACAGGATGAATCCTGTGCGTTAGATCCGGGCGGGCTTGATCTGAGCCATTGGATCCCGTGAAGGCTGAAACTGGGATTTTTAGTCCCACATTGCGTATGCGAAAATGTTGGAGCGCTATATAACAAATCCACCCTGTTTACATTGCGAGCCTCTTTGGGGTTGGCTCCCCCCTTCCTTGACCAGGACTTGATCACCTGGTTCGGGTTGACTTAGCCAAGCATTGTTCATTGACTGTTGACCGCGCTACAGTTTGACCTAGCCGAGCTCCTTTCGGCGGGCTTTTGGGCGGGCTTGGCTTAGCCAGGCACTGTTGATTTGACCGTTGACCAGCACTAGCCGAGCTCCTCTCGGTGGTCTTTGGGCGGGCTTGGCTCGGCCTTCTCGGGTCAACCAAATTTTTATTTTTAAATTAAATTTTTAATTTCTAAAAGACCTGGACGGGCTGTTTTCGCGCCGGGTCGACCCGCCCATTGCTACAGTGCATTTTCCCGAGACTTCAGCTGTTTTAGGGTATTTTTGACGAATTTTTGTGCCAAAAATTTGAATATAAGTGTATAAAGATAATTTTATGTTATTATAGTATTATAATTATTTAAATAGCTATGAAAAGAAATTCATGAAAAATAATTCCAAAGCAATATTAAAAAATCAAATACCAATGTCTATACATTTTGTCAAATATGCTTGGCCCAAAAATCAAAATTCAGTATTAAATAACTTTATAATATTTTTAAATGTTAATACTACTAGTGTGCCTCATAATCTCAAAGTTTAAACATATCAAATTCAAGAGAAATAAAAAGAAATTCAATTATAAAAAATCTTGTGCATGTCTCAAATTTTCTTGAAGTATGCCATGACCTCAAGGCCCTTAGAGACCATTATTTTAGACATCTAAAATACATGGCTTAATTTAATTAATTAGTAATAATTTTACTTAAAATCAAGCTCAAATAAAATATACATATTTATGCTTGACTCATCAAACACAAGGGTATAACAAAGAGTCATTCTTGTTCTTAATCCATTAAAGGAGCTTTGAAAATCAATCTTTGATTCTAAATGTTAGGGAAATATGATTATTGTGAACTTAATATAAAGGTTTGGTTTAGAGATTATATCATACCCACATTCATAAATGATAACTTCGACTCATGATCATGTAGAGATCAAGGTGAAAAGAAAGTGTTATATTAGGTATGCTATCACCTAAGATTATGTTAACAAGGATTTGCATTTGGGAACCACTAGATTTTTGTCAACTAATTTAATGATGCAAACTACATCTAATGATAATGAAGGTTGAAGCTTTGTAAGAAGGGTGAGATTTTTCTACTCAACAAAATTAAGGTGTGTAGCTTATGAGAGCTATGTGATGAAACTATATTAGGTATGCTAATTCTCTTTATAGGTTGAAGCATAAGCAATAATAGCAAATGAAAGGAGAAGGTCACTTGAAGATATCTACTTCAAAGGAGGGTCCTTTTAAGGTGTATGACACACCAGATAGTGGTAGATACTAAAGGAAGTAACCAAGTGTTGTGAGTACTTGGATTTCCTCGACTAAGTACATGATGCCTTACTGGAGAAGTTCTCAAAGCAAGTATTGGTAAGATAAAAAGATAACTAGAGAAGTAGTGTGGGCTTTAAGAATGCTCAAGAATGATAAGAGAGGCATCGAAAAGCTAGTCTAAAAAAATATCAAGGTGGCTAAAAGAGATCATGAGAGGTGTTCCAACACTATGAAGATTATCATGTAGTGAGAAACGTTATCAAAGATGTGACTAAGATATTTTTGATATTAAAAAGGAGTTTTAACATGAATCTTGGTCCCAATAGATAGTCATGATGTGGAAATAAATACAAAATAATTACAAAAATAATGTGGCTCCTAAATTGTGAGATTTCATTCATAAAGTTTAGAGATTGCCTAAAATGACTTAGTCACCACCATATCAGCTTTGGGTACTAGATTGATCCTCTTCTCTATTGCCTTTAACACCATAATAGGGCATGTTTATTCGAATGGGACTTTTTCCTTATAATTTCCAAAAGAAGAATTTAGGCTTTCATGATGGTTTTGAGGTGCTTATAACATGTTCATTCATAAGAGACATCCAAAGAGTTGATTATGATCTTTAGAATTTGTGACTCTACATATTCAACTTCTTTCATGAGGATTTCGCCCTTTTATTCCAACTTCAAAATTTATATTGGATTTGACAAAATTTCAACCCACGACCACCACCTCTTTGTCTCATTTTTGCTACACCACCAATATTTGGTCATAGCCATTGACATTGCTATTGAAACTCATGCTCTTAACCCTTTGAAGTGGAAAAACACTTGGGTAGCATTTCACTTTTTAGTGACAAAAAATCTAAGCTCTTTGATTCATCTATATTATTTATTCTTTTTTTTTACCATTATCACATTATATGTAACACTTAAGATTGAAGAAGAAAAGAAATGAATGCTAAGTGATGTCTCAAAAGAAGAATCATTGGATGAGTGGCTCCTAGAAAATTTCTAGTTAAAATGTTACATGGATGAATTATCTTATATTAACTACTAAGAGATTGATTTTAGCATTTATATAAGATATCATGATCTTAAGATGTTAAGTATTTCTTAGTGATAAAAACAACTTAGATTTTATGAGAACTCTATGATTAAACTATTAACACAAAAGTAGTGTTGTGCAGTGTGACCAACTACAAAGGGCCTTGTGGATAGAGACAAAAGTAATTAGATTTTAGTAATTCCTCACTAAGAAGGTTAAAAATGTTACAATAGAAATTTTGAACCATTTCTCAATTTATGTGTGTCATCCTTACATAGGAGCCATGTTAATCTTCTACGTATCATTCCAATTTTATCAAATGTTTTCAAAGAGATATCCTCAACATATTTCTCTATTTATATGTAATAAGATTGGGATATCATAATATACCTCTTCAAATTTCTCTATTTAGTGTAATAAAGAACTAGTTGTTTATCATTTTACTGAGTTTTTATAAAAAACTTTAAAGTCTTCTTAGTTAAATCATCATATTTGTGCAATGAATTTCAAGAAAAGAAAGGTATAAAGTTCTTTATTCAAATATATTATGTGAAAACTCAATTGTTAATAATTATTGTAGGTTTTTTTCCCTATGATCATGAGAGCAAAAAACTTAAAAAATCATTTAAGAACTTTATAAGAGTTATATTTTATGAGAAAATATCTTTTAGTGACATAGCTCACTCTTTTTTGTTTGCTACTTACATGTATAGTGATATGCATCCATTGTAACTAGTGATTAGTAAGGGAGAGTATTATTAATTTCATCTCTTAACAAGCTCTCTAGGTCTTTTAAAGTATTCTATGATGCAAATCTTCTTATTAATGTCCTTATGCAAATCATGTAATAATGCATCAAGCATATACACCATGGTGCAAAGCCTACTTACCATGTTCCTAAATGTAATGGACTTACCATGAAATAGACTCTCAAAGTACATAGTTTCTTTTTGTTTCTCTTTTATTCTTAAGTGATGCAACACTTGCTAGGGCTCCACTCAATCAATTTTTCAAAAATATAAAAAAAGTAGATATTAGGCACAATTACAATGATAATAAGGATATAAAACCATAGATGGAGACTAACTATGAGACAAAATATAAAATCACATAGATTAAATAAAACATCATTATAAAGAAATAATTTATCAAATCCAAAACAAATATTATGCCAAATCAATGCAAATTCAAAGATACACATAATACAATAACCCATTATAAGATAAAAGGTCAATCACTATACCAATTAATAAATAATAAGTTTTCATCTCATTATAATTGATACATTATATATGACATAAATACTAACAAGTCTTTAGAAAGTATAGAAGATAAATCAGTAAAACAATAACATATATAAAAGTAACATTGTAATAAAAAATATATAATTATATCATAAAAAAAGAAAGCCAATTACTATAATAAAATAAGTCATTATATGAGAAAACTAATAAATAAATCATCATAATATATAAAAATGCATAATTATGTATGTTTTTCTTATTTCTTTATTTCTTATTTGTTATAATTTATAAGACTTAATAATTTCTTATAAAGATAAGTTCATTATTCTCTCTTCTATTTTCAATATATTCATATATATCTCAAATTTTATCCCCTTTAAATTACTATCCTCTAAAATTAATACCATTAATATAGATCTTATAGAAAGGTATCTTCACCCTAATGGATTATGCATATCAATATCATGTAGATGCAGATTGGCATCTTTGCTCTAAGGGTATCCTCACCCTAATTGGTTATTCTTGTCATGTATGATGAATATTAATATCATGTAGATATAAATGAATTATTCTCACATTGTATCATGTATCCAACCTTGCCCTAATCATCTATCTTAGTATCATGTAGATGTAAATGGACATCATTGTCTTGTGAAATCATATTATAATATAAAAATATATAAGAATAATGTTTTTAAGAGATACTAATTATTCTATTCTATTTCTTTAATTGATAATTAAACATGTTAGATATTCTCATTTAAAAATCAACTCCTTATTCATTAATTTATAAAATTTTTTATTATATTATATATCAATATCATTATACAATCTCATAAATGAGTAATATGTGATAAGATATTAGGTGATACAAAAAATGACAAACTAAGAAATAATCATGTCATCATTAGATTTGTATAGAAAATATTATAATATTCTTGATACTTTAACTAAAGTTAATATAAAAATAATGTTAGTTTAAAAATAACATATAAAATAATTTATTAATGCATTTGTAACACAATTACTAAGTTTACCTATCTGAATTTGAGAATTGGCTTTATTTTTCAACATCTATATTTCTTTGATTTTTTTACAATATTATGTATATGTAATAGTTAACATATATCATATATATGTCATATTTAGTAAGTAATTATAATGTTAATAATTTTTTTAGACCCTTAAGCTAATTTTGTATATCACAATTATATGTTACCCTTAATGTACCATACAACTAGATAAAAATAAGCATTTTGATTTATATTGTACTCATAACAATCTATTGATTGTACCATTCAATTTTCAAACCTAGTGCTTTATTATTTATATTGCTTCTAAACATAACCTATGGTCGTTAGGATCATACCATATGATCCTTCTTTACTTTAGTATAGGTTATATTACTTATTGATCATACATTATGATCCTTCACAATATAATTTATGATTCTCATTCTCTCTTTATTTTACTATTTTGTCAATAAGTTGTAATATTATAATAATCTTATCATATAGTAATATAGTATGATTAATTCATTTTTTCTTTCTTATAGTACGATCTCCTTTGATTATATCATATATTTTTCATTATTAATCTATCACTAAGATATCATATCTTATGATACTACTTAACATGCCAATCTAATTGTATTCTTTTCTTTTTTCAAACTAAACTATTTTATCCATATCTCTGATTGATCGTCCAATGCAATAAACTCAATTGTATTGTACAATCTTACATATAAGAACCCCTAAGTGATCCTTAATGAACTCGTGTTATGCTTCAATTAAATTTTTGTCTTGATCATACAATATTACTCCACACATTGTACCTTTATGATCTAGCTTCCTAACTAATTATTTGCTTTTATTCCTTAATGATCATATGGTACAATTTATCATATCATACTAAATGATTTCCATTTTTTCTCTCACTAGTCTACTAAGCTCACCCACATATCTTATTGAAACAATTTGAACATCATAACGCACAATCTTTTCCTTTTTTTGCTCAGTACAATTTTTTTCATACAATCGTACTGTAATCCAAACCATCATATGTTACGATCATGTCTATTGGACCTATATGACAACTCAAACCTAGTAGAACTTTTTATTACTTAAAATTCAAGTCTATCGTCTAGAATGATTGACTCAAATTGTACTTATAAAATATTGAATCTCAAGCCTTTAAAGGATCGTATGAGCCCCATAATCATACAAAAATGATTATATGTATTATGCTTCAATTGTATCGTATGAGGTCAACACCATATCGCCTTTTTGTACGATGAACTCAATAACTCAACCCATTATAGTACTTGTAAAATTAACTTAATAAATTAATTATAGGTTAAGTCTCTTCGTACTAATATGACCCAATAAATAATCTAATATAATTTTCTCATATGATCTTTTATTGTAACATTCTAACCCTTTATTCTTTATAGGTTTAAATTGATCATACCATACAATGTATTTCGATTACTTACACAATACTCATTAGTTGCCAACAACTCTATTTCTTCATCTCTCGATTCTACCTCAACTATTTTTCTTACCCCTCTAATTTCTTTCCAAATAATCTTAATACCAATTCTTATTAAAATAGAATGTAACCAAACTCTTATTTACATTAAATTAAAATAAACTTAACCAAAAAATCAACTTAAATTCTTACATCTTTTTAGTTAGTTGCTGCTTTGTTTCTTTTGCTATTTTCTTGTTATAGTTTTTCTTTTTCTTCTCTTCTTTCTTCTGATCTTCCCATTGAGATAAAGCAAAGCTTTTTCAAAGGTTCCACAACCTCTTTGGCTAATCGAAGCTTTACTTAACAACCTCATTAGCTTACCTTGTGGTTTTTGGAAACACTACTCAACTCTCTGATCATCTCCATACATTTAAGCTCTTGGCAACCTTTGTATGTATAGATTAGAACTTGAATTCTCCCCTATCAACTTTTATGTGTTAAAAGTTTCCATTATTAATTTCATAGTTGATGAGATTAAGGAAAATTATGCATAAGATCAGATTAATTATATTCAAAACAAATAAATAATTATTTTATTCAATTATTTGTATCACATTTATTTCAGCCAAATAATTTTACTAAAACGCACTTCTATTATCATACCCAATAATCATGTGAAGTTGATGAAAATGTTGATGTTAAAAATTAACATTCTTTCCCTCTAACATTACAAATCTATTCTCTATCAAACTAATTATAATTATATTAAAATTTTCCAAATTATATATCTAACTTCACATAATTGATTCTCTTTATTTGTAGATCTATACTTTTTAAATTTATTTTGACCTAAGCCAAAATTCTAAAATATACAAATCTATCTTATATGAAATTTTGTAAATTATAATTATATCCAAAGTTTTAAAAAAATTTTATAATAAACTCTTTAAGTATCCAAAAATTATGAACTTAACATTGTTGAGTTTGCTTCAATAGTTATTTCTATTGATATACTCAAATAATATTTTTGATTATATTTGAGCATATGATATGCTCTTAATATTTTTTTTTATTTTAATAATTTTATGTATAAATAATATATTTTAAAAAATTTTCTTGATCAAGTTGACGCTAATGTCTCTTTTATCTTGAACCAAGTAAAAATGAGAGTTTTATGATATTATTATAGTACAATTATATTCTTCTCCCAAGTTTTCTTTCGATTCTTGGTCGAATCATCACGGATTCTTTTCCACACTTTGGCAACACCTCCACTCTCTTTCTATATCCTCTTCTCTCTAATCTCTCAACTAAGGCTCTCCTATGTCTACTTTTCCCAAAAAAGCCTTTATTAACTACGACCTACCCTTTTTATAGTAATGTCACACCATTTCTCCTTCCAATCGCTTCCAATCCTTCAAATAGTCACATCTCTTCATGAGCACAACTCCTCACTTTCTCACTCTTTATAGTAGAATAGTTTTACCATTGATCGAGCTATCTTTCGTGTTAGTTTTCTCCATTATTCATCATTTAGTTTAAGAAAAATTAGGGATTATTAAATTTATAATTAAATTAAAAAGGTTTATCATAGGTTGTGGTATGACTCATGGGTTCATTAAGTTCATCAAGCCCTTAGGTTGATCCTCTTATCCTTCTTTTTTAGCCCTATAAAAAGGCACGCTAATGTTCTTAAAAACCACTTTTGTTTGTTATGTTTATTAATAATGCAACCATTTGTTATTATTTTGAGGTTCTTTTGTTGTGTTTGTCCATAAGAGGCATCCAAAAAGGTCTATGTGCGAAACTATACTTGTTTGTGTGCTAATGAGATGACAGAGATGATAATATGTCACTCTAGTGCTATCTTATTTTTCTTAAATTTCAATATTCACTATTTTGTAAGCTTGATTTTATATTTTTGGATCACTTATATGTTGTACTTTAACTTTCACAAAAGAAATAAGCAAATTAAGTACTCTTTGTTTTTCATCCATTATGTAAAGCAAATAAGCTCCAATGTCCATAAAATTGGTGGAATGATAGAAAAATTCCTTCTTAATAACTTCTATGTTTTAGGATCTTGCTATAAAGATGATCTTGCTTGTCAAAAAAGTTAATGAATTAAAATGAAAAATTGTTCATAAAAATTAAGACACCTTAATGTAGTTATTGTTTCACCTAAAAGTTCTTATCATATGAAGGTGAAATATTACAATTACTCATAGTTTTTATAGCTTTTATGTTTTAGTGCATTGGTTTCTTTCATAGACATTTGACTATCCCATTCCACATCCAAACTTTGCACTATATTTTTTCAAATTTCAACCCACCACCACCATCTCTTTGTCTTGCATCAACAATAGCCACAATTCAATTGTTGCTTGAGACATTGATGGTGAACCAATACATTTAACCCTTCTAAGATGTTATTCTCAAGAAGCTTTTTTAAAAATCACACCATAATGATCCATTACATAAACTTTCTCCAAATTTTAGAGGTTCGTATACTATAAGTTTGTAGGAAACTCAATGCATTTTATCTAGCAAAAATTCAAGTTATTTGAACTCCATTAAAATAATTTTTAATAACAGCTTTATGTTCATGCCAAAAAAACTATTATCTATAGTTGAAATCATATAAAGTTTTGAGCATTAAAAGGTTTATTAAAAATTCGATTTCTCGTTTTGAGGAGTTCTAAGGTCATGTACAAAACCGTTTGCTTTTCCAAACTATTACCTAAGAGGGATTGCAAAATATACAAAAAAAATCTTTAAAGAACTGCAAAACAAGAAGCCAAAAGCTAAAATAAACTTGTCTAATGACCTCTACATGATGATCATCGTCCTATAAGGTCCCTAACCTTCATGAACTAAGCCA
Source organism: Vanilla planifolia (assembly GCA_023846275.1). Lineage (NCBI taxonomy): Eukaryota > Viridiplantae > Streptophyta > Magnoliopsida > Asparagales > Orchidaceae > Vanilla > Vanilla planifolia. The sequence continues at coordinate 9,233,087 of CM043874.1, read as the reverse complement.
CGATACTCAAAGGAGCATTATAAAGAACTTCATTTAAGAATATTTTGAAGTATGTCATCACTAAAGGCATAAATGTATCAATAAGGATTTCCAAACATAATAACCTTAGTAACCAATAAAAAAAAGTTGCATTATTCATCAATAAGTCATGCCAAACAAATTTTATAGGGAGCAAAGGGATAAATAGTGAGCAACAAACACATGAAACTCATGTGATTCAACTTAGTAAGGACCACCTATGTGATTGTCAAGTTACTCAAGAGGGTTGATAGTAGAACATCCCTTACGATCTTAAGACCACTTTAAGTAGTTTTTTCAAACACCCTAAGGCAATTTGTGAATCACCAATGATATTCTCTCCATACAACTACTCAATAACATGATCTGGACCATCAAAAGTTGTGTCCAAATTTGCCATTAGTGTAATTGGAGAGTACCTAAAGCAATCCAGATAACCATACGAACTTCAACATGATGGTCAAAAATAAATTAAACAATTGGCAATCAATATGGACAAGTCATGTACAATGTGAGATACAACACTACAACACATCAAAACAAACATAGTTGTTGATTAGAGGGGTGCATTACATCACATGTTTGGGCATCTCTCAGCTGACCACCTCGAGTGTTTTAACAACAATCGTTATTGTTTTTTGCAAACAACTAAGTGACAATTTGCCACTTGACTACCATATATACTAGCCAATCAAAAACTTTGACTCGATCTTAGAGGTGTTACACTAACCCCTAAGGAGGGTAATCCTCAATAGGCAACCATTGTCGTAAATCTACACAAAAAACATCTCTAAAATGGCTAACATTTCTCAATAATTCATCCTTATCTTAAGAAATGTGATTGAGATCATGCTCTTGACGATCCACAAAAGCAATACAATAACAAATAATTCGATAGTAAAGTTGGTCAAAAATAATCATACAACGTCTCCTCTTATGTCAACATAAACATTCAATATTAGATCTTATCAAATGCATTAATTTATAGAATCATCTTAAAATAATTTTGTAAAATCCATTTTGTTACAAGTTTTGATACTTAAAAGAGCTTTTAACATTTTAAATTTTTTATAATTTTTTTTCTAAAATTATTTTTTGAGTTAAAAAAATTCTTGATGTTCTGTAAAATAACAAAAAAAAAAAAACAAAATAAAAATATTTAGAAAATAGCTAAAGAACATCCCTCGGCCAGCCGGCAATTCACTGCATCCAAAGCTCGCGAACTATAATACAAACGACAACTTCGTACAACCGCATGCAAATATGCATTATGCCACCTTTAAAATTTCATATTTACTTCTCCGAGGTCAAAATTTTAAATTACACCTATTTTAACTTTAAATTAACTTTGGGGATTGGACAACTCTTCTATTGTCAAAAATTGATTTGTTATGCATTCTCTAAAATACAAAATTTCATAGTTGTTTGTTTGTGCTATGGATTATTTTTGTGTAATTCTTTAATCACTTTAGCCAAATGCATCACATGGAATCAGTGATGATTTCATTTGTTTATGAGATTTTTTATTTTGATGATGGATTTTTTTATGTACGATAAGTATATAAAATGTTAGTCTTATACTAATTCTTAATGGCTTTTAGTAGAGTATAGATGTATCTTAAAATAATGACATAACTTGTTGCTTCTATATCACTAAATCGACTAATATTAGAGTCAATAGAAGAATCTTTATAATCATCATTATCTCTATTTTCATCTTTGTCATTGTCATAATTGTCACAAAATTTTATTGAGTTGATCTTACTCATTATAATGATAAAACTTTTCTTATAATATAATATTTTTTTATAAATGACTTAATCATAACTTGGCTCTTGTATGTTTTTAAGTTTTTTTAGACCATTCTCTACTCAAAATATACTTTCTATTAATCTTAACTAGTCAAGATATGATAGAATAATATAAGTCTGGTTTTAATTATGGTAAATTTATAAAATTCTTTCTTAATCTTAGGACTCTTAGGCATACATAGATCTTGTCAAGATAATCAATTATTTTTTATTAATATTATATCTAGTAAATGATTCCCTTTTTCAAACCTATATTCAAAAATAATCTTAGACCCTTGACCTAATTTAATCAATTTCTCTAATATATGATAATGATGATAAACAAAGATATATCATCCTTTAAGAATAGTAGTCACCTAATCCCTTGTTGTTATAGGTTATTGTCCTTATCTTACCAAAATCTTATTAACTGCTTTCTTGAAAATTCTACCTTAATAATTTTATTTTTGCTTGTCTAACATTTCTCTCATCTAACATATCACAATATTTAAAATAATGTTAAACTTTAGCACTGAAAGTTATATGATATGTTAATGCATTAATTTTAAGTCTCTTTAAAATATCATCTTTTCTTGGCATAACAATGCCTACTAAAATGTCATTTATATCTATCATGTAGTTTAAGCCTATATTGAGTTGTACAAATAGGTTTATTATTTCATGCAAATTTATTAGATTAAGTGGGTTATTGTTGTGTCTCAATCATAATAAATTTTTCAAGTACACCTTCTAAATTTTCAAATTAGGCAATAACATCTCCCCTTTATTCCATTAGATCTTTAACACATCTTACAAAAGCTACTCATGTTAGGATTGTAGTTTTTTTCTTGATTCAATATAACAAAACTAATACTTACATCCTAATATCTTTTGTCATCATGCATTATATTTTTCCTCACAAATACATACCTGCTCCAAATAAAAGAAATATGTCAAAGCAATAAGTAAAGTGTTGTTAATTTAAGACTTATAGAGTTTACAATGCCCATAATGGAATTTAAAAGTTACTACATTTTTACTTCTAATGCTACATAATTATACAATAGGAATGTTTGACAAATGTACATAAAAATATACATTTCTTTCAAGTGGCAAGCATGTAACTCATATACCCCTATACATCCTAATATCCCTCTAATAAGCCTAAAACTATAAGGGTCTTTCATAGGCTATGCACTTTTTGATAAGTCCTTTTATTTCCTTCTACATAGATAGGACATTTTCCTATTAGGCAATATTTACATAATTCTTTTTCATTAATATGTTTATTTCTCATTCTATAAGGTTTCTTTTTTTGTCTTTATTAGTGATAAGCTAGTCTACTATCATATTATTATTAATAGGTTATTCTCCTATCAAGTAATTTTCTTGTCATGCCATCTTTATTATTATTATTATTTTACTTATATATAAAATACTTTACTAAACAAGGGGTGATTCATACGTAAGGCTTCTAAAGGTGCAAGAATAAATTGTCTCACATCAAGTATTGGAGGGGAGATCCTGGTCCTTATGTGAGAAATAATAATCTTAAGATGTCGAGATATCTTTTGAAAAAAAATCCTTATTAAATTACATGAGAACTCTATGGCTTTATATGTTTGGGTTGGAATAGTTTTAGGATAAGTGAAAGAGCTCTTGTGAAGGACAAAATCTATTTAGATCATCATTAGAAGACCTAAAAGATGATACATTAACAACTAAGATCAAGATGTGACATCACATGTCCTTGCATACATAATACTAACACAAGCATACATGTTTATTCATGCAAGTATTAGTGAAATCACATTTTATCATATATTTGTTACATCAATTAGCATCATCACATTATGCTTATCATGAAATATCATATAAAATTTCATCATGTAAAACACTATAGTATAATAACATCTCTTATAATCAAAATAATGTTGGGAAATAGAATTACATCAAGCATATGCACATATAATGTGTCAAGATTCCAACCTTAATATCAAAATAATCTAAACTCAATTTCTTCATCTTTTCTTTCTTGTCATGCAATCATACATAAATATACATCATAATTTATAATATAATTTTAAATACTAATTCTACTATATTAATTACATAATTTGAGCCCCATTAGAACCTTATTCAACATGCCTTCTAATAGCTTTCAAACTCTTATTAGACTATATGATATTCTCATTGGACCATCTAATCACTTTTATCAAATCTTTTAATAGTTGTTTAATGCATACTAGATGCTTGCAATATAAATCCAATCATTTGTTCATTACTCTCCAAGTTCTCATTAGACTGCCCAAATCTTCCCACTAGATAATCTTATATTCATTAGCATAAAAACCTAAAGAGTATGAATGGTACATCAATCAATTGCTAAAAATTCATGTACCTATTACTTTTCTCCATTAGAATGTCCACTTTTCCTTTATCAAATTGTCTAATACTTATCAGATTACTTAATTGGACTATGTGATAACCACCTAGATCTATAGTTGTGTTTAAAGGCCAATTTTCTTTCGTTAAAATGTTTAAAATACTATTCATTTCTAGTAGCTTTAGATATTGCCATTTTTGAGTTCTTTACTCTCATGAACACACCCTTAGCATGTATATCACTCTCGTAGATCCCTTTAAACTATAAACTGTAAAAGATATTTAGGAAAGAAACATAATTTTGATGATTTACAATTTTTTTCTCAATTCTATCTAAGTTTTCTCTTCCTTAATATTTTAAACTTCTCCTACTTTCCTTTTTTTATGAAGGTTATGGCCACCTAGGAATTCAAGAGACTTTGTAAAAAAATGTTTTTCTCTCTCCTCTTATTCACAAGATAAGAGTTAAACGAGATATACCATACTTATTAATTTTTTTTATTGAATATTGTTTACATAGGAACGATTATTTCTTATACTAGTCATACTAAACAATCTCTTAATCTCTTTAGACAAATTTTTATGTGAGCTCCACATCAAGCTTTATCTTTTTAAATTTTATTCATAATTATATAACAATTCTTGGTATTTAACATGATTATCATTTTAGAAATACTTTTATTTCATTAATCATAATATTTTAAAATAACTTTAGAATATTATAACCAAATTCAAATATATAAGAGCTTAAGTGTAATAATCAAGACCAAAAAGAATGTAAAATAGGGTGCTTTTCTAATAGATAAATCATTGGGTAAGGAGTGATTAACTAGAGCGATACAATAAAATATCGTCTCACTTAACATGTTGAGTCACCTATAAAGGGCAAGACTTAGGTTAGTATTAGAGACCCAAAGAGGTAATATCTTAATATAGTGAGATCAGATGTATGATTATATATAATTTACTTATATTTATAAAAAAAATAAATAGTAAAAATCATTATTATTTTTTTATTTTAAATAATAATTCTTTTATGATTTAAATAAAATCCAAGATGTATGCATAATAAAATTCTCCTTTTATTTGTAAATCTTTTTCTTAATTTAGAAGGAAATTTATTTACTAAAATTCTTCTTGAGATAATACTTTAGAAAGAAATTTATATTTTAATAAATAAATACCATATAAATACAAGAAATTTTTTTTCATGCAGTTAAGAAAATAGATCCACATTAAAATCCTTTAAATGGAAAAACCTTTTTTTAATACTATCTCCCTCAATATAAGATTTTTTAAAAAATAGGCCTTTTTTTAAATCATTTATAACTTTTCTTTATAACAAGTTGATCTAATATTTTCTTTGAAATCATAATGAAAATTAAAATTATATTGAATTAAACAAACCTCAATTTCATTACCAACATAAAAAAAATCATTCTGTTTAATATCATTCAAAGACTATACCATTAAAAAACATTCTTATACTAATTTTGGCTGTGACAATATCATCTCATACATCTCAATAATTCAATACTAGTACATCATATCTAAAATGACATAAGATAAAACAAACTTCATTAATTCATCTCTCTATGTTCAATCCACTTGGCTCTTATGGAGTGTATTGACTATTTATGCATGCAAGTTAATACAACTTTGGGTTATATCAAATTCTTAGTCTATATCATCATAAAAAAATAAAAAATGATAATATATCTATGCATACAAGTTAAGATTTTTTTAAGAAATTATTTACATCATGTTTCTTATTTTATTCTTTATTGGTCTTTTAATCTCTTTTTAGTTTTATAGATCTTAGGATATCATCATTAAGTTGGCATGTTAAGTTAATTCTCTCTTTTTTAGGTTATAACCTTAAGGAACACTTTCTTTTTGGGTTTCATGCTCCACAAGTCTCTTTAAATAATCCAAACTATAAGCCCCACCCTATTTCCTTGATCATATTCCCACTCTTATTCTGATAATTTTTTTATCATTAAATTACTAAAATTTACCAATATAGTTATTACCAAAATTATCATGAAACCTTCTCTCATCCACTATATCAATGCTCATATAAAAGTTTGCATATCAAACATGTAATAATATATAAAAAAACTTTGTCAGAAATTAAAAAAAAGCATGTAATAAAAATAACATGTGAATTATAACCCTGTCAAATTATTGAACATCTCCAACTATGATTTTTTAATTTCATTAATTTTAGCTCTGAAGACACCTAATTTGCAAGCATGAAGTATTAACTAGATGCACCAAAAGATTGATAGTTACCTACCTCAAAATTAATGTCATAGCTATATCTAGAGCTGAATTATTATGAGAAATGCCTCCCACCAACTCCACAAAGTTGAAAGCTTTCTTCTCAACTTGGTTTCACTTACTAAAACTCCTTAATTTGAAAAGCTCCACTTTGAGATTTTATAATAGTTTAATTATACAAATCCCACAAATTCTTGCCCAATGACCATCAATCATTTCCAATTCTTTAGTGAAAAACTAAAAGCCTTCTTCTGCAAGCAAATTTCTCATTTATAGGTTCTAATTTAGTCTATTGTACTTTCATTTATTTCTATGATTAGAGTGTTTCTTAAACATCAAAACTATAAATTCACTCCATCTCAATGCATGGAACTTCAATGTAGTGGAGATTACATCAAGTGAAATATTTTATTAAAGTTTTTTATAGTTCAATTGTTGGTAGTGATTTGCACTATTTCATCCTCTATTTGTTAGAAAAAAATTAGATTAAAGATTTTTAGAATTAGGAAATATTATATTTTAATTAAATTTTAGGCTAAAATTAGTTTTTTTAAATCTTAAAATCAAAACTATCTTTAACATTTTTCAAATAATTTTTAAAATAAATTATTCATAAAACTTTATTATTTTTATAATTTTCATAATTTTTTCATATTTTTAAATAATTTAAACAATTTATTTCCCAATAGTTTTTTGTCATTCAATAATTTTAATAATTTTTTAAAATAATTTCTTGTAATTTTGGACTTTTCTTTTGGTATCTATATAAATCCAAATTTTATGAATGTTTTCTATGAAATTTTAATAATTTAAAATTTCTTACTTAATATTTTTCTCCCTTCTTAAGATTCATAACTTTTTTTTAGGAATGCAAGATATTTTGTAAAATAAAAATTATTCTTAGAAAAAATTATAAAATTTTATAAAATCATTGTTTTAATTGAAGTTCATACCTCAAATGAAAATAATATCCACCTCCCCCCTTTAGCTATAATTCATCATTTGATAGATATATTTAATTAGATTCACTACCCATTAATGAAATTTATAGTAATATAATTTATTAAATAAAAGCTCATACATACAAGATAGTACAACAAGATGTTACATTTGTTAAGCCAAATTTGGAGGGCATATAACAACCAAGATCAAAAAAAATGAGAAGGCAATGTCAGTTGGTATATCGAGAGAGGAATCATTACATAAAGAGTAGCTTCTTATAAGATTTTAAGTAGAACGTACAATGATGAATTATTGTAACATCCTAAATTATGTAATAAAAATATTTTAAGGTAATTATATCTTAAAAATTCTAAAAATAATTTTTTTTGAAATTTTGTGTGAAAATTTTAATTTTTATAAGATCATTATATAGTATGATTATAAAAATTATAAAGTACGATTAAATATGTAATTGAACTAAGAACATTGAAGAGGATTACATATATGTTTTGGAATATCATATTAGTAGATCAAATATTGTATAATACATGACCATAAAAAGTCAGATGAGTTTAATAGGGAGGGAAAAGATTTAGATTGTAAGGGATAATATCAATTATTATATAAGTAAAATCAGTAGAGAAGAATTTTCAAGTTAAATGAAATGAGTAATAGATGAATAAACCAAAATGCATCATATAGTTTAATTAAGACAATCATATAAATATAATGCTTTTAAGAGAAAAGAAGATATGGATCAGATAATTATGATAAGGGACATGATATGGTATGATGCCATAAGAATAAATGAGCTAAGTGAACAAATAGATATTATACATGTTTGATTAAGGCTATAATATAAGCATGATCAATTTAGAGGAGCATCATACATGAGCATCATCGATTATGAAACAAGAAGAAAACACATTAAAGGGTATGATTATAGAATCATGTAAATATGACTAAAAGAATTAATAATGAATGAAAGTAGATATCAAATATTATAATATTAAGTGAATGAGTTATATAGTATGATGTTGTATAACGAAAAAAAATTTAAAATTAAAATGATAAATAGCTAAGTAAATTGTCGTTAAGAGAGTCTAATCGATAAAAAAACTGTTAAAGTTAAGAAGACAAGAAGGTGATGGGACACTCAATTGAAAGGACATGATTATTAAAGGAAGTTGAAAGCTAGGAATGTGAATAGGAGTGGAGAGAAGTAAGAAAATAAAATTACTTTCAAGACTTTAGAGGAAATTTAGGAAGAGTTTACATAAGTGAAAGATAATATTGAGAAGATCTAGCCATGACTACTAGTGTGAAGGTAAAATTGTATAGAGATCTAATCCTTAGTATGACCATTATATGAAAATTAAAAAGTAGGCAACCTTATACTACATATATGTGCTTGATGGTTAATGTTTGTAAGTTAGAAGCACTTAAATGATACATAAAATTTATAAATTTGAGAATGCTTGTATAGCTAAGTTTGTGCTTATATGTTGATATTTGATATGTGCTACTTGTTAGAGGAGTAGCTCCTTACAAGATGGTCTTAAAAGAAAATCTTAAGAATGATTGATTCATTTTGAATTATAATAATTTGATAATATGTTTGATTTTCACATATTGTTTGAGTATGATATACTTATATTGAATTATTTACAATCTTCATTTATTTTCAAGCTAATGTGATAATGTTCACAAAAAGGAAAAAAAAAGAGTTAAATACTACTTATGATAATAGCCACAAAAGAAAAATAAGAAAATAAGAATGTCATATTTGGTATTAGAGCATATCCTTTATTAGTCTGATATATTTGAGAAGAATTCAAGAAGCTAGTAAACTTGTAATACTCGAGATAAAAGAGGGTAGGGAGTAATAGTTGAGTAATCTTTTTTAGAAAGAAATCAATAAACAAAGAATGACTTCTAGTAGATTTTTAGGTGAAGGAGTACATTGATGAATCGTCTCATATTATCTATTAAGAGATTGATCCTAATATTTTTATGAGATATTATAGTTTTAAAATATTGATGTATCTTTCAAATAAAAAATCTATTTCAATTGATATGTGATGACCTAATGAGACAAGGATGTCACATGTACAATATGTGAGTATTTTAATAAATAAAGATATCAAAGAGAAAGAGAGAGAAAGATAGCATTATAGATTGCAATAAATACATAAGAAAACATGAAATAAATTTGCCATTAATTGATTGTCATCTAGATTTTTGATACAAGAAGAAAAATGAAGAAAATAATTGGTCGAAGTCTATCTTCAAGATTTTAGATAAATAAATCGTACATTAATAATGTATATAATACATATAAATTATTGATAAAAGAATATATTGATGAGCCATGCATGTCATAAGAGAAATTATGGTAACTAAATCATATTATTCTATTATATATATATACTTATTGAATATATAAATCTCATATTATATGGGTAAGAATATATGAAATATAATATAAGTTACTTCATTAGTACAAGCTATATACATATAGAGTTTTCATAAAAAATGAGTACATCCAAAAGAAAAGAAAATAAGTAAATAGACAAATGATGGAATAAATGTTAACATGAGATAAATAATGCTTATTATAATATTCCATTATCTTATAAGACATGAGATAATAAAAAAACAAAAAACAAAGTATGATATGAAATAAAAAATTTTCTTAGTACATCATATCATAATTAATGAAAAAGAACAAATGTGATTCCAATATATGATGTAAGGCATGATGAGACATTAATTGTATACTAAGTTATGAGTTGGCATCAAAGACCTCTTTCTCCTACAATATTAATACTTTGTGTTAGGCTTTTGACATATATAGATGACTGGATTAAGCGTTCATACATCATCACTAGCATTGTGTAGAACCTTTATGTATCGAGTCCTGTCATTGCTAGTACTTTTACGCAAGACTTTGATTTGTGGATATGATATGAAATAATTATTGGTATGATACTTTATATATAAAGGTCTAGATATGATGATATGATGTCAAATAAAAATAGAATAGAATAGTATTTTGTCAAATAAGGATAATGGTGTTGAGAAAAGATAGCATCCAAATAAAAAAATGCATATATGAAAATAAATAAGGGGAAGAAAGGAAAAACTAATAAGCTGTACTATGAGAAAGTAATAAATGAGTATACATACGCATGTATGTATATATACATATATATATAGTGGTATGCATATATAAATTTGTTTTGCATTGTACTCTATTCTATTTTAGTAAAGTAATAATGAACTATTCTTGTATCCATGTTAAGTACTATCTAATTGGTTGGATGCTATGCTATTATTATCATGATATAGTTTTGTTCAATTTAATTTCAACATAACTTAATCACTTTTATATCATTGTTGCTTATTATTTCAAATTTATCTTTTAAGTTTTATGCTTACTATTTATTTCTATTTACATTATAAAGCATACTATTGGTGCATTAAGAGGTGTAAACTTGGTTAAAAATTAAGATGAGTAGCACTCACATAATGACTTTGAGCAATTCACAGTCGTATAATTTTGGTATTATGTTTTATGGACTTGATAATGTTATCGATTTCATGAGTGCTGAATTAATGGATATGCTTGTCTCAAATAGGAAAAAGGAAAAATGGGATTTGATGTGGTTTTATTAATTTCTTTCCTAATAAGTTATTATGTTTTCCATTTCAACACTATTACACTGATATAATTTGATAATCATGAATTAAGAAGATAATTAAGTGAAAAATATAGACAAAGTGTGACGATAATCTTACATAAAGTACTAACGATAATAAAAATGAGGTTTGATATCATCTCAATCATATTAACTTCACACATCATTATCGTGTGCAAAATACTAACGATAGTAGAACATTTTTCTACATTGTTTTGTATAGAGTATTAGTACTAAAATATATCATCACATTATATGGGATAAATATAGGATATTATTTTAAGAAAATTTTAATATTTTTTATTATCTTATATCATAAGATCATGTAGATCATTAAACTCCTATGACTTAATTTCATAATTTGTTTATTTTTTATTATTTCATTTCATTTTTTTTACTTCATATTCTAACATTTATATCAATATACATATATATTCATAACATATGATAGAATGTTATAAACAATCAGAACAAATGTTTATAATTCTTTGATGTCATAATATTATATTTAATTCACATCACATTAATATATTTTAAGATACATAATAATAATAATAATAATAATAATAATAATCTACTTGCATCATAATTATCTTAATTTATTTATTCAATAGTTCTAAGATGTCTCTTTTATCAATTTTTATTTTCTTTGATCTTTTTTTTCCCTTTCAATGCCTATACAAGAAATTTATTCATAATCATCATAACATGCTCACTTCTAATATCTAATATTATCACAAATTTCAAAAATTTTTAAATCTTTTTTTCTTTTTTCTCTCATTTTCAAAGGAAATCAATTTCTTTCAATACTCCATATTCTCTATTATGAACATATAATACTTTAAATTTTAGAATTATGAATAATAATCTTATACTTAACAAACAAAAAAAAATTCATCCAAATATCACTTATATCTAACGTATAATTTTCTAAATTATCTAAGTTTAAATCTTAAATGTACAGCATCACATAATGCTTTCAATTGACTCATAGCCCACTAAACCATATAACATTAATTACAACAGCATTATTCCATCATTTAAAAAAAGGCCCTTAAAAATTGCACTTTTGCAGCGGGAAAGCAAACGTTGCCTAAGAAATAATAATCTCAATAACAGGGGGTAATTTGCTTATTAGCATAACAGTGACCACCAATCGCATCTGTCCGTTACAGCTTAAAAAATCAGGATTTCTCATAACTCTAGCGAAGGTTCCACCTAAAGGTCTAGTGTTGCACCGCAATCCACCGTGGCGAAGTTTCGTGCGAGTAGATAAAGCGGTGTGGATGGGTGCCTTTAGTTCTGGTGGAATTTTTTAACGTGGGCCCTCACACCAGGTTTCAAAAGTTGGTGAGACTTCCGCCTCTCGACTGCCTTCCGATTGTCCTCCCCCACCTTCAAAGCATGGGAACCCCGCGTATCGCCTTCCCCTTTCCCGTACCCTGCCTTCCCCTCCTGTCCTCCTCCCATGGATCCCACTCCTTTCTCCCGTCCTTTGGTCTTTTGCTGATTTGCTCTGTCTCAGTCCATGGCGGACGCGCAGGTGCGGGATGTGCTCGACTTCCTCACTCGCCACGGCTTCTCCACAGCGGTGTCCGCCCTCCGCGATGATGCTGGATCACGAGGGATCGATCTCGCGTCGGGCGATGCTGTGGATGATGATGATTCGTTTCCTCCCCTCCCGCCTTTAAGAACCACCCCTGGATCCCGGGGAGTGGAGGGCGATGCTGAATTGTTGGGATCCAGCTCCTCCTACTCATCCTCCGGTGATTTCGTTAGTATGGGAACCTCCCCATCGGGTATGGTGCGATTCTTCTTTAGATTTTAGATAAACCCTAGGAAACCCCTGATTTAGCTGCCATTTGGAATCAGAGCTGCGGAATCCGTACGGGGTGTGGTCGCCGGCCCGGCCGGGGTCTTCGGTGTCTTCGACAAGGCATTCTGAATTTGGAACGGCGAGAGAGTATAACGATCCCTCATTCGGGGAGTCCAATTGGTATGGCGATCAGAATGAGGGGTATTACAGCGAGCCGTACCTGCTGCCGGCTAACTCTTGTGGATGCCAGAGTGAAGATAAGTTTGTGATGTCAGTCGTGGCCGAGGAAAGGTTTCTGAATCAGGAAGGAAACGGATTTGATTATGTAGGGAAACCAGAGATTGGGGAGGGTTCTTCTGGTGTTTATGGATGTGCGTTTCCGCTCTGCGATTGTTGTAAAGGGAATGGAGGGATGGGCAGCAGTTTGAATCCAAGCTCTTCAATCTATGGGAGGTACCAAATATTGGATGATGAAACTGAAATGTTGGATGAGTATGAGGAGGATGGGGCTCAGTTGAAGCTGGTTGATAAGCATACTGGAGCTCTTCCATGGAGGAGTGATTCGGGGGTCTTGGATCAGGGAAAAGAGGATAAGTATTTGGAGTCCCTCTCAGTGGAGAAGAATATTCATTTGCTTGATGAAGTTGGTGATTTGGCTTTGACTGGTGAGTTTTTTGGATGATCATTTTCTTCTGAACACAGCTTAAAGCCACAACTTCCGTCTTCTTTTGATTGAGTTTCTTGATTATGTTTTCGGTAAATTTTGGATTTTCAGTTCTTAATTAGTCACGCTTTAGTTCATACTTGGTGTAAGTTGCACAAAGGAAAATCATCTGCATACTGTTTCAAAGAAAGGGTAATGTGATGATAGGTTATGACTAAATGAATTAGTCTGTCTACTTTTTCATGGTTCATCCATTTCATCAGGCTTTTATGAGTGAATGAAGGATGAGCAAAAGTCCAAGGTTGTTTATCATCTATAGTGCAATAGCTGTTTTAGTCAGCTTAAATACTTATCAGTAGAAGGGATTTTTTTTATTTAGAGTGAGCATGGTCTTGTGACAAAGTTGGCATAAGGATGTAATATTGAAAGAGAAAAAGTTTTGAAAGGAATCAAACAGTCTGCTGGTTGGGTCCCTTTAAGTCACTTAGAGGCAATATACAAGAAAAAATATTTATATGTTTTTTCTTTGGATCTGATAAAATTAGTTTCACATGTTGATATTAATATATTCTAAAGTATAGATTAGTACTTCATGCTTGACTTAATTTTTAAGTTTTTTCGGTTTCTACAGTTGTTAAATAGGTACATATATTTTGTAAAGGCTACACCTAGGCTTGTAATTCAATGTTTTTTTTTTACACTAGTTTTCAAAAATACTTAAACAAATATCTATAGTTTGTAGAGCCATGCAAATAGGTCTTTATAGTGGAGGATAGTTTAGGGTAAAAAAATTGATTGAGGACTTAGTTGCAACATTTACAAAACTTATGTATCTTTTTGATTATTTTAAACTTTGGGATCATACTAAAGAATTATGTGAAACATGAGAGAGCTAATTGTAATTAGCCCTTTGCTTTTTATTTGCAACTAATACTCAACTATATAAATGCAATATGGTAGTCTTGTTGATCATGGAAGCAGGAAATTCCAATGTTTTTCATTTTCACCCACTCTTCTCTGCTATTTCTTGTGCGTTTTGGTCACTTGCTGCTCTTCGTATTTTGTTTTCACGCTTTGCCCTCTGTGCCAACAATTCCCTGAGAACACTATTAAACGTATCCCTGTTTACATAACCAGAATTACCCCTTTCAATTTATTAAATGACTAAAATTGCATGCATGTAGCAAGGTGAGGGCTTTCAGCAACAAATGTCTGTAAAGGTAAATAATTTTGATGAACAGGTAAGATCTCATCAGAATTTTGTGTTGTGGATGCGTGGGATGGGTTTTAATCTGGATTAAGATGTAGTTTATAAAAAATAAGCTAATTTATATCTATGTTGATATTACTGAGTTTTCCTTTTTTTTCCAAAATTGCCACGGCTTATTTTAAGAATTGGAACCATTCTTTAAGGTTTTTTTAATGAGCTAATTTAGTGCTAAATTGGCCGTTCATGCTTTCACTTATTAGGCAATGAATAGCAAACATTGGTAAAATTTAATTAACAAAGCTTCTTGATAGGTCTAGGTATCCAACATGCATTGGAACTTTCATGATTGTCTAGACGAATTATACTAAAAAGTGTTGTGTTAGAATCTACACTGCATTTACTTCTACGCTTACATCTCTGCCATAAGTTTAGAAACAAAACACTATCATTTTCCAATTTCCTCATCCTCTTAAATTACATCTTTTCTCCACTAAATTTAATTAAATAGTTGCCCTGCGTGTTACCCTTCAGATTTCAAGCCTTAATCCTTCTTTGTAGTTCTACCAATGATAATTAACTCAGTGTGCTTTGATACAAGTGGACCATCTATTTAGTTTTCTATCTAGCTACACTCATTCTGTTACTATTATGCAATATAATTGTATTGACATCATACCAAATTGAAGTCCTTAATTTCCTAGTTTCTTAGTTTCAAGTTGTTTTACAAGTTAGTCGTGTAGCTTATACCAACTCTGACTCATCTATACCTGAGATGGGCAGTGCTTTAGGTACTATAAAGCATGAAATTTGCATAATTTGCTGAAAGATATATTCCATTGTTGCCAACCTGTCCCTGGTAACTGTTTATTTTTTGGTCTTTTTATGTGAAGCAACCCACCTGAATACTTGTCACATATGATTGTATCCTTTTTTTTTCTTTAATCATCTTTGGAACTTAGCATTTATGTTGCTTGAAAAATTGTTGCGAATCAGCTTTTATTGAATAATTTTGGGTGGGGTTAATGATTTTTCAAGCATATCACTTGTTTTGTTGCATCTTATCTTAAAATGAATCTTTTTGTTACCCAGTGGCAAATCTACACTTTTGAAAGCTACTACTGCTGAATCAAACATCATGTTAAGTCAGATATTGATTCTTCATTTAGGAATAAAAAAGTTGAAACTCATCTTACTTTTCTGTCTTAGGATACAGCAATGAAGTATTTGGGAAAGGAAACAATGACGAGAAACCTTGTAGCTGGAAAGCTTCTGAAGAAGAAGCTATTGATGGCTACAACGTGGATAAGAACATTCACGATTCTGAAGATGTTAGAGCCGCTGTTGAGAACCATGACGTTGCTCCTGACCTTCAGTTTGATGCTTATGAAGAAGAATTTGAAACATTTGATTTGAGAATTGTACATCGCAAAAACAGGTGAAAAAGTAAAATAATTTCCCAGAATAAGGTGAAATGTTATTAATTTTGAAAATTTGCTGTTTCTTACTTGAAATTAACTTTCTGCAGAACGGGATTTGAAGAAAACAAGGATTTTCAGATTGTCTTAAACTCGGTTATAGCAGGCAGATATTATCTTACCGAATATCTTGGTTCTGCTGCGTTTAGCAAGGTTGTTCAGGCACATGACCTACACACCGGAGTTGATGTGTGCCTTAAAATAATTAAAAATGACAAAGATTTCTTTGATCAGAGTTTGGATGAAATCAAGCTTCTCAAGTATGTTAATAAAAATGATCCTGCTGATCAATACCACATATTACGTCTCTATGATTACTTCTACCATCAGGTATGTGAGTGGCCAAAAGGTGTTTTCAACTTTTTTTTTCATTTTATTTTTTTTTTGTGCTTAAATTTGTTTTCACGAGGCCTTGACCCTCTATAATGTTCTCTTCTTTGTTCCATGATCTGGCTTTCAGCAAACTAATGCCCTTTAAAAAAAATTTCTGCAGGAACATCTTTTTATCGTTTGTGAATTACTTCGTGCAAATTTATATGAATTTCAGAAATTTAATAAGGATTCAGGTGGGGAGATATATTTTACACTGCACAGGATACAGGTACCTTTTTGAGTAATTTTGGGATGGTTCAACTTTATACACTATTGTTAGTTCCAATCTGGAGGCTTGTAGCTTATATTTAGGGAAATATTGCTACTTGGTGGCAACTAAAATGCATGAACTATCACTAGTTGGATATCATGACGATGTAATTTGACAAACAACTTGATTGGAAAATGAAAACAAGTAATGATCTGGTTAATAATTGTAATCTCTTTCATGAAAAAGAAATGGAAATTGAATTTTTGATATTTTATGTTGAATGCACTACAAGTTAACAAATTATTGGGCTCACCCACAGAAATTATGCTGTTCTTCTTTTACATTTGAAATGATAGTACCTTGATGAGCAAAGCAATGATTATCAGAAGATGTGGCTTTGTTTGATTCTTCTTCTGCATGGGGCAGATCACCATTTTTTAACCATACTGCCTTAAAAATTCAATGTCCACTGTTTCTCCAGCTTGTTAAACTTTTTATGTTTTGGTTTCTCGTTGCATACAAGCACCACAAATATGATTTAAATATCCTATTCAGTGTATAGCACTAAAATAAAAGGAATAAAATTCTTGTCATTGCTTTCTTAACAATAACAATGCCTTTTCCTGATTAACTTTGATTATGTTTTACTGGAAGAACCAAATAATTCAGAGTTTTACAATAACACTTCGTAAATTTTCTTTTATTCTCAGGTTATAGCTCGACAGTGCCTTGAGGCAATAGAGTATCTACACCAGTTAAAAATAGTCCATTGTGATCTGAAGCCTGAGAATATTCTCATTAAGAGTTATAGCAGATGTGAAGTTAAGATTATTGATCTTGGAAGCAGTTGCTTCCTAACAGATAACTTGTGCTTGTATGTGCAATCTCGTTCATATAGAGCTCCAGAAGTTATTATTGGTCTTCCTTATGATGAGAAAATTGACTTGTGGTCTCTTGGTTGTATCTTGGCAGAGCTGTACACTGGTGATGTATGTTTGTTTAGATGCGTTTTCTGAATGTTGGTATTGTATATTTTAAGATGGTAATTTTTGTTGTCTATTTTCATTCTTTTGCTTCACAGTCTTTGATATTATTTCTTAATACCATTCAACAAAACGTGACCTGTATTTGCTATTTCAGGATATGTTACACTCAATGGAATCTCACACTTCCAATTTTTCTGTTGTACAAGATAACATAAATTTGGTGCTCTTATATTTCCTTTTCCTTGCTATTTAGATGGCAAGCTGTTTCATTGTCAATTCTTACAACATGCAGTTAATATATGATAGATCACTTGAAAAAATCCCCAAATTCATGTACTGAGCTAGAAAATAGTTTAATAAAAATGATGTTTTTATATTGTATCTGAATGCTAGTTCATACTTAAATTTAATGTGTCAAATATATTTTGTGATATTTGGTGGCAATAAACAGATCAATGTAAATATATTTCTGGCTTTGCTAGAGCTCGTGCTACTGTTACAATGATGGGTGATTTCTTTCTGTGAGAGTTAAGGACTGCAACTTTTTCAGGACAAGCTTTCTTAAACCTTCCCTCAATAAATGTTATGCACAGCAAAGTTCTAGCCTTGAGTTCCATTTAGTATGGTTTTCTCTTAATTACTGTTAGGGTATCCTCACTGCTTTGATTTATCCTGAACACCAAGCCTTTGTGAAAGAGGGTATGACTGGCTGATTCTGCATATCAAACCATTTAGTCCCCCCCCCCCCCCACTTTTTTAATTTGCTACTACTATTTTGAGGTAGAGTCAATAGCTGGGAATACTTTTTTCTTCTTTCAGTAGCTTGACTATGACTTCTTCCTTTATATGCAGCTATCTGTTGAAAGAACCATGGGTATGGCTAGCTCTGTTCTTTAATAGCTGAATCACGCCTTGTCTTGCTTTGTTTAGGAATTCTATTCTTAATTATAAGCAGAATCTTTTGATTTCCTATAGTGGGTGCCTCATCTCCTCATAAAAACATTTGTTTAGAGTTCACAACTATAGAGAGTCCTAAACCCTTTCCCTTCCTAAATTTCATTCTCTATCATCCCTCCATGTTGCTTTACATTTCTATTCCTTATTCATTACTAAGATAACAAGAAAACATCTATTTGGCATGGCTTTAAAAAGAAACTTCTAAGTGCTTATGCATTTAAAGAACTAAAATTTTTAATGGGTTTGTAGACAATACAAGATACAATAATAGGACCAAATAAAGTTCACATGATGGAAAGTCTATTGGTTTTAGCTCTACTTGTTTAACAACAACAACACAAGCCTAAAAATAAGGTTTGAGAAACTCGTGATATCTTTCATAACAACTTATTCCATTATTTGAGGTTGATACTGTATGATGGCTATCAAAAGATATCTAGGAGGCCATGTCGACAATCATAACTCTAAGTTGCTATCATGACTATTAAGTTTTTGCCTAACAATTATGGAAGGTGTCAAGGATGTTATAACTATCATGTTTCATGTCTCATGATTTGTAATTACCATACTAGCTACTAAGAGAATGTCGTTTCACACCAAAAGTGAAGTATATAAGGATCATTTTATTTTTTCTAATCTCTTCAAGTCCTACCAAGATCACTCTCTATTGTCGAAGAACCCTTTAAAGCTCCTTTTAGAGTCATACATTAACATTTTGAAAGCCTTATGTCATATCCATTCTTTAAATTATTTGAGCTTATGAGGTTATCTTTGTACTTATTGCTAGTACATCATTGGACTCTGAGCAATGTGTTGTCCCATAGTATCCGAATTTTTCTTGAAAATTCTTATGCTTGATAGTTTTCCTCTTTCTCCTGTTATCTTATTGGCAATTCTCGTCTCTTGATCACTCCATATCTCTTGGCACAAATAAATCCCTATTATTTCCACCTTCTATAATATCCTCAACAACATTTCAATCTCATTAGTTGCTTAGGATAGGTCTTGTGAAAAAGTTGTTTTGCTCTCAATTTAATTATTTTTCAACATGAAATTTTTTCTACAACAAATGTACCATATGAACCCTTAAATGAGTGTATATTTGTTCTAATTTTAAAAGGTATTTCTTAAGTTGTTTTTTTGTTAGCATTTTGGATTTCAAATCAAATTTTGTTGGATGAATAATTTTTTTTGTATTACAATATTGGAAGATGACCAAATTACTCAAACCATCATTATTGGTCATCAATTGTCATGAAATTATCAACCATGTGAAATTGTCAAAACGTCACTATGATCTTAAGCCTTTGCCAGCTATGTTAGAAGCTTTCAGAGAGCCACATAGTGCTTCCCACTAAATTACCATTGAATCATTATCTTTTATATTATGAATTAATAGGTTTGATTAAGTGATATTTACCTATTTTTTAATGTTCGTTAAACAATTTTGTAGTTTTCTTAAAATCTTTTTTCAATAACATTACAAATTTTGATGATTTTGCCATCTTATTGGCATCTAGAGGCCATCCAAGTGTTAGGCTTTTCAAGCTAAGAGATCTCATATCTTGACTTCTCTCCTCCTTTTGCCCTAAGTTTGTTATAGTTGTCAGAAAACTCATTGATATGATAACAGTGAAATAGACAAAAAATACTAAAGATATAACATTTGCATTTCAATATCATAGATATGTTGATATCTATTAAGAGAGTTGCATCAAATAAGAACTTAAGTTGACAAACATTAGAGACTCATGGGAGCTACAAAATTCATAAAGCATTTGATCCCAAAATAATCCTCGGCTTTGAAGGACGTCCAACATTCCAAAACTTAAGTTATGAATGAGGATCATATAATGATGTTTCAACACTAATTAACTCATGATGTGAAATTAACTCAAATTGTATTTGTACTCAACAATATTATTTACATATGCATAATAATCAACCAAAATTTCTTAAAGAATTTGGATATTTTTTTGTCACAAAAAAAATGTGTGTATTGGTTGGGTGCTAATTAGCTTGTTTGGTAAACATCTTTGGCATCATTCTTTGATTTAGAGTTGATTTTTGCCAGACTATTCAGTCTTTATTCTCAACTTCAAAACAAAAGGTCATCTATGCACATGCTTCCTAATTTTGACATTCTGGAAATTCTAAACTAGGCCAAGCACGGTCCTTTGCCAAAGTCCCAAACTAAACCCAATTTTAAGCTGCTAGAAGATGGGATCTCTCTATTATTCAAATAATATATTATGTTTGTTTTTGTATCAACTGGAATCATATAGTTCTTTTTTTTTTTTTTTTTCACTTGGAAAGACTAAAATACCATTGTCATCTATTGCAGTAAATTTTCAGTGACAGTTCTTTTGCCATATGATTCATGCTCAAATTGCACTATGATGATATGTGTCTATCTTCTATGGAAATATACCCTCTCTTTTAACAAAAAGACCTGTTACGCTTGTTTAAGAAAGAAAATTTTTCCTAGTGGTGATCACTTTTGTTCTGTTCTAGCTGGAGCATAAGCTAATTTTGTGACTTTTCTTCTCAATAGGTCTTGTTTCTTAATGAATCGCTGGTCATGATGCTTGCTCGCATGATAGGAATACTTGGTCCGTTTGACATGGAAATGCTTGAGAATGGCCAGGAAACACACAAGTACTTCACAGAAGACTATGACCTGTATTATAAAAATGAGGTTTGTTCTTTATTTTGGTAATCTTATTCTAATTTGTTCAAAACTTTAATTTACTGAAAGCCAAAATCGTTAAAGACTTCCTTTTCAGCTTGAATGAATTTTTTTTAGCTTGCCAAACAACTTTATTTATCATATAAAAAAGGGGTAATCATCCCACTTAAAATTTACATGCTTCTCTGGCAAATGTTTTACAATAAAGTGTTAAATGTTCTTAATTATTTAAGCTTCTATTTAATCTCAAATGTTTAGTCAATTTTTACCCATTAAATAGATAAGGGCTTAAATGGATAAAGTTTTATAAGTTTGTTTGCATTCCTTAAGTCCATTAAATTTATTTAAATTTTAGTTAATATTTAAAATATTAAAATATCAAAAAAAGATAGCATTCATTGTGAGATAACTCTTTTTAGAAGCTGATGCAATTATGTGAGATTAATTGGGTATAAATGGGATGATGCTTTTAAACCTTCAAATTATATGAACTTTTTAAAGGAGGATTTAAAGACATTTATGTCTTAAACACTAGTGCAAGGACAGAATGATAAATGGTTTCTGTCTTTGCACTTGTGATTACTAATTTGTTGTAATAATTTAACGAACTTGAATTCATTATGAATGCATTCACTTATATTATATGTGTTTGTTAGATGTAGCTTTTGCTTTTAACAAAGTAACTAACGCAAAGGATTTGAAAAAGAAGCTTTTTTGAAAGGGATCCTTGAGGGAGTTTTGTTAGATAAAATCTTATAAAAAATGTGTTATTATAGCAAGCTGTTTGATTTTATAATTAGTAAAATAATCTTTATTCTTTATTTGTTTAAAAGGTATAAACATGGTAATATAAGATAATGGATAGGACAAAATAATAATTTTGTTCTTCTTATAATTAAAGATCTTTGCTCAACTGATAAATAGAGGTTGCTTTTTTGACCATTTTGAAGTGCTTTGGGGGCACTATTAAAAAGCTCCTTTCTAGTAGATCTCCCAAGCCAACCTAACGTTTTGGAGTGACAATTTAACAAGTATAAATTCCTTATGGACTTAATTCGCTTTTATTTCAAGGGGTCTATTTGGTATAACTATTATGTTTGAAAAATAGTCAGATGAAAATGATTTGAAAAAGGAACTTTGTGAAAGTTATGGTAAGTAAAGTTTGATAAACTATTGTTGAAAAGAAGTTTTATAACTCTTAAATATTGAAATGAGAGCTTAAGAAAGTAGAATTAATGTCTTCAATTTATTATTTTCTTACAACACATAAATGATATGTAAAGAGTATATCTTAATCATCCTAATCATAGGAGGAAAGGATCTATCTTAATCAGTGTTATATAATTATAATTGTTATTATCATACAAATATATCTACATCTACAAAAGAAAAAAATAATTGTTTTCTTCATGTATTTTATTGGATTGAAATTCTAAAAGATCTTGTTAGATCTTCAGTATTCTCTTTTAAGTTAGTAAATAGATGTTAATATTTTCAAAGTTAATTAAGATAGATTCATAGCTTTGTCTTTTCATTGCTTTGTTTTGAATATCTACTTTCTTATAGTAGTATATAAGCCAAGTTTATTCCTCTTTTTGTGGCAACATTTATGAATTTTTTGTCATTTCTCACATGTTTCACAAGATCATAATGTAGAATTGTTGATAATACTAATTGCAAATTTATTATCACTGTAGAGGATGGTTGATTTAATTATTAGAATTTTTGATAATGCCAATTGCCTTATACTTAGCTCCACGACTACTTTGTGTGGCCATTAATTACTTCTTACTCCAAGTCACTAGATTCTCTCTTATATTGTACAAAACCTAATGTTGACTTGGTGCCTTCATAAGAGCTAATCTAATCTACATCTACAACCCAACATTTCATTCGTCATCAATTTTCTTGAATTATGGTCTCTTGCTTGGAGTCCCTTTCAAGTGTCTCAAAATATATGTATTTCACTTGAGGTGATTTTGAATAGCTGAGTACACTAATTGACTCATTACATGTACTACAAAGGAGAGATTAGGTCGCATGAGGAATAAATGGATTGATTTTTCTAATAACTTTTGATATCTTTCATTATCAAGCCAGACGTAATTCCCCTTGCTCATTTTTTTGTCATGCTTCAAGTGGGTGCTAGTGGTTTGCATCCAATCATACAATTTTTCGTTGAAGATTTAGGATGTCTTTTTTTAAGAGATGATAAAGGCAAATGATTTTGATTACATGGACTACTTCCTTGGTATGGAAGTCAATAAGAAGCGAGGTATCTATTTGATTAAATGAAATACTTTCTTGGTATGAAAGTCAATAAGCAAGCAAGGTCTCTAAACTTTTGATTTTAATTACCATTTTAGATTCATATACCATGCCCATAATGAGTATTTGAGCCCAAATAATGACTTCTTCAATCAACACATTTCTTGTTTTTTTGTTCTTTTTTCGCAATCCTAGTGGCATCCTTATGTATATCCTTTCTTCAAGATCTTCGTTTAAAAAACCATCTTTATATCAAGTTTATTCAACTCCCAATTAGAAATAGGTACTAGGATTTTAATAAAATTTAACTTTACTACAACCGCAAATATTTGTCATAGTCAATGTCATAGGTTTTTGTAAAACCTATGACCACTAACCAAGTTTTTTGTTTTCAATGCTCTCATGAGCTTTATTTTTAATAGTGAATATCAATTTGCAACCGTCTTTTTATTTACAGACAAATCAACAACATCTTAGGTTATATTCTCTATCATGATTCTCATTTTTGCATGACTTATGGCATATTATTTTGCATTCAACAAGGAACTCTTGAACATTTTTTTGGTATGTGTTTTGTCTATTTCTTGCATAGACTTTGAAATTGGAAGATAATTTTGAGTATGATAACAACTTAGAGAATTGTTATTTGGAATAGATTCTCACCACTTTTGAAGAACAATAATAATATCTAAATTACTTATAGTCATTGAAACACGTTTAGGACTTTCTTGGGGCTTGCAAGATTGATAGTATTAGAAAGGTTGTCTAAGAAAATTCAAGCTTGTTTTCATGACATAAGGTAGTTGATGGGTGATGGAAGGTGCTTGGCAGGTGACAAGTGACAAATGATGGTAGGTGGAAAGCGGTGGAAGGTGGATGTGGTAGGCGACAAAAAGCTGCGTTTCAAGATTTTCTGGAGTAAGGTATCTTTTTTTCGTTTGTGGGGTAAGTGGGACTTGGTTGGTTAGTGGTGCAGCAATGTTTCTAGTGGCAATATCTACCTCTACACCCAGGGGTGCTTGTGTTGTAGCAGCTTCAACAAGCAATGCGAAGGTGAAAGGCTGCTAGAAGTTTGATTGCAAGATCCTGTCCTGTTGTTTCCATGAAAACTCTTGTTTGGGAGGATAAGTGAGCCTAAAATTAGATAATCTCAAGCAATGTTATGGAGGTTTCTATAGACTCCTTGAAAGTCATCAGCAAGCATGTTTTTGTGCCAAGTGTAGCATAGGTGGTGGTGGCTATTATGTTGGAGGGAATTGAGGATAATGGTTAATTTCAAAATGAATTTATTAGAGGTTTTTGGCCACAGAGCAAGCTAGTTGGCTTCGATATGTAGCTTCCAAAAGGTAGTGCTCTATTTGCAAAAATGCCACAACAAAGGGTTCAGAGGATTCTGCTAACATTTCTTATATGGCCTGCAGTATTGATGGGAGCAGCTTCCTGGTATGAGGGGTTGGGATGAGAGACCTACAGGAAGTGCGAGTGATGATGCATTAAGTGTATATGTGGGAACTATAAGAAACTTTTCGCATAGGCTTCCCAATGTGGATATCTCAAAGACAGTCACTGATGATAACTTATTTATCCAAGGGGATGTTATTGCCATTTCTACTCCTGCATGTGAAAGAGAAAATAGAAAGACGCTCCAATGATTTGGTCGAGTTACTTTATGAGGGGATGCTTTCATTCCTATGGCTTGTTCAAGTGCTAAAAGCAACGATAAAACCATCTCATCAAATTTGATGTTCTTGATCTTGGTTTGTTTTGCATTTTGCTACACATTGACAACCGCGTGGACCATGGCCTATCATGGGAGGCCTTGGATTATGAGGGGCTAAGTATTGGGCCTAAACGCTTGGACACAACTTTTCAGGCCCAACATTGTTGCAACCATTTCCACATTGGTCTGGGTCAGACATCATGAACTTCGTTGCTTTACTAGGACAATGAGAATATTGCACACATTGCAATAGTTATTGGTGATCCTTTATTTATTGATGGATGAATGACAGGCAAGGAGACATCAGCTTATGTTAGAGTTTGTGTTAGAATGAGTTTATCTTGTCTTATTAAGTTGGGCATGTGGCTGGAGGACCTCTTGGGTCACATGTATCGACATTTTTAAGTATGAGGGTTTTCCCTCATGTGCTTCTCATGTGCTTCATGTGTGATTGGGTTGGACATAAAGTTGGAGTGTGTCAATCGGAATAGATGACTAAGACTGTGGATATGACTATTTAACATACGGGTAAGGAGCAAATAAAAAAATAGATTGCAAAAACTACTTTCAATCTCCTCGAAAGGCAGGGTTTGAAGATACACACAATGTGTGGGGCCTTGAGAAGTGGATGTTAGTCGTGCCAAGGCATATGCAGGTTGTTGTGGGAGTGTACCTAGCATGGATAGACCTTCCAACTGCAAGAGCCCCTACACTGAGGGGCAAATAGGCCACTCGTTGACTAAGCAGAAGACTCACACCATACTATCTCTAGTGAAAATAATAGTAGGGCTTTTGCTTGCGGAGGCTATGGGGCTTTAAGCTATTGTGCTATATGTTACAATGCATAGAGCAAGGCAGTAAGAGGGAACTACTACATGGACAGAGGTGGCTGCTCAAGTCATGCTTAGGAGTGTTCAAATGGTTGCATTGGACGAAGGCAAGAATCCCATTCAAGTTGACAATTCTTTTGTTTTGATCATGCCATGTGCTTCTCTTCTTCGTGGCAGTGCTTTTGATAGGGATGATGAAGTTATGATAGTGTAAAGATCAAATCCTAAACACGCTAATTGTGAATTGAAAGTCCTTAGGCCACTTGTTTCGTAAGTGTCAAGGAGAAGGAGAAGTTCACCTGGTTGCAGGGGAGGTGGTGCCCCACTCTCCACACCCTCTTTATGATTGGTTCCCTATTATTGAACATCCTAGGGTTAGATCTTCAATGTTGAACCATTTATAGGAAGTCATTCAACAAAATTGTATTTTTCTAGTCATTTTATTGGAAACTAGAGTGTTATCCTTCTCTCATTGCGATACTAATAGACCTTTTGTGAGGAATTAGGATTTTTTTGATGGAGCCCTCAATGGGTAAATTAGGCGGCATTATTATTCTTTGGCACAACTTTCTTAAGATATTCATTCTTAGCTAGTTTAAGCAAGTTGGTATTATTAAGGTTGATGGTTTGTCTCTTAAATCTTTTGCTCAGTTTATGCTTCCAAGGACTACTCAGTCCGAAGGGACTTGTCAACCTTTATTCTTTAGATCTATGATAGCAACGCTCTCTATATTTGTTGTTGGGGATTTCAATGTCCCCTCTCCTAGTCTGAGAAAAAGGGAGGCAAAGCTTTCCTTTTCATTGTAGAGGAGTTCATTCAATTCATTAAAAAAGTCGAACTATATGATTTGGGCTTCATAGGCAGGCTATACACCTGGTGTAATAGCAGACCTGATTTTGCTTGTATCTTTAAAAAATTAGATAAAGTGTTCCTCAATCTACTAGCTTTTTAGACCTTCCTAAGTACTATTGTGCATCATTTATCACTCATAGGATCTGCTCATTGTCCCTTGTTAATACAATTTTAGCACATGGGAATTTTTTTTGGTAAACGCATGAAGTTCAAGGATATATGGCTTACTTGTCTGGAGGCCAGGAATGTGGTTTCTTCATTGCGGTTTAGATATGTTGAAAGTGAAGATTCTTTTAGATAGTTTACTAAATTCTCTTGATCTTTGATTGCCTTAACAATTGGGGAAAACAATAGTTTAGGAAGACTTCTACTCCACCTAATGCATTGAGCACAAGATTTTTGTTTTATAGCATAAGGATACACAGTAGGGACATCTTCTAGTTGAGGAGCACCAATGCCTCTTTAACCTTATTGCCTAGTGCCATAATAACCTTGTTAGAGATTTGATGGTAGTAATGCATAAAGTATGGATGTGCTCATCTTGGGGACTGCAACATCAATTTCTTCCATGCCACCCCAAAGGCTCAACATTGGGAAAACGATATCCATAAGCTTACTGAGTATTAATTTCCTTACATTGTGATGGTCTTGGGGAGATTTTCTAGGCCTGAATTTTTGATATTTTGCTTGATTTATTTTAAATAGTCTTCAATGCACCATTCTACTCCTTTCGACATTCTTACATCGTGCAAGCAGCTAAAGCCGACTTAGGTGGCAATGTTGGTTGCTCCATCACCACCATCGAAATTCAAAGTATCATTTGGTCATTGGGCTTGAACCACGCTTTGAGTGCTGATGATATCACTGCTTCCTTCTTGAAGGGCTTCTGGGACATGTTGATGTGCTGAATGCAATTGATTATAGCTAATGCCCATATGTTGACTCAATGGTAGGAAACTCTTGTGATTCTCATTCCCCTGGTTGGAAGAGTATCTTCTCCTACTCAATTCCATCCCATTAGCCTTTGCGATAATATATGCAAGGTTGTGGCAAAAGTTTTGATGTCTAGACTACATGTTCTCTCTGATCTCATTTCCCTTGAATAGAGGCTTTTGTAAACGGTTGATCATATCTTTGATAATGTTCTTATGACCCAAGAGTCATTTTTCTACTTCTTCGTTGATAGATAGTTTATATTATCAAAGATGATATGTTATCAAGGTTGTGTCAATCGAGACTTTTTGCTATGCTTTGCTACATGGGCTACTCATATATTTGGTGCACATGGGTTAAGACATGTGGAGAAACCTAGGTACGAAATCCTCTTTAATGGGAAGCATCTCCTTTGGATTATTAGGTTAACTTTCATTAGGGATGCCCTTTATCCCTTATCTCTTTATCATTCATTCATAGTACATCTCACTCTAGATTCAGCATTATTAGGCAATGATGGCCAATCTAAGTATTCAGGCTTGTAAATTGACACTCGCAACACTCACTCTTTTTTTGTAGATGACGTGCTTCGTTACTTCCTTGCTACCTCTTTAGTGGTCTCTTCATTCTGAGGCATTCACTTCTGTTATAAGTCCATGGCTAGTCATTGGGTCAAATATCAAAAGTTCATGATCATATTTAGTAAGGCCATGAGCAAAAAATGCAAGAAGATGATTGATATCAAGTTAAAAATGAAGCAAGAAAAGGAATGTAATTACTTGGGTATCCCAATCTTGGGTAGATCCCCCAAGGCTGATGATTTTGCTCACATTGTTTAACATTTATCAATGGGGTTTGTTGTTGGGGCACTCAACAATTATCAGTGGCAAACAAGGTGGTGATCACCAATTCAACTCTTTTAGTAATTCCAATTTATTGCATGTCCCATACTCTGATTTCTAAGAGGGTTCTCTTGGAAATTGAAAGAATCATCTAGGTGATTATTTAGAAAGATATCCACTCTTACTATACTTTGCATTATGTTGATTGGGACGAAGGACATGGGCGGGCCATGCATTCGTAGGCCCAGGAAGTGATGCACAACCCTTATTGCTAACCATACTCAACAGTTTTTTGTTCATGAGGATACACATTGGATCTACACACTATAGGCTTAGTATAGGGCTACCCGCACGTGTTTCGTGCACATAGTGATGTCTCTGTAGTGTGAAAGCTACTTTGCATGTTTAAGGATTTGCAACAGTAGAATACTATTTGGCTCATTGATTAGGTTCTAATGTCTCTACTTTGACCATTGGATTGGGTCGAGAAATTGTAGTCATAACTAACATTTATCAATATGGATTTGGACCTTCTATGATCCTCGTTTTGTCTTATGGATGTCTTGTGGAAGTGGGACTTAAGAGTCCCTCCTGGCCTTCTTTGTAGTTGTTCTGGCACACCGGATTTTACGTAGCCATTGCTAGTGTAGGGCGTGGGTGACTATCTCGTGTGGTGCGATTCTAAGTCTGCTAAGCCTAGCTGCACAACTCTTTACTTTTCCTATTCGGATCTTGGTACTCTGTGCATGCTTGTGCCCCATGGAGTTTAGATTTGGAATTTGTGCACACAACTGCCCATGCAATTTTTTTGGTGCTTTTGCTATGATACCCTCTCAACGTGCATGTGGCTCACTGCATAATGTTCGTGCTTTGATTTAAACTACCCGTGTGTCTACACTTGCATCGAAACTACAATAAGTTATCTCCAGCATTCTTCTTCAGCACCCCCGTAGTTCTCAACTCATTGATCTAGATTCTATCATGCAATGGCTTCAAAGGCAAACCCTCAAGGATTAGCAAAACATGGTAGCCATCATCATGGCTGTCTCATACTTCTTTTGGTACAACACGAATTGTAAACTTCATTGAAGACCTTGTATGGGATTATTTGCTTTAATTTGCTACATCGCTTAATTTGTAAGGCAATGGAACCGCCTCTTGAACCTGGATGATTGGGATTGCCTGATCCATGATGGCCCCCCTTGACCCTCGTTCTCTTGGTGGCTACTTCCCCCCTTAGGTTGGATTAAGATTAATTGCTATGTTGCTTGTGCTATGAATGGTAAGGCCAGGATTAGAATTATAGTTCGGAACTTATTGGTAATTATGAACCAGCTCGTCCACTCTCTCGTCGGTAAGGATGTTAATCAATGTTTCTTGCACGAGTCTTGGACTCTTCAGTCTTTTGTGGGATCTCTCATGTTTTGTCATTGCTAATTGGATGTTCAACTTTGTTATATCTTCTAATTGTATTTGTCTGTTGTTTTTGGCAATATCTTGTCCAATAATTACTCATTTAAATCAACTTATTAATTTAAGGCCTCAACCAATTTTTAGGGTTGTCTGAGTTTGTTTGGTCCCATCTCTTTTCCTTGACTTTCTCAATTATAGTTACATATAAGATATTAACACTAACTTCGTTAGTAGGGGTATAAATTTGTTTAGACAATAATGTTTTGTCAAAGTTGGGGGCTATTATTGTGAGGGGACTTGATTGAGGATTGGAATTGAAATAAATAAGAAAATAATGAAATTTTAATATTAAATTTTAGTTAATCTCTTATTAAAGAGACACATTAAGGAAATAGGATTGATGCTTGAGTATAATATGTGATGTCACTAAAAATTTTATTGCAAGAGGATAATAATATTTATATTCTTGTTGAGCAAGTATTGTAACTTTGAGGACATCATTATTATGAACAAAGATGGTGCAATCAAATACTTTTATAGGAATGTAGTATACGAATGTGAGAGTATTGGTTCTACAAGGCATGTAGTATGGAAGATAGCTAATTAATCAAATGTGAAGTTGTAGGGATTGACACATTAAAAGAAATGTAGAACATTATTGGATAATATAATGGAATGATCGACTTAATGGAAGATACCATGGGAAATAAGGTTTTAACAAGGTCATTTGCGAATACTTATGACTATTATCAATACATATCATATTTTGGATAAATTAATGAAACTTATTGAAAATAGTATTGACTTATAATTTTTTCTTCATCAGATATAACCAACACAACATAGTGATCGTCAATAAAGATCACAACTTGTCTTGTACTTAGCAAGTTTGTGATCCCAAATTTAATTGTGAATCAAGTGAAATGATTTGGAAAATAATCAGACCTCAAATTTATACAAAAGATCTCCAAGAGGACAAAACAAACCTTATTTTTTTTTTATTATTATTTTTTTTTGACAATAAGATGAATGCTTCGAAGGAGCTAATCATATCAAAAGGAAGGGACAAATTGACATTAATCACTTCAATTCATTATGATTTTTCATTTAGGAGATGAACAATAGAAACTGTCACTCACAAATATTTGTATCTAAGAAATCCTATTGGATCTCCAGCAGTGATGTTATTATATAATAATCAAAATAATTAATTTTTTATTTATTTTTGCTTACATTGAAGTGAACAACATCAAATTGTGTTTAATGTTACAGGAAACAGACAGAATAGAGTATCTCATACCGGAGAAGTCTTCGTTGGCTCATCACCTGCAAGTTAACGATGCCACGTTCCTCGATTTTCTTCTATGCCTTCTCCGAACGAACCCAAAGCGCCGGTTATCCGCGAGACAGGCCTTGAAACATCGATGGTTTTCGATTTCTTATCGTTGAAGTCTTCCGGAAATGCTTCTTTAGTTTTGTTAATTTTGAGATGGTTATGTGACCTCACAGGTATACGTCTCTCTCTTGCTGTGTTCCCTTCGCCTTTGTTTGTTTTTATTTGTTCATGGGGAGATGGCTGTGGGTATAGCTTTCTGATGCACGTGGAACAAAAAAATTCCACGATTATTGCATGATTTGGATTTTTTTTTTTTTTTTTTTTTTAATAAAATTTGGAAATTAATTGTGTGATTTGATCGCATTTGGATATAAGTAATCGTGTTTTTTTCTTGAGGGTGTGACAAAAAACTTGAAAAATATTTGATGCTATCGCCGGCATTGCCGCGGCTTCTCTCCGAAGGGATATTTATGAATATGGATTTTTTTTAAAATTATATATATAAAAATATGTATATATATATATATATATATATATATTTGCTGTATCTTTTCTGTGATTAGTTCGGGATCACTTGAAGCTGATGGGAGAGCGAGCAACGGCGGTTCCCCTGTCCTACACTTTTGGTTGCAACTCATACCTAGGCGCGCCGGCGGAACGCCGAAAGTTCTTACCCTGCCGTAACTCCGGCAGTGGCACCGAGGCTACGCGACGATCTTCCTCTGGAAAGGACGTGTGGCTCAACCCGAGATTGGAAGGCCGCACCACGACAACCACCACAGGAAGATGTCTAATACCCCGGCAGGTAGGTGGTAGGCGCAGCCATGAGCGCTGCGTGGAGATGGGTCCTCTGCTGTCCTCCCTCTCGCTCACCACTACGGCGGCAGAGCTCCATTCCGTGATGGCTGCTTACCTTCCTTCCTCCGGCCGCCGGCCACTCTCCATCCGATTCATTGTCTCGGTCCTGGCCCGCGTGACCGATCACCGACGTTCGCTGGCGCTCCTCGACTGGATGTTCGACGTCGCTGGCTATCCGCCGTCTCCCCTTCCCTATAACGTCGTCCTCCGCAACGCCACCCGCGCAGGGGAGTTCACCCTTGCGGCCGGCCTTCTCCACGAGATGCGTTTCCGTTCTATCTCTCCCGATCAGTTCACCTACTCTATCCTCCTCTCCGGCTTCTGCCGTTCCAATCTCCTCGATGCCGCTCTGTCTCTTCTCCCCCTAATGGAAGAGGACTCCGTCACCCCCGACCTCGTCCTCTTTTCCACCCTCATATCCCTAGCCCTCCGCCTTCGCGACCCGTCCAAAGCACTCGCGGTATTCTCCCGTCTCCGATCCGCCGGCTTCTCCCCCGACATTGTTGCGTACAATTCCCTCCTTGCTGTCCTCTCCCGCGCCGGCCTGTTCCGCGACGCCCGCGGCATCCTTGCCGACATGGACGCCGCCGGGGTTCCTCCGGACACCATCTCCTACTCGACCCTCCTCGTCTCCCTCGTCTCCCACCGTCGCCTTTCCGAAGCCCTCTCCCTCTTCCACGAGATGCAATCCCCGGCTCGCCGTCTTCCCCTCGACCTTCCCACATGCAACATCATGCTCGACGCCTACGGTCAGCTCGACATGCCCCGCGAGGCCGATCGCCTCTTCTGGAGCATGCGCAGCTTGGGCGTCGACCCCTCCATCGTTACCTACAACACCATGCTCCGTGTCTACGGCGACGCCGAGCTCTTCGGTGAGGCCATCCACCTCTTCCGTCTCATGCAGCGGCAAAACATCGAACAGAACGTCGTCACCTACAACACCATGATCAAGATCTACGGCAAGACCCTCGAGCACGAGAAGGCTGGTAACCTCCTCCAAGAGATGAAGCACCGCGGTATCCAACCCAATGCCATCACCCACTCCGCTATCATCTCCATCTGGGCCCGCGCCGGAAAACTCCACCGCGCCGCCAAGCTCTTCCAGAAGCTACGCGACTCCGGCGCCGAGATCGATCCCGTCCTCTATCAGACCATGATCGTGGTATACGAGCGGGCCGGGTTCGTGGCGCACGCCAGGCGTTTGTTGCACGATCTCAAAGAACCGGAGAACATCGACAAGGAGAAGGCGCTCGCGATCCTCGCCAAGGCTGGCCGCATCGAGGAAGCCTCGTGGCTCTTCCGCCGAACCGAGGTGAAGGACGTCGAGGTGTACCGCAGCCTGATGGATCTGTTCGCCAGGAACAGGAGGAACGGCAACGTCGTCGAGGTGTTCGAAAGAATGCGCGAGAGAGTGCATTTCCCAGATTCGGAGCTCATCGTCATGGCGATGACTGCGTACGGGAAGCTGCAAGAGTTCGACAAGGCGGAGGCAGTGTACATGGAGATGGAGGAGGAGGGTTGCTTGATCGGCGAGAGGGTGCATTTCCAGATGCTGAATCTGCTGGGAATGAGGAAGGATTACCTGAGGGTGGAGGAGTTGTTGAACAAGTTGAGAAGCGATCCGGAGGTGGACGATAGGGAGCTGCATCTGGTGGCGGCCAGCGTTTACGAACGAGGAAACAGGCTCGACGATGCTGCGCGCATTATGGGGAAGATGAAGAAGGCATCGCCGCTTCCTAATCCTCTGCATATGAGAGAGGGGCAAATTCGTCGATAACTACGTTGATCGCTACGATGAATGGAGTGACAAACTCGTCTTTTTATTACAAAGCCATGGTAAGAAAAGCTTAAACAAAATTGAACTTTTTTTAAAAATTCGTCTTTGAAAAAGGGACTTTTTATATTTTTATTTTATTTTATTAAATCATTAAATAAAGATAAAACCACTCTTTTATATTAAAAAACATTTTGAAATAACTTGCATAAATAACCTGTCACTACCTTGCCTGATCCGGCTCATGCAAACCCATCACTCATGGCGAATTCCATTTGACACAACAATTTTAAAATCTATTTTTTATATGAAAATTAATTTTAAACATAATCTGTACTTTCAATCCAGAAAAAGTAATTTAAAAATAAAAAGGTAGTTTTGAGAGAAAGTGGGTGTAAGGGTAAACTTTATTAGTATCTTCCTTAATAGGGTAAAATGAGAACTATTCTTGTTTAAAAAAAGAATTTTTTTCATGAAAAAAAAAACTTATGAATTAAAAAAAAATGTTCATAATGAGGTACATTTCATTACATGCAAGCTTGAGCCCTAAATTGTTCTAATATTTTTTAATTAATACACGAATACCAAAGACACTTAAATACTCGTAGATTATCATATCATTGTTTTCGTTTGAAGAGCGATTCATGTGAAAACTTTTCACCTTATTTTGTACTCAGGACATTTTAATTATTTATTAAGTGATAATTAACATATATCCCCCAAATTACGAAGATTATCATTAAAAAAGTTCTTTAAAACAGATTCATGGAAACAAGTTTATTCAAAAACTTAACTTCATTCTAAAGCATGGATGAAAATTTCAAATAAGAACATGAAGGCAAGAAATCAACTTGCAGATTCCCCTGTAATGGAAAACATGCTTTACACTTGGATGAATATAGTTAAGTACACTAAAAAGTTCATTAATCTCCATTGGATATAGTATTATTTACAGGTTTGCGAGAGAAGCTTAGTTAAAGGAATGCATTAAGTAATCATGAAAGCAGAACCTGTTTACCTTTGGCCGTGTCTCCCAGAGCAGCTGCCTTGCAAACTGGGCATGAATTCTTTATATGAAGCCATTTCTTGATGCAGCTCCCATGGAACTCGTGTCTGCAACCCAGCATTCCAATGCTCTGCCCATCCTCGTATTCTTCCTAACAAAAGATAAAACTCATGTTACAAAACAACATAAGAAGAAGAAGACAACGAGAAGTCAAATCTCACCAGGCAGATCACACAGGTTCGTTCCTCTTCCTCTTCATCCTGCTTCTGGCACCAGGACAACCTCGTCAAGCACAGGCACCTTGCAATGTTATCCTCCGAGAGACCTGTGCTCACGTTTCCGATCCTCTCGCCCAAAGCCAGCAGTTCCTGCATCGGTCCGGACCGCTCGGGTTAGTTCTTTAAACACAATGTCTTGAACGGGAAATTGAGCCAACCTCATAGCTCATGCTGTCCACATCAAGCCTCATATCTCGATGCTGGTCGAAGATGAACGGAGTGTCATAACGGCCGACGGTCGTCGCCTCCTGCGGTTAACATTTCTAGAGTCGGCAAAAAAACAGGTGAATATAAAAAATTCTCGAAGGCAAAGAGGATCACCTCCATGGCCCATCTAGAATGGGCATACACATCATTAGGAAACGAGCTTGTTCTATGGCTCAGGGAACGTATCATGGATGGTTGCCTTTGATAAGCTTCACTAGCAAATCGTCTTTCATCAGTAGAATACCTGGAAGCTGTGTCGTGATAACTTAGTCTCGGGTAATATCTGCTTGATGTGAGTCTACCATTGCTCCCACTGGGTTGGTTTATCTCATGAGGAAAGACGCTTCCTGCAAACATCTAAGTTTTAGACAACAATTTAGAAAGAACTTGGTTTCAAGAATTCTGATTACCTGAAGGTTGAAACATTGGGATGTAGTTTACGGTGCTCGCCGTCCGGGGGAAGTGACGAGAGAAACCTTCGGAAGCTTGCGGGGAGAAGCTGTTTTCCAAGTGGATGGAATGACCAAGCCTGCTTCTAACATTTCTTTGAGATCCCATGTGGTTTAGAGAAGGGCATTGGTTTGATGAAATGGAAAGCCCATTTGAGCTTCTAGCACAATGGTATTCATTTGAATTGAGATGAGCATAAGATTTTCTTTTAAAGCTCGACCTTTCATGGCCATTTTGAGGATTGGTGGAGCTCGGAAGTCCCCGATGGGAAAGTTGATTGTAAGAGGATCCATTGTGTGCGTAATTCGGAGGAACTAGTTCACGTCGGGTCTCAAAAGGATGATAGATATGTGGATCACTTGAATTTGGAACACAAGGGAAAAATGTGTTTGAACTTTGTATAATAGGGTTAGTCATGGAACTTGTTTCACCAACTGTTATAGTTCCTTAAGGTAGAATGAAAAAATTCATTAACCATGGTCATTTTTTTGATATATCAAATCAGGAAAATAATTGTTAATGTAATTAATGATTACCCCAATTCAAGGAAGGATCTGGGATCCAATGATTCCACATATTGGGACGATTCGTCTCCGACATCTCGCAATGTATGTCCACTATAATAAAACTTGGATCTCACCAAAATGCAACTATGCCTAAAACAAGAAGAAGCATTAGTAGCAACATACAAACAAAAAGCGGTATAACAGAAGGTAAGAAGTTAAATTTTGATTGAATTGTAAACCAAGCAACTCATCAATCCTCTGTTAAGCTAAAAAGGATCAATCCATAAACCAATTCTACCAAAAGGTTTCTGCAAAAGAAAGCTTTACAAGTTACATAACAATAAAGTTCAAAGCAAATGTGCATAAGTAGTCCACATCACACAAGTGTACTTCAAGTGATGCCTAAAAGTGTTCAACTTAGGAAAAAATGATTTACTCAGCAAATTTATTCTTGCTCTTTCCTATTTAGATGTTTATCATACACCGTTAAAAGAGATTTTTATTCTGCAAATTGGCACGACAAATACAGAGGCGTACAACCAGAGAAGATTCGAGCAACTAAAGTAGAACAATTAGCATCGCAAACATCTGAACACTGAGAGAATGCTGTTAGGATTCATAGCTGAATTTCCAAATTTCAGTTAGTGTCATATACTATTCCATGTACTTTACAAGATGTCAGGCTTAGCAGGAATGAATACAATCAACACATTCTGTCACCAATTATATCAAATTAATTTAGATTTATTATTATCAGCTGGAATTTTAAGGATTTTCCATTGATGTCAAACATTTTTTCTAACATTTTTTGTTCACTTTGACTTCATCTCTCATAGGTAGAGTAACCAATCAATGGGTACCTAATCTAATATTATAGCCAATCCACTACCATGTATGCAACCAATGCGGTATGTATGAACAAATGTAATGCTCCAAAATCAAAAAGCACTTTCAAATGTTTATTTGGTAGTAATAAAATACCTATGATAACATCTAGAGATAATAGTGCTTCCCTTTGAGTGATTGCATGTATCCATGGTTGAGTTATTCGAGATTGAGTTGTTGAAGTTTACCCCTTTCCTTTGAGTAGTGAATTGGATTTAGGTTCAATTGTAGTAGATCTTTGGTACATATAACCTCTTTCATTAGTGTCACCACCACCAGTAGAATTCCCCATGACTCGTGGGTAATCTTTGGCAATAATATTTAATCTCCTCACAAAGCATTTGATAATCTTCTTCTTATTGCATACACCTCAATGGTGTTTTCCACATGTTTTGCACTTTGGCTTTACCTTTATTCTAGATCTAGATGTTTAGATCTAGAACTAGATGCCATGGTCTTCTTAGACTTTGGGCCA
The DNA here is from genome assembly GCA_023846275.1 of Vanilla planifolia. Classification (NCBI taxonomy): domain Eukaryota; kingdom Viridiplantae; phylum Streptophyta; class Magnoliopsida; order Asparagales; family Orchidaceae; genus Vanilla; species Vanilla planifolia. The sequence continues at coordinate 9,194,954 of CM043874.1, read as the reverse complement.
CTTAGTTGTGAAACTGTGACTTTCCTTTTTACAAATGCTCTCCTACTTCTCATAACTCTGAATCCACCTTGAGATTTACCTGATACTACAACAGAATAAGATATTATAGAAAGCAAAACATACTAAAGATTTTTAGATGATTTAACAACACGATTGTATAGTATACCTCACAAAGGTTTGGCTTCATAAGAAGTTAACCTGATCATCTCCAAGAGATAGTTTGTTATACAACACTTCGATCCTTAGAAAAGAAAGAACCATGCCATTTGCAAAAGAGATCAAACTAAGCCCTCATATCACTTATCTTATGAGAGATCTACACACTATGTTGGACCCATTAAGTCTATAGAATCCAAAGGAGGCTTTATAATGTATCTCAGAAAGGTTCTACACAAAGAACTTGACCAAAATGAGTCGAGCAACTATAGAAATTAGAAATTATAGCAATAAGAATATAAAAAAAAGACTTGCAACCAATCCTAAATATTAATGTAACAAGATCATAGCAAAAGGCAACCTTTCCAATGATCAAACCACAACAAATTCAAGAAGCAAAAACAGATATGCTGAAACACACTTTGAACTTTCAAGAAGCATACCTCACATATTCTTTTTTCCATTATAAAAAAAATTTAGCCATTGTTTGCTAAAAAAGAATGTTTTGTCCTCCTGTTTAGGATCGAACAGCACGATTTGTTACGGGCTCTGACAAGTGCACTCGAACACCATGGTCTGATCATATGATGATGGGAATGCCCAATAGACAGTCCTTCAAATTCTAAAGTTAACACCTTTGTAACAGTGTGACAATTAAAGCAATTGCACTGTTCACCAAATACAAGCGATATGCTCTCTATTGCGACAAGGAGATCCAAATAATCGCACCATTTGATTATTATTCGCATATTAAATTTTGTATAAAAAACAACTGCTGCACTCAAAAAATAACGAAACACAAAGAATTGCCCAGTTCAACAAAAATGTAAAAACACAATACTATTGGTAGTAAATAGAGTTATTAACACAGTTTGAGCATCAATTATAAACCTTGCAAAATTTAAGAAGGGTAAAAATACAAAAATAATGCTTTAATTTAGCCAATATTTGTAATGTTTTTTTAAAACTTCAATTCTTTCCCACACCATCATATTAATTGCCAAAAGCAGCTCAAGTTGCATCATTTACCTAATAATCATTAATGTTCTAGATCACGAATAAGACCAACTCAATTAACACTCTGCACCATTTACCTAGTAATCATTAATGTAGTAGACCACGAATAAGACCACAATTTAATACTTCAAGTTCAACATGGCAAACCTTGCTTATTCTCCTAACTTGACCAGTATTATTGAAAAGAAGCCTAGAAGCACTTAAAACAAATCATGAGTAAGCTTCATTCTTAATTTTGGTATCATCAAACACCTTTTGTGGATTGATACAATTAATAATTTCTCTATTTCAATAATGACATGCTTGAAAATAAGGTAAGAAAAAATGTATAACCAACAAAATTTCTTCTCCAAAACCATGCAAAGAACTCTTACACCCCTCCCTCTCCCTTCACCCACCCACTCCAATGAATCATCTCTCCTGTCAAAAATGGCAATGCATGACAATAAACTTTTGATCAATATGTGTATGTAGCTCTCGGTAGGGGTTTTCAAGATGCTTTGGTGGACTAGGAGCCAAAGGAATTTTCCGAGGCTTATTAAGAACATGCTATAGTTGAACAAACGATTCAAATGGTGCTTTTATAGGTCTTCTAAGAAAAAATGATCTTTTTTTTAAAATTAATCATGTTAAGAAATCACTCTAAAAGAGACATACTCAAATTTAGACCTCCAAGCTTTTTTCGAGATAATACAACGAAGGAAATGATCATAAAAAAGGTTATTGCTCTTCCTATAAATAAAATTTAGAGACTAATCAAATTTTGCATATTTCAAAGAATCACTTGGGCGACATTGATGTATTGTTTTAATGAAACACATAGTCATCGAAGAGTGGAGTTATATGGCTTTTTTTGACAAATTTGAGAAGAAGAAAAGACCAAAGCATATAATAAATAATATAGGTAAATTGATTCAAATATTTTTGTCATGTTTTTGATATCTCCAAATCTCATAACAATAATTAAATACTCTCCAATAATCCTTGAGCTTAACTTCGTCAATGGTAATCGAAATGTGTTACCCATCAAGGCAAGGTTTCAAGGATGTGTATAGAAGATGCTCAATTAAATTGGCAAAGATATGATAGAAAATTGAACGATGAAAGCTCGAACTAAAATAAATGTCCTACAAGCAAGCGCAACTAAAGAACTATCCTATCTATTTGGTTATAACATTTTATAACTAACCGAACTTTATTATTTACTATCACTCTATTTTATTCTAATTTATTTTGAAAACCTCTTTGTCCTTGCACTCACATGATTGTTGGGGGAAGGTACTAAAGCCCAAACATCATCTCAAGTTTCAAATGAACTAATCTAAATCTTCATTCATAGAAAAACTTCATTACTCATCACATGGAACATCTTCAATATTCTTCCCTTCAAATTTTGAAATAAAACTCAAATTAATTTATTTTAATGAAAGATAATTTCTAATAACATTTAAAGGGACGCCTATCCTTGGATGTTCCTTTACAAGTCTGAAATCTTTAGGTATTTCCTCCATTTTTTTTTTCTCTTAACTTCTCGTTTCTTTGGTCTCTCACTTTTTTCTCTCTTTTTATTACCTACCTTGATGTTTTCCAACATGTTTATGTCATCATCAAGCAATTCCTTGTCCATTAGGTCATTTAGTATTTTATCAAAAAATATATGATGACTTTATACTAAAAGATGTTATTCATTAAATACTTAATAACCTTTATTATTTGTGCAGTAACCTATAAATGTGGTTTCACCTAATTTAGCATGCCTTTTAGTTATTTAAGACATAGGACTTAAATTAGAAAAATTTGAACTATAATATATTTGGTTTCTTACAACACCAATGTTCATAGGGTGTTACCCAAAGGTTCGCAAGCCATGACTTGATTAAAACAAAGTGGTTACCACTTTGGCCTAAAAATGCTTATGTAAATTATATGAATTCTATGCGGTCTTCACCATAATAAGCAAAGCCCAGTTCCTCTTCCAAGGCCTTCATAGTCAAGAAATGGATCGGGCAAGTTCTTTCTCTCCATTACATCATTTTGTTATGGACTTTGTAAGAAAGTGAACTTCGGCCTAATTCCATGTTCTAAACAATTTGATTCAAATGATGCATTTTTTAATCTACCACCATGACCTCTATACAAGAAATTGAAACAATTTGATAATTTTGATGTTTTACTACTAATTTTAAAAACTTCCAAATCATTTGCTTTTGTGTTCAAGGAAGATAACCCAAAAAAGACCTTAAAATGTCATCAATGATAATGATCTCAAATTTCTTTCTAGTAATAATTAAGGTTTAATTAGATCAATCAAATCTAAGAACAAAAGTTGTAATGACTATGAACAAGAACTTTATTTGTTTTCCTATTTAAATAATTGACAAATGTGATTTTAATGCAGTCTTCACTATAATAAGCAAAAGCCCAGTTACTCTTCCAAGGCCTTAATAGTCAAGAAATGGATCGGGCAAGATCTCTCTCCATTACATCATTTTGTTATGGACTTTGTGAGAAAGAGAACTCCGCCTAATTCCATGTTCTAAACAATTTGATTCAAATGATGCATTTTTTAATCTACTACTATGACCTCTGTACAAGTAATTGAAACAATTTGATAATTTTTATGTTTTACTGCTAATTTTAAAAACTTTCAAATCAATTACTTTTCTGTCCGAAGAAGAGAACCCAAAAAAGACCTTAAAATGTCATCAATGATAATGATCTCGAATTTCTTTCTAATAAGACTTAAGGTTAAATTAGATCAAACAAATCTAAGAACAAAAGTTGTAATGACTATGAACAAGAGCTTTATTTGTTTTCCTATTTAACAAATTGACAAATGTGATTTCAATGCGGTTTTCACCATAATAAGCAAAGCCCAATTCATCTACCAAGGCCTTCATAGTCAAGAAATGGATCGGGCAAGTTCTTTCTCTCCATTACATCATTTTGTTATGGACTTTGAGAGAAAGAGAACTCTACCTAATCCATGTTCTAAATAATTTGATTCAAATGATGCATTTTTTTAATCTACCACCATGACCTCTATACAAGTAATTGAAACAATTTGATAATTTTGATGTTTTATTGCTAATTTTAAAAACTTCCAAATCATTTGCTTTTGTGTTCAAGGAAGATAACCCAAAAAAGACCTTAAAATGTCATCAATGATAATGATCTCAAATTTCTTTCTAGTAATAATTAAGGTTTAATTAGATCAATCAAATCTAAGAACAAAAGTTGTAATGACTATGAACAAGAACTTTATTTGTTTTCCTATTTAAATAATTGACAAATGTGATTTCAATGCAGTCTTCACTATAATAAGCAAAAGCCCAGTTACTCTTCCAAGGCCTTAATAGTCAAGAAATGGATCGGGCAAGATCTCTCTCCATTACATCATTTTGTTATGGACTTTGTGAGAAAGAGAACTCCGCCTAATTCCATGTTCTAAACAATTTGATTCAAATGATGCATTTTTTAATCTACCACCATGACCTCTATACAAGTAATTGAAACAATTTGATAATTTTGATGTTTTCCTGCTAATTTTAAAAACTTCCAAATCATTTGCTTTTGTGTCCAAGGAAAAGAACCCAAAAAAGACCTTAAAAAGTCATCAATGATAATGATCTCAAATTTCTTTCTAGCAGAACTTAAGGTTTAATTAGATCAAGCAAATCTAAGAACAAAAGTTGTAATGACCATGAACAAGAACTTTATTTGTTTTCTTATTTAAAAAATTGACAAATGTGATTTCACTCAAACTTTAGTTGTGGAATTACCCTAATTATGTCTAAACTTATAACATTCTTTAAAGTAGATAAACCTGTGTTACAAAACCCATGATGTCATAACCAAGCATCGTTGATTTGTAATGAATGTATTAAAGTTCTATATATTGTAGTATTTTTAAGTCTAATAGATATGTGTTGTACTTCCTACGGCTTATTAGAAAACTTTTATCAATGTAACTATAACATATGATGAATCAATAATAATCACAAACATAGCATCACATAACTAATATATACTCAATCAAATTAAATTTTAAACCATCCATGAGTAAGAACTCATGTATGAAGGTTAGAAACTTATCGACATCCTTGACACTAGTCATTCTTCAAAGCATCACCAAATGTAACCACTCTGCCATTTGGATTAATGAATTGTAGAAGTGAACTGTTTTTGTCTCGTCATTACCATAAGCATCCATACTCTATGCTTCTCTCGGTCTTTTTCTTTTTTGAAATAGCTTACTTTGATCTTGTTACGAAAACATGTCCACACAAAGAAAATTCAAGTATTAGCTTGAATAAGCTATACAAAAATTGAATCCAAATGACCAAGCCTTGCAAATACAGGACAATCCATCCACGTCCTTGCACTTTTCCGTAAATGATTTTCTAATCCAAACATGATAAGAAAAAAATGAATGTATGTTTTCCTAACATAGCAATCTTGAAAAAACATGTCAAGTTGTCCTCAAGCCAAACAAATAACTCTACACATGAGAACGTATGAGTAATCATATTGGTATGCATGTGCATGTAATCTAAGAGTAAAAGTAACCATGTAGTTGTGAGTGAAAATGTGAATCTTACAATGAATGAAGACGAACATGAGTTCTTTCTCTTTTCGACCTCTATTGTGCTTGGACATCTTTCTCAAGCCTTGAATCTTTAAGGGATTCAAAGATTCAACTTGAAGCTTGGTGTGAAACTAGATTCATGCGATTGGAGCCCAAGTAGGTGATTCTATATTTCAGTTAAGCTAGTTCTCCATCCTACAACAAACTAGTGCTTTGCTAGAGCTATGATTGGCCCAACTTTTAGACCTTTAACATGGTTGTTCTAGTTGCCATTTTGGAGAGATAAAACTTGGGATTACTTTTACATTGTCAAAATCAATGACTTCGATTTGATTTGAAAGGTGTTAATGATAATTTCCAAGGCCTTAAATATAACCCAAACTCTATTGTTGTTTAATTCCTTAATATCCAAATTTCTTGCATAACTTTGGTGTGTTTTCAAGGGTAGCTTTCATGGATAATTTGATTTGCAATTGGTTGGGAAACATAGGATTTTAAAAGATCTTCACATCTATTTTACATCACCTTTAGTTATAGTTTAATTCCAAGTAGATTAAAAGTAATTAATTTGCAAACTTAGCTAAAACATGATGAAACAGAACAAACTTTTTATTTTCCATAATTCTTGGACACTATTCTAATGCAGTTACCATGTGGGGCAGATTTTGCAAGAACTTACAGTAAAGTTTAAGTGCTTACCTTGTTGGAGACTATCCAATGCTGTTATCATATGTGGGACAGATTTTGCAAGCTCTCCAATAAATTCCAAATCCTTAATTAGCAGTGAAAGTTTATTTAATCTATATTCTAAGACAGGTTTATAATCATTTAAATTTCTAGTTTGAAAGTTATAAACACATCAAAATGTGAACAAGCTATATGCAACCTGTGTTTATTCTGAAATTGGCTAAAAATGTTCGAAAATTTGACCAAGCCTGAAACATTTGCTTAAACACCTAAATGAAATTTAAAAAAAAAATATCATTTACTTATCAATACACACACACACACACACACACACACACACACACAGATAAATATAAAATTCAATTCCAATATTTATAAAAACTTAAGGATAATTAGTAAAGATGTTATAAAATGAATGAAAACTTAGGTTAGATTTAATCTTATACCAAGGTGCATGAAAAGTTCCACATACATCACCATTGACTATCGATCCCATGTAGCATCGCTACGTGCATAAGATGGAACCATATGGATCATACATTGTTTATACTACATCAAATTTTAATTTTAGGCATGTGAACACAACAATTTTCTATATTAAATCATTCTATGGATCTTTCTTTTGATCAAGATGAATTTGCATAAACCTAATTAGTTTATTGGATCAATGAATGTGAATTGGTTTTTATTTCTTTTTGTATCATGGTCTTCCATTAGTCCTGTTAAGAAAGCATGTCCACAAAAGGAAAATTCAAGCGTTATCTTGAGGAAACCATAAAAACATGTGTCCTAAGAAGCAAGTCCTACAAACATTAGACAAATCATTCACGTTCATTGAAAAAAAAATTGAAGAATTTCCAATCCATAAATAACGAAGAAAAAATGTTAATGCTTTTCCTAACATAGCAGTCTCCAATTACATGTCTAAGTTGTCTTCAATCGAAACAAGTAAATGTTAGATATAAGAACATGAGTAATCATATTGTTATGCATACACATACAACTTGGGATAAGAGTAAGCCCCATGGCTGTGAGTGAACATGTGTGCTAATATGAATGAAGAGGAACATGAGTTTTGGTATTAAGGTTTTCTAACACATGTACTCTACATGAATGTGAAGATTAACTATATGAATCATATATTGTTTCCAACTCATCAAATTTTGATTTTAGATTCAAAAACTTAATGAAAATTTCAATGCTAAATCCTTCTATACAATTTTCTTTTTTGCTAGATAGATTGCATCTTTTCCATGGATGAATTTTTAATAAACCTAATTAGCAAGCATCTTCCTTTTTTTATATTTATGAGCAAGTATTTGTATCTAATACACATATAATAAACCTAATTAGCAAGCATCTTCCTTTTTTTTATATATTTATGAGTAAGTATTTGTATCTAATACACATATCAAAAAACTCATCCTTGAATTCAACTCTAGGTATGCTACATACCTCATCAACTTCAAGTTGTTGCTTGTCTTGTGCCATGTCCATATTTATGCCTCTTCTAACAATTGCTCCACCTCACTTGCGGATTCATCGAAGTCAAACTATGTTGCCTTCCTAGATTTTCTTATCTTCCATAGTTTTTCCTTTTCAAACAAGGGACACTACAACTAGATATAAGAAAGCTTCTTAGACTCATAACAGATTATTTCTTCTTTCTTTGTTTTTTTTCTTCGACTTGGTTTTTACCTCTTGGATCTCTCATACAACATATTCTTGTAAAATATTTCTTAAAAAATTCACAAACTTATAATGACAAAAGCAACCTCATCCTTCTCGATGATTCCTCCTCATTGGAGGACTACACCACCTTGAAGGGTACAAGCTGCATCTTTTTATTGTTCACTTTCCATGTTGTTGTACTCCTCTAAAAGGTGCACCACTCCATCTCCATACTAAGGAGTTCTCCACGGAGCTAATATGAAGCCTTTTTTTGTCACCAATTGATCATATTCCATGACCACCAATAGATCATATTCGATGGAGCTAATATGAAGTTAGTCCCTTGCCTTTTTTGATGTCACCAATAGATCATATTCAATGACCACCACCCCTTTGGATCTTTCTTACTAAATCTGCATTAAAAAGATTCCATCCAAGATTCAACGAACTATTGTGATGTCGGAGAAGTGAGTAATCGTTGATTTTATGCTTTCTTTAGGGATCACTCTAAATAGCTCAAAACCAAGCAAGAGCATATTAATATTACTCTCATTATATCTATATATTCATCCATAATAACAAATCCTTTAAGCACTTAATTTGTGATATAACATATCTATTTAATGAGTTACGAGTTATCTTAAAGATAGATAGATCGAGAAAACCATTTTTTATGGTACAGATACATGAAACTTCCAAAGCTATAAGTCAAACTATTTGAAAGTAAGAAGATGAATAAGAAGAATTTCAAAGGTCTACATGTCTTAAAATATATTAAGGATTGAAAATTTAATTACTAATTAATTCAAGAGTTAACACATTACCACACTTGAATATTTTATGTAGTAGAATAAGACCTCAAATGCAAAATCCCTAAGAACATAGAGCTTTTGAGTTGTATTTAATTGATTTAATGGACAAAAATAAGTAATTTCATAAGACTTTTTGTTAAAAATGATGCCATTTAAGTTTAAAAAATTTATGAAAAATTGATTAAATTTGAACTAAACATATGACATGTTATAGACAATAGATAATGCATTTAATATATTTTTTAGAGTATGCAAAACTAAAAAACAGTCACCTTAGTGTTGAATTGGCGCCCTGGGCTTACATATAGTACGTTAAACTTAATGCATAGTGTTAAGATATAAATAAGGAACCCAAGACACAAGTATAGAACGTGATTTTCTTGCATATAGTATGTTTAATTCATTGGACATGTGTGAACTTAAAAGAAGAAAATAAAAAACTTTCACACAATATGATACTTATAAATGTATAATAAGTTTAAGCCAACAGACATGTTAAAAATAAGTGAATTGAATATGATTAAAATAATATATTTAATTTATCAAAGAATGTACAATACATAACCCTTATACATATGCCACACTAAATATAAAAAAAATAAAGATACTTAACTGAAAATTGCATTGGCACAATCCCAAGACTTTCGTATAATACACTACTTATTGACATTCAATATATTTAGTGAAGATTAGTTTTTAAACAACACGCATTGGTATAATCTAAGAAATCGGTATGATACATTATTTATTAACAAACAACATGCTTAGATCAAAATATATACAACATACAATATATTACCCCTAACGAACGATAAATGTAGAATTGAAAGATGTGCTCACTTTGCTACATCTACACAAGAAAGCGTGAAGGGGATTTTATTTCTAGATCATGCAAGAAAATAACTAATGCATTTACAAAAGAGTATTGGAGGATTTTTATTGAACATCATTCATACACTCCATCTCACAAAGCACTTCAGCAATTCAATTACACTTGTATGTTTGTCCATTGTGTGGATTCAAGCTTAGTATCTTGTTCTTTTATGTATTTTCCTTTTTTGGACCAACTTGGGCCATATAATGTGGAGTTTGTTGATGAGATAAAAAGGGTTTGAGAAAATTAAACAAAAACTTACCTAAGGCAAAGATGAGAAGGAGAATAGGAGCACCCTTTGAGCAGATTGGCACAATATGGTGAGATTTCGATTGAATTGAAGTTAAATTGTTTTAGGGTGGATGGTGCTATTAAGATCAGTCTATCTCTATTTATGATGTCCTGATGATGTTGGTAATGGACGCAACATGGTCATGTTGAGATGGATAGTCGGATGTAGAGTTGGCACAGTTGAGTGTAACGACAACTCAGTAGGCACGACAGCAGCTAGGTTGGACTCGATTGATCGCTTTAGGGCGCGTGCATTGATAGGAGTTGATTTGCGTAGATTTGCACCAACCAATGTGGGTGTGGTTAGACCAAGTCAACATGGATCAACGAGGACCGGAGTGAGTTGGTGCAGATTGGCTTGGGTTAGTGCAGAGGTGGAACAGATCAGTCAGTGTCGAAGTTGAAGCGTATTGACACGATTGGCATGAGTTAGCATAGGTCAAAGGTCTGGTCAACTTTCGGGTTTTTCTCGGGCAATGCAAGCAGCTTTTGAAAATCTACAGTCAGTCTCTATGTTCTAAAATACCTAATAATGATTGGGTGTTACCAACTCTCAAGAAGACGAGAACAATTTTGCCTACAAAGCAAGAGAAAGAAAAAAATAGGTGAAGGGATTTGAACACTTGGAAAGCAACGAAAGTACGAGATCACTTTCGAAAATTTTGGAGAGAAGTAGACAACTGCTTTCAGTGAACTTAGGATCACAAATGCGAGAAGTCCAAACCTTGATTGGAGGCGGCTGAACTTGCAAACAATATCTAGCAACAAGGGGAAAGGACTTCAGCCACCCTAGAGGCCCTTTAAAGAACCTTTCTCTCTCCTTCCCCCTTGCGGCCATCAAGAAGGGGAATCTTTATAGTGGTGCTAGAAGAATGACACCAAAACCACATCAGATTCCGACATGGGAGCTTTTCTCGAGGAACCCAATGAAGTGAGATAGATCTTTTTTTAAAAAATTTTCTACTTCTTCATAGTTGTTGGCTGAGCTCCCTGCCAAAAAATGTGCACTAGTTTTGGTTGTAATTAATCCAAGAAAAGCTTGGTTTGTATTGGGTTTCTCCACTCAGCTATAATGCAAAAGTGTTTAGTTAGTTATGCACAAGCTTGTAGCTTAGAGTAGATATAGGCTCGGAATTGAATTGAATCACCTAAATCTCTTGCATTCTTTGCCATATTTATCTTTTACTTAGTGGTATGCAACCATGATAAATTGATACATCTAGAAAAAATTATAAAATGAATGTAGCATAATCATTATAACTTGTTAAGCGATTTCTTTTGAAACAAGTTTTTGTAAAGATTTGAATCACCATTTCACCTGTCCCCTCTTAGTGTTTCTTAAATACACACAAGTCTATTCCAAATCTGAGCCACCCTTAAGAGTAGTAACTTGCTTATATTTGGTGATAGAGAACCTATAATGTAAGATGTTTAGAGCACATAAGTTGAGCTAAGCAAAATTCTTTTCATTTGTAGTCATCTGTATTCATCACAAAAATTATGTTGCTTCACAATCTTCTTCATCTAAAACTTATATGGATTCTCAACTCTTTTCAGTAACTGTTCATGCTCTCAATATGCACTAACATTCAATTTTTCCAATATAGATAGAATTCCATCTTAAATAGGGATGGGCAATGCGAGGGCAATTCCATTAGAAGGAGTTGCAAACATATCTGCTATTACATGTGGCATTTAATCATATCTTGATATAAGTGTTACCCTTCAACTTGAACCAGGTCCTAATACACTTCAACTTGAACCAGGTCTTAAAACCAACTGTAGAGTAAACGATACAAAAGAGTTAAGGCAGGGGTTGGGGCGAATTATGCTTTTATAAAACCAATCAAAGTTTTTAAGAAAAGCTTTTGAGTGAAGGGCACAAATAATAATGCAATGAAAAAAGATATCATAGAGAAGAAAACATATGGAAAAACAAAGAGGATCATGGATACCCTTGAGGTGGACAAAAAATGTTAGGCAAACAATTTGAGATGGAGCAATGGTTTTCAAAAAGGCTTGAAGATGATAAGAGGAACTTTGAGACATTGCTATTGAGAGGTATTAAGAAATCTTAATCAGGTCTTTGGTGGTATTGATTTAAACTCAAGGAGATTGTGAGATGTTTTGTAGCAATGTGAAAACACTGGGGGAAAAGTCTTAAAAGGATGGCTCAAGATGATGTTTACACTTATGAAGAAATTATGATATGAATTATAATATCAAGGGGTATACTTGAGGTATCAGCTAAAATTCTCATATGGCTTGATTTGCAAAAGAATGAAAAAGACTTGAGGAGCTTGTTGCAACCTTTGAGGAAAGCAATGCCTACTAAATGTCTCAAAAGGTTTGGACAAGCTCATGGAAGACTACAAAGAACCAGAGTAAGGCTTGCAGGATTTTTCAAGGATCATCAAAACCAGTAAAGGCTGAACCAAATCAAGTCTAACATTGTAGGCTATTTTTTCGACTTTTTCAGTTGAATTTCGAAGAAACAATGAATCAAAAAGTTGCAGGGCACGATGTTAACTTTGCAATGCACATTAAAGCTTTATTCCAGATTTCAATGTCATAAAATCGAGACTTGATTGTAATCTGAATTCAAATAACAGTGATTTGAGTTTATTGTTTTCTAAACTACTATGACTTTTTAATTCTTATCTCTCATATTGTTCCAAAAACTCTTAAATTATAAATGAAACATTAGGGGAGAAGATAAGCATACATGGACGATGCTATGGAGACCGGAGAGATAATCTTAATCAGTATGTTCTTGTTTAAGTTAAGTTTTTTTCCAATTAAAATTTTGAATTTGCTTTTGGATTTTGATCATGGTTTTACATTTTTTGTTATAGACTTCATTTGTCTCACTACTTTGTTGCTACCACTCCATATGACCCATGTCAAGTTAGATCAATCATGTAGTACAACAGCAAATTCTGGTATCAAATCATCTGGTATTCACCACAAACAAATCATTAGATTCTACCTGGAGTGAGATTTTGGTGAGTGGGTTTATGACTTTTTATGATTCAATTAGGGACTAGGAGAGTCTTTAATAAACATAGAAATGTAAGAAATGGAGCAAAAAAGAGAGCCATCCAAATCATTCGAAGAGTATATAGCTTTTCTAACACAAGTGCAACTTCTCATAAGCATGATGAGACAGAGGGAAATAACAACACCTAACCTTCTGAACTTAATTTTGATGGAGATGAGTACACTTTGACGATACGAATGGTTTAAAGAAAGATGAGGAGATAAACCCTAAGGAGATAGAGTTAATCACCATAAACATCTTGCAATGCCAGCTACAACATTGTTGTGAAGCCTTTTAAGGTGGAGACATGTGATGGAAATTAAGCCTATGAAGGAAAGGTTAATGCTAAGAAGCTAAACATAGTTTAAGAGATATTTCTTCATCTAAAATATACTAGTTTCAACAAATTCTCTTTTGTAAGGTTGAAACTAAACCATCATTCCTAAGCATGGTGAAATGGTCTTTTGTATTCTGATGTTGCATAGAGCTATAATTGTGGGCAACTAAAGTAGCTTCTCTTAAAGCAATTGTATCCCATGGGCTGTCAAGAAGCCAAATGGAAAAAGTGAAATGTGCTATTGCAACAACAAGAGCACCCAACACAAAATTATACCATTAAGTTCCAAAGACATGTGACCTTACTCCATATGAATCTGAGAACGAAACAAACCCTCACAATGTACGTTACGAGTTTGCTTTCTCACATTATCATGAAACTTTCACTCTTTTCCTTCACTTGTATTCGACATGTGCACACATCAATAGTCCTTCAAGGAAAGAACCACAGTTAAGTTGAATAGCACAAGAAGGGTGGTTTTAATAACAATAACAAGGAATTCTTGGTTGAATGTACTACTTCAATGAAAGCCTATTTGTGTTATCACTGTAAAAAGCCTATTCACATGAAGAGACTTGTGTTAAGGAAGCTAAGAGATAAGGACTATGTTAAGAAAGTGAAGAAGTTTGCTTATGTTAATTTTAAGAAGAATATAATTTTGGAGGGTTTGAATACGCCTAAACCTACTCCATCATTAATGGTCAAGACCCATGACAAATGCAAGAAAACTATCGAGAAGAAGTTTATTGCGAGGATTAACTCTTAAGAAAAGCTATTTTTGGTTCAAATCCAAGTAAAGAAGGAGCTAGCGAAAGTATCTTTAATTCTAGATGCTAAGAAAATATGATTACAATAAGCTTAGTGAAGAGACTTTGCTTGGAGACAATAATGTACCAACATCCATACATGATAAGCTAGATTCATATCCATGCAAAGGTCAAAGTGAAGAGGTAAAATTAATTGAGATTAACTAGTATTCGGTATTACATTGAAAAAGTGGTCTATGATATACTACCACTTGATATTTGTCAAGTGATCTTCAAAAACTAGTACTTATAGGATTATGATGCAATATACTTCAAAAGATAGCAAAAGATGAAACTTTACAATGAAGGGAAGCCTTTTTTTCCTCAATGATGATCAAAGTATGCAGTCCATAAAAGCCACACAAAGAACTTATCTCAAGCATGTTAGTTTGTTTTGTAGGTTAAAACATCATCAATATTAGCAAGTTGAGGTGCCAAGCTACTTAGAGTAATTAACTTCTGCAATATCTCAACCTTCCTTGATAAAGTATTATCCTAAACTATTTAGGTTGTCTTTTCTAGGAGGTTTATTCTTGGTTGGTCACCAATTCCAAAATTTCTCTAACTTTAGCATACTTAATAATAGAGTTCTTCTAGGATCCAAGCCCAGGTTACACTAAAATCACCAATTCACCATCCTGGCCCCCATATTCAAATATTCTCTTAGTCATTCCATCATTCTTGAGCAACCAGTCAGATGTTCCATGCCCATCAACTTCCGCTTGGTTCGTCCTGAAACCACATTGGGCAAGAGGATGCCATCTTGTAACATCTCAACATTCATTGACGAAGTATTATCCCAAATTACTTTGATTCTATCCTTCTCCAGGGGATCCCCCTTCTTGGTTGATTCTCCCAATCCCAAAATTTCTCCAACTTTAATATGTTTAACAATGAAGTTTTTATAGAATCCAAGCCTAGTTCATCCCCAAAAAATATCTCACATTTCAAGACTTATGACTTTAAGTATATAGCTTAGAATCATCCCTCATGTAGTCAATGTAGAGCTTATTAACCCTCCTAATCCCCATACTTCGACTGTTCTACAAGTCCTTCTATCATTCTCGGGTAGCTTAGGTCCCCATACTTTGAATATTCTCTTGGTCCTTCCATCCTTCTCGAACAATAAATCGAATATTACAACTTAAGAGGAGGAACTTTTAAAGGTAATTGTAGGACCCACTAGATGATGCTGGATACCAACGGAGGCAGCCAAAGCGTTATGGATACTTTAGCTTCCTTGACTAAGAGCATGTCGACTCATAAGAGTGAGTTCCTTCTTCAAAGGAGTAGATGATCCAAGATTATGGAGGATCTTAGAAAGGAATCAAGAAATTTGAAATAGAAGAACCTGTAAACCTTGAGAAGAAGGTTGATAAAAACCTTGTAAAATTGTTTTTGTGAGAGATTGAACAATCTTGTAGATTTCTTGAATGGGATTGATTTGACTTAAAGAGGTCTCAAGAAGTGTTGCAACAACATAATGAAACTCATGCAATGAGAGAAAGGTCTCTAATAGAAAGCTCAAGAAGGCCTTGACATTTAAAGGAATCTGGAGGTGATCAAAGGGTATAATCAAGGTATTAGCTAGTTGACTTATTAAAGAATGATAAGATATCAAGGGGCTCTACATAAACTCAAGAGTGCCTCATAATGTCTCCAAAGGGCTCAACAAACTTACAAAAGGCTCAAAAGGTGTTTTTCAAAGTTAATTGAGACAAATCGAACTTGAACAAAATTAGATTGAGCATTATGATCTATTTTTGAACCATGTTTAGTTCAATTTTGGAGAAGCCATGAAGTAGAAAGTTCTATAACATGTCATTAGCTTTCCAATACGCTTTGAATCGCCAAATTCTGATAAACACAAATTCAAGATTGAACATCATATAATTGAAATTTGTTGTGAACTGAATGCAAAGATTCGAGAATTGAGTTTATTTCTCCTGATATTATAAGATTAGATTTCTAACAATTGTTTAGGTTCTTTGCTAATTGAATATTTGAGTTATCCTTTGCATTTTAGTTGTGTTTTTGCATTGGTTTTGTTTTCTATTTACCCCACTAGTTTTGATTATTGCTACCATACGTCCCATCTCAAATAAGATGATTTATCAAACCATGTAGTATTTGTCGCAAGTAGTTCAACGTTGGATTGCTAGATGGCTTAACAACACCACCACCTAAATATATCCCAACTAAACTCTTTATCCTTTGCAAACACGAACGAATTAAATCTTTATACCACTAATCCCAAGAGATATTTACCCACTACATTGAACCAAAAGGAGTCTTACAAAAATGCCCAAAAGGAGACTACATGCTAAGAAAGAGCCTACACAATGAACATGACTTGAACTAAGGGATTCAAGCAATTGGAAAAAACTGAAAATTACAACCATAAGAATATTTAAAAAAATTTAACAAGCAATTCTATAGACCATGTAGCAAGATTGCAACAAGAGGCAGCCTTTTCATTAAACAAATCACAATAACTTGGAGAAGCAAAATTTAAACTTGCAAAAAAGCTGAATATTTTGAATGGATTTCTCAATCAAAGGCTTATAAATCATATTACCAATGAGTTAGAATGGTTATTCATAGAAAAAACTTTACAAGCCATTATTTAAGTATTTGTTTTATTATAGCAATTTGCTTAAAAGAAATTTAGCTACTCCATGCATAAAAAACATAGTTTCTTTTTTTTTTTCAATTTAAGATTGGATCTTCTAGTCTATAAATCTAACCATCATTATTTATAAGCACCAAGGATGGTGCTCAGTCTCCATAGTATGACCATGAAAATCAGGTTGTTCGACAAACAATCCTTCAAGAGACTATTATCTCAGTTGTCACAGGGCAATTTGGGCAATCGAACTGTACAATTGCTAGCACCTCTTTAGCTGAATACTCTCTATTACCAAGGGGCACTCTGATGGATTTCATCCTCCGATTATTATGCACATATAAAACGTAGTCCAAATGTAAAACTTCTGCACCCAATATCTAGTTGACATAGAGCATCACCCTGATCAATCAGAATTAAGACCATTTGAATCAAACCATTGAACAATCAGATTAGACTGTTCAAGGAGCACATAAGAAGGCCTAGTTTGTGCACTATATTTATTTTGGTGATTTGAACTATAACATAGATTTAAATAATTCTGTAAAAATATAAAAACAATTGCATCAATAACAAACAATATTTTAAACATGGTTTAAGAATCAATTCTAAACTTCATGAAATTTGAAAGCTTTAGAAATGTAAAGTATAATGTTTTTTTTTTAAAAAATCATTAAAAATTTGAAATTTTTTATTTTAAAACTTCATCACTCTTCTAAAATCACATATAAAATGCCAAAAATGTATCGAGTTGCATCACTGATGCAATAATCCTTAACATTATAGACCACAACTCAAACTAGATCATTTGATGCTTTAAGCTCGATTAGTGAACCCAACTTGTCCTCCAAGCTATATCTTTGTCAAGTCTTTCTCCTCTAATCTCAATCTACCTCAGACGTGTACGAAGCCTAAAACACTCGAGAAAGACGTGAATGAAGTTTGCTATCATCTAACACCTTAAACAGACACGTTGGATAAACAAAATTTTAGTAAAATAGAACAATCAGCTACAACAACTTTTATCAACACACCCAAATGATCATGAAATAAATGTACCATGAGGTAGTATGAATTTATTACCTAAAGACTCCAGGTCATTCCAAGTATAAAATGGAAGATGAGATGAACATGATCAAGTCCCCATAAAAATCAGTGATAATAGAAGCCAATACCAAGCATAAGTAAACTGTGTGACAAACTATATGGCAAATGACAAACTGACAAAATACATAACAGGCACTGAAATGGACAGAAAGTAAATACAATATAGATTCCATCTTTGCCAAATATCAGATGTGTTGTTTTTTCCTCATGCAGCAAAACGAAGTAGTCCCTCCAACAGAGGCCAAAATGATTAAAGAATCAGAATTCAGCATTTTAACAATATCCTGAAACTTGGGCAGAAAATAGTAACAGGAGGATGAAAGACTTAATGACCCATTTCTACCACGTTAAGTGGGGTTGGGTTAATTGTGCCTGACCCACCAAATGGCATTTTGCCAGACTTAATCAAGGCTTCTGAAACTAACAAACTAGTTTACCTCACGTTAAAATTCTACGAAGGCATCCTGTTGCAAATTTCTACAAAGAACCAGCAATGGGAATTAAGCATGACAAGATAAGAAGGAAAGGAAAGAACTCTTACCTTAGCAATAACTGAAGTTAAGTGTAAGTAAAAGTACTATAAACCCACCCCAAATTCCACTTTGAATATGTGTATGCCCTGATTGTTCATCTGCCTTCATGGATTTCCTGGATAGTTTTTTTAGAAGTTCCACATCTATTGTCCTTCGGCAAAGAAATGATTTTGCATTCACCATCCGTCTTCATGGGGTTCCTGTTCTATATTTTCAGAAATTCCACATTTTTTGTCATTTTAACATTAAATAAGTTTGGACCTTTTTTGCATAATCTTTAGCCCAACTTGTAATGATGTCTTATTAATCTTGTGAATAGCTATAATATATATGTAAAACCAAAAAGGATTTAGAATTAAGAAACGTTTCAGTCTTGAACCTCACTATATCAAAAATAAAAGGCATCACTGGATTTGAGACAAAGATTACTATGCACCAATTTCAAAAAAGGGGGTAATCAACCCATGAAAAGTCCAATAAAAAATTCCTTTTGTACATAATCCATTATAGGGAAAAAATAAAAACTAAACACGAGGAAGAAATAATAATAGCTTAGTGTTGAGTACTTGCCAATATATACAAAAATGTAGAGTAATTGGACATGAAAAGTTTACTAAAAAAATATCCTTTGCATCCAATACTTCATGGAGAATATTTTTTTTTTACTAAGCACAAGGGAGAGAGAAATAACAGTGATTTGATGTTGGGAATCTATTATTATACACACAATAACTGACCATATAATCAGCTTAAATTTAAGAGCAAGGATATGCAATAAGGATATTATTAAGTTGCCTCAGTCACGGATTTGACAAAGTTGCAAAATAAAACTGGAGAGAACTAATCTGTCCACACTGTTCGGATTCAACTGCTCAAAATATCTTGCTCAACAATTTGATGTAAACTAGACAACTGAACTTGTTTTGAATATTTATTAATCCAAATAATAAAAATAACCTTGTTGATATTTAGGTGTGCACACTTGTGTAGCAATGCAAATTTCCACTTCAACAGGTTCTTATCATTGAATTCATTATACTACTTTGATGGCCAATAGAATCAAACTGAGGAGCTAAAATGGTATGCTGGCCAAATCCCTAATTGAAGCAGTTGAAGCTACCCAATAAAATCTTAAGCTAGTTTTCACATTTGAGTACTTCTGTTATCTTTATAGAGTATGACACCTCCTATTACTCCGAACCCCTCCATTGCTACTGAGTGGTTTTCTAGTAATGCTTGCTGATGCTTCCGCAAAGAACATCTATTGTTGTTTATACATTTGCAAGAAAACTTAAGGTAATTGATCAACAGTAGAAAGCCAAATATTTGGTTGCAACCAAAAATCATGCTTCCTTCAATGCGCATGCAACTTCTTGGTAGCCCTATTTCACCAAATTCAATGCTGTTAATCATTATTCCTTCAGCAGCAGTCACATGATTCCACAATGGAAGCAAAGAAAGGAGATCCATCAATGTGGTGATATGAAGAGGAGCAGGTCAGTTGCTTTAATTTGCAAAGCAGCACAAAATGATGATGATTGGAAGAAAAATGTTTTATTGTTTTGCAGAAGGGCCTTCGGTAATCTCGTTCATGCTCGAGAAATGTACAAAAAATTTAATAAATTTGAAGTTATAATGCAAACCGTCGTGTTTATGAGGATACCCTTGTTTTATGGCTACTAACCACTGCTGAAACTTTAGCCGTATAAATTGTCGATCCCATTCTACAAAACCTACATTATCCACTTTAAATTAATAACATCTACAGATAAAATAAAAACACAAACCCATAATTGAGAGGTCAACATTGCCCATCCTGAGCAGGCTTGCTCTGATCTGGCCCTCTTAAGAATGGTGACTCTAGTAATCCTACATAATAACAAGAATTTTATCAGTACTCTACTTTTGCTGAATTTTCTTGCAGGATCAACCAATGCAACCCACTGATGCTGCAACGATTTAAGTTTGGTTATTCTAGATGTTAAAATCCATTAACATGAGTGGGATGTCATGCAGCTGCCAGAACTCAGTTCAACATAACACACCATTTAACCAAACGCCAATCAGTAAATGGTGCTCTCCATCTACTATCCTATCCTATCCCATCCCAGGTCAAGTCTGTCAATGGACAACATAACTTCGCAAACATTTTCACTAAATAGCAAAGTCAACAATGGGAAGCAATCCTCCATATCAGCAATACGTTGTCCATCTATTCCCATTCTACTGCACCATCTCCTTCACTAGACAAAATATCATGCCAACCCATTCTCTAATCTAATTTTGCTCTATCATCAACCAATGTTCTTCCCCTTAGTGCCTTCTTAAATCTTTAATTTGTTACCATTAATGTCTATCCCAGCAGGCCAATCTTCTCACCTGGCAAGTAAGCTTAATTCCCTACCTCCATAAACAAGTGTTACAATATAATACAAAAAAACAGGAAAGATTAAGTTCACAATCCTTTGTTTAAAAAAAGCTTGAAATACTTATGTAGCATAATCACCTTAACCCACTTTGGTAAATTCTTTCTTTTAAGCTTTCTAGCACCAGGAAACTTGATAGAAAAAAAAATTATGCAGCTCAAAAGCACAAAGATCCCCCCCCAAAAAAAAACTGGTTGTGCATACAGAATGACCAGCAAGAGAATGCATGGCAGTAACTTCATCATTGCTTCTAAGCTCAGCTTAACCGTAAGCTTACACAATAGAAAAAAATGCTTGAAAACAACACATAGAGCTATACTTTGAAATTGCAGGCCAGTTATATTTTATATTTTAACTTAATTGAAAGCGGTTACTGCTTTGCAATCAACCATGATTCAATATATATAGCATTAGAATATAAAAAACAGAAAACAAAGAACACGGTTCATTTATGTCGATATTGGCCATGTTTCTCTACAATGTATTGGCCTCACCTTCATCCATATAGTCAAGTAGTCTTTTAGTTTTTGAATTAGTTAGTACAATGTTCTGAGCACTTGCAGTTCCATCGCAGGTCAAATATAGGTTGGGATTTCCATACAATGACAGGGATTCCAAAACTACACTCAATTAGAATTACATTTAGCATAACTTGGAAACACTAGAGATTTCCTTTAATCCCACTGATTGTATAACCTTTACTCTTTCAGTATATTTCTAAAATTAAACAGGAAAAAATATTACCTGAAATCAGCTGAACCAGTAGCTTGAAAGGCTTTACTACTGTATAGAAGACTTCAAAGCAGAACACAACTTGCAACCACATTTAGGTGTTATACTAAAGTTCAATTTATTGGCATGCTCAACCAAGTTATTATTTTGCCTACACAGTAGCAAAAATGTTAACAGCACAGCACTAAAATCAGAATCATTTAAACATAACAATGTGACCACCATGTTGAAGAATATCCTTGGTTTCTAATAACCTGAGAATATGTTATAAAAATTTCATTCAAAATAACTTCAACTTGACCAGCCAAGTACATAGAACATCCTTATCATGGCATTCTTTGATGTAGGGTCAGATCTAAATTATAAAATTGATACCATTAAATTCCTTTAAAACATTATCGAAGCCCACATTCTTCCCCTTCTCGTCAATCCCCTGCATCCAGCTTGCCCACCACCTTTCTGACCGCTATTCCTCTGTTCTCCCACAATTCCTAAAATTAAATTTACATAACTATATTCTTAAATTCCTTTACAAGCATTTCACCACCTCTCTACCTAGCATTACCATCTGCTCCTACCATCCACTCCTGCCCAGTCTTCCACGCCACAATGAGAGCTAAAATGAAAAATTCATCCCCAATCTAACTAATTCAAAACTGTCGACTATTTCATTCCTGAACATCAATGACATCCAGGTCTTAATTGGCATGAAATGCCCATCTGATTTTTTGAGTCAGTGTCAATGACATTGACAACACCTGCTTTCTTGAACTCATGTTCAAAACCACATCCCATTTGTTTATTTGCAATCTAAGGTCTGATTTATCAAACAAGAACAATATTTGACAGCCACTAAGATGAGCCCATGTCATGTACAACTAGAAATCCACCAAGCTTACCATGATCTTCAACATCAACAAAGCTCTTGGGATTCTGATCAAGAGGTAACAGGATTCTATTCAAGGAATAAGAGATAACCTCACTCAAAGTCATCAATGATGCAAGCCTTGTTCATTAAGAAAAAGATGTATGTTGATTGTTGCACCACCAATTAAAGTATACGGGCAAGTTCATGATAGAAAAAGTAAGAATCATGTGTTCTTCTATACTAAAAAGGCCTAAGCCTGAAACAAGGGCTGATGTCATCAATGAATCAATAATAGAAGGTGATAGAATGTTGGCAACAATCTTCAGCCATGTGGAACTTCATGTTAGAGGAGGGAGTGGAGGCTTTTTGAGAACTATCACGATTCAATGCCTAATGAATATAAACAAATATTAGACGGAGCTAGTTTTGCTCACAAGTGAACCAAAGTGTAATAAACGAGATTTTTCTTTCCTCATGACATCAATTATCTTATTTGGACAACAACAGCATTTCACATCTCGTGAGAAATGTTCTCTAAACTTTCTCACACATCTCTCAACTTTATTCTCTTTCTTTGCCTCACATCTTTCTTCCTACCCACTTCCTACTCCTAACAATTTGCATCCTTCTCACTCTCTCCATCACACATTTCCTAGTCAAATGGTGGCATGACCTTCTTAGAATTCACATATATTTGATTGGATAAATTCAATGAGAGGCAAGTACATTGATCATAGATCTCAAAGCAAAGATAGAAGAGGAATATATTAAAAAATGAGGAGAATTCAAACATAATCTAAGAATTATACAGAATTTCAACACAGAATATTATTCTTGATTTGATTCATCTCTCAGTTGATTTCATCCAACATACAATGCTTCCTTGACTATGCCAATTAAGATTGTTTACTAGTTGAAGATTGTCATCCTTCATTGTCAATCCAACATGGCTGCACTTGCACTTGGTCGTCAAAACTCTACCTTGAAGAGGGGCATTTGATTTAGAATTAACTTTAATAAAACCCCCTTTAAATTCTAATGACTAAATCTAGACCTAACATTAAATCTAAAACCTAAAATAATTAAACAGAGGATTAATAATGGGGCAAACCACCATTAGATTTTTCATCACTCAAGGTCTCTTCTCAAAAGGAATTTTACTCGAAAAAATGTTATTTTTCAAAATGATCAAGATCTATAAGATGATTTCACAAAGCTCTCTCAAGTCTCTTTATTAGACAACTTAAGGAGGCCACAAGAGTTATATTTAAATAGAATGAAATATTCTTGCTATCTTCCATCTTAGTATTGTCATGGCCCTCTTGAAACTCAAGAAGATTTTTGCAATGATCCTTAATAACATGAACATGCACATTGGTGAGAGATATCTCAAAGTAAAAATATAAAAGGACTTTAAGAGGATAAAAGGATTCAAATAGAATCTAAAGCTTACCTAAGGCTTCAACCTAAAAAATTCACTATCTTGATTAGATCTACCTCTCACAATCTCACTTTCAATTTGTATGAGAAGAAACCATTAAACAACGCTTCTTTAACTATGCCCATAAAACACCCTCAAATTTCTCAGTAGTCGTAGAGAATCGCTCCATCATTGATCAACCATTATTACACGTGATTAGTTATCAACACTTGACTTTGGACATGGCACATTGAATTCAACTTTTCTTTGAGGAAATACTGTGTGGAGTGGCCAAATCTAATTATTTACAACAAATCTAAAACTTAATGAAATAATGCAAGACAAGGCAAGAGTTATTGGCTTTTCCTTAGAGTCCCTCACTAAAGCTCTCCCCTCTAAAGAAGACTTCACCTAAGAGAATTTTATTCTTCAAAAAAATCAAAATCCTAGGATAGAACAAAGTATTATTGTTATCATAAACCTTCATTCTAGATCTAATAGCAAAAAGTGATAATATTTTTAATGAATTTCATCCAAACATTAATCTTCCTTGAAAATAAATATAAACATCCATCCTCACAAAATCATCCATATTTAGTATTTCAAAAACCAAATCATCCTAAGTTGAATGCGCTACAAAAAAATATGGATCCACTTAAAACAACCAGATTGAGCAATCCAATCACAACAATGAATTGTGTAATCTTCTCTTCAACCAAAAACACCTTTTGTTATAATATCCAATCAAGAAACCAAACAATATGGTCCATTTAATCGGATCATCCAATATAACATTTTTTGTACTTGCTTCCATTGCCTAGTATTGATTGCAATCCTTTTCTCCATTACTTCAATTGACTCCCACCAAACTTTTCTATCTTGAGATGTGTCACCTTTAGTTCCTCCAAGGGCATCCTACCATGACCTCAAGTGATTCCCAATTGCATTCCAACTAATCCATATTCTCTCGAATCATGTTACCACCTAAATTTTCTTCAAACAGTTGATTGACCTTTAAGGAAGCCAAAATAAAAAACTCAACTTTTCTTTTTTACCTATAAAACAAGAATTAACTCATGATGAGGACAACAACCACAACTCACATCTCGTAAGTTGCACCAAGTAATCCCTCTCTTACATGTCTCTTGCCTTTTTGCTCCATGTTCTCTCTCTCTATATCTCTCTCTCTCTCTCTCCTTTACATAGTTCACATCGTTCTTTCTCTCTCACTCATCCTACCCATTTGGTGGCATGATTTTTTTAATACCAATAAGCTCTACAATGGAGAAACTTGACAATAAGCATGTGTATTGATGATAGGTCTCCTAAAGTAAGGGCAAAAAAGGAATAGGTTACAAGCCTAGGAGAATTCAAAATAAAATCAAAGACCTAACTAGGGTTCCAACAAATAAGAATCCCTATTTTGAATCAATCCATCTTGGTCAATCTCTTCCTTTGATTACCATGGGAAAAATACACTATACAATTTGAGTAAGCCCTTGGAACTCCCACAAATCACTTAACTATTGTAGACAGCCACTCCTTTGTCATCGATCAATGATTGCTTCACTTTTGCTTGGCTACCAAACTTTTTTCTCACTTAGGGAGGGAGGTTGATGGGAACTAGTCAAGGGTTTGTCACCACTCAAGCTCTCCTTTCCAAAGAGGATTTCATTTTAGTGAATCTTATTTCTCAAAAAATCAACATAACTTCACATTGTTTCTCTAAGTTCATTTTATAGGCCAACCTAAGGAGATTATATATAGAGATTCATGGAGATGCATTTATTTGATTTGTTATCATAGCTTTTCATCCTAGATCTAATGAAAGAAAATCAAATCTTCATGAACTCCATCTAATTCCTAAAGAACTTTCAAAGTTAATAGATTTAAATCAAATCTATTCTAGACAAATCCTAATTATAATGTCAAAATGCCCAAGTTGGGAGGTTTGATCTTTTATATTGCCAAAAACTATTCCATAGTTCTATCATCTAGTCCATACATCAAAAGGTTCACTCCCTATCACCAAATGATCTAATTTACAATTTATTTGTGCTTGTTCCAACAACTATTAATCCTAGGATAGTTCTCCATGACTTCAAGTGATTCATGTTTACTTCTCCATCATGAAAAGTATCTCCCTTGAATCCTTCAAGAATTTTCCACCATGGCTTGCTTACTAGATAAGCTTGTTTTCAATAGGAGCAACTATGATTTTTCATTGTTGCACTCATCTCAAAAATTTTGTTTCATGTACCCTTCACCTCAACAAAAGTCATTCTAATTAAATGCCATTCTTTGTATTAGACATAACAATAAATTAAATTTTACCTTGATGCTTGATGGAAACACTGTGATAACACAACAAATCAAATGCACTCCACTTCTCCACTTAGCGATATCACATCATTCCCCAACAATTTACTAAGGCAGCATGCCAATTTGTTGTTCACAACAACAAAACAATTGTCCACTAACTTTTAGCAACCTATCTTTAAAAATCATCACTTTCCAATCCAACAAAATAATTAGACTACAACCTAACCAAGATATTTCATTTTGCTCCACGTTAAGTGTAAACAGACTAAAGTTTTGATTGCAAGTAAAAAATAAATTGTCAAAGTTATCTTTAGCTTAATGCAGAAACAAAACAGCGCATTTTGTGATAATAGAAGTGTATGATCTATGACATTTTATATATTGTAACAAAACATTAATGACATATTTATGATGTTTACTCATTATTGTATGTTGTATTAACAAATAATATACGTTTGAAGATAAAATAGTTTCAGTAGCTGCTGTGGTTTTGCTTATGTAAACAGTTTAGTTTATATATGTTTACAACAGGACAGCTGTGATAGTGATAATAAATAGTTTCATTTTTTATTCTATTAAATGATTTCTTTGTTTGAAAATGGGCAAAGAAAAACTATTAACTAAGGTTCATCCTTGATGCACAATAATTCAGCTTGAAATCCTGTTTAGCAGATCAAGGCTTGACAAAGTTTTAAAAAAGACGAAAATAGCTACCCTAAATTTATGATTAAAAAAGCATAAAGAAAAAGTGTCATAAACAAGGGTATAAGCACCAACATCACTAATGGAAATAACAGACAATTGTAACGAATATCTAATGAAATATAGTCCATAATTCATTGTTTTAGCTTCAAAATCTAAGCATGCATAACTTACTTCTTGATAAACATGCAAGTTGAAGATCAAAAGTATCAACTGCTTGACAAAACCGTTAAATGTGTTAACAAGTTCCATTGACCAATACACAAAATGTTGGAACTTTCTAATCAAAGATTGAATACCAATAACTTTTGGACACCTTTGATATTACTAAAGAAGGGTAAGAGGCACTTGTTGTCAGTTGAAAACCACAAAGTGTTCTGATGATTTTTGCAAACAATGTACCTTTTTTATGAAAAAATAAAGCTCCAATTGAAATTGCAATGAGTTGGACACCGCAAGTGCAAACACGATTCATACAACCAAATGAACCCTTATCACCTGCGGCACACAAATCTTTGGAATTTGATGAACTATGAAGTGCAAGAGCTTCAACATAAACAAGCCTATTTTAAGGTTCCAGATTATCAATAGTTTTGAAAAGATAACAGAAACCTATAAAGCAGATCCTCAAGAACTTAAAAATTTAGGAAGTCTCAAAATTCAGTGAGACAATTTGTTAAGGAGCTAACAAATATTGTCCTTCAACAAAATGGACACCATTGAAAAGAATCTTGATGATGGGATAGGATAGCTCACTTCATCTAATATTACAGAAGCGTTTCAGTAATAAAAGATCACACATTTTTCAAGAATAGGACCAGTACAAGTACAAAATAAGTACATCAAGTGTACTTAATTAAGTTAATAATTTATAAGTAACAAGCAAATCTTCCAACAGAAATATAACTCCCTCACTCTTTTATCAAATATAGCACTTCATCAATAAAATGATACAAACGCTTCAATAGACATCCATTAGATACAACACAAGCTCTGTTACACCTTTATTATTTCCAATAACCAAAAAAGAAATACATATGGTAGTAAGAGAACCAATATGTAGCAATTCAGCTAGCTAAGGAGGTTAGAGCAGAAACTGGAATTAGGACAACAAGAACCAAACCATCCTAATACAAAAAAAAAATAAAAAAACTCAATTTTCTAACAAACTAAGTCATGAGCATGGTTAACTCATTAATAACAAGCAGGCTCAACCCATCTATGTGATCGCACATCAGCAAACGAAGAGACCTCCCTTGATTCTTGAGAAGCAGTTGCCATCACAATTCTTCAAGTAATTTTAAGAAGGCAAATTTGCACACCAAGGGTTTGATACCTTGAATAGACTAGAAACCTGCATCTTGACCTCAGAACTCACACCATTTACTTGATGAAACTCCATGAGCCTTTCATATCATTTCAGCTATTTGGAAAATGGTAATAACAAGAAAAACAGAATGATCTGTAAATTCTAGGAAGAAAATGATATTATGAGATCAAAAACCATAAGAAAAATAAACTATCAACCAAGCCAAGTCTTTCAAGTGTCAGCATCACACTGTATAGGCCCAGACAAGTTGATGTGACCTGCTCTCCGGTTGTGAGTCACAACCATCCTGCATGACCAACAGATATCAAAGCTTCACCAACCCAAAAGAAAAAAATGCTTCTATTTCTGAGCTCTGGCTTGAACCACTCACATTGTGGCTGAGTAATAATTAAGTAGATGCTCTTCCACTTAACGATTGTTCTTAAGTTCCATCCAAAGCACTTCAGGTATAAGAGAGAAATCCTAAATGAGTAGCAATGAACGGGTTCACTTAGACATAAGAAGTTAAATACGCAAATGTCTGCCACCCTTAAAGATTAATAAATAGATCAATAGCATATAATGCACTACGGTTGAAAAAATAAGACGATAAAAATGGAAATCTGCACTAAGCTGAAAACATCTACCAACTTAGCACTCCTTATGCTTGGCAACACTTCAGACAGCCTCCTTCCCATGTAAGAAACTGCTGTAGGCACTGAATTAGACATTAATTGTTGCTGCCAAAGAGTAAATGATACCCAACAATGACTGGATAGGAAAAATCATGAGGCTGAATATCCTTGGGGGGAAAAATGAAAAAAACTCAAATTGTACATTCTAAATATAGACAAGCTTAGAATTGACAATCAGAAAAGTGATTCTTAATATCTAGCTCTACATAAAAAATTTAAGAAACTTATCCCCAACTTGGGAAAGAAATTTCTAAAGTTACATAACCTCATTACTTCGGCTGCAATGCCAGAGAAATCCTCAATAAAACACCAAAAATTTTGAATGAGCTTTCTTTAACCACCTAGCAGAGATATTTGAACCACTGGACTTCCATTTTGAAAAGATTGAAAACAAGATATTAAAACAGATTCCTTTTGAAGTAGCTTATCCTACATTGATGTCATAAAAGCTGTCTTTAACATAGCTCAATTCTAACATTCCAGATTGAAAGGTGGACGAAATTCTCAGCGGCATAGAAGGAAAATTGCTGCTTTCAGCTCAAGAGAGTCTTTTCACATTTTTAACTTGAGGACCAATGTAATCTCTCTATGGAATTTCTTCCTTGAAAAAGAAGCAATCAGAAATGAACAACAGATGTTTATGAATCAAAGTTCACCAAGAAGGGAAGTTTTTTGCCAGTAACCAATTATTCTCTAGCTATCAGGGAAAAATGACACCATTTAATAGCCTTAAAGCCTGATAACCATTTGAAAAAGGCCTAAAAGCTTAAGTTTACAGAGGTTTTACAAAGGCCTGGTAATGAAATAAGCCTGATTCGTTTTGCATGCCAACTAGCAAAAGCAATTGCTGTGCTGTAATAAATAGTGTTTTAGCTTCTGCAGCAAAAACATAATTCTTAGAACGAAACTTGACAGTTCCAGCTCCCATAACATATGATGCATTGATGACTTCAACTTAAAAGCTTAAGCTCGTAAGTTGTGGACCATCATAACCTTTATAGGCTAATGCAAGAAAGAAAAAAGGATTTTGAAGGTTTAACAGCTTTATCATGGTAGGTTCCTGACATTCAGTTGCAGCCCTAAATCAACCTTCACACAAAGTTAAAATGCCCTTTCATTTCTCAGACCTTTTGAGTAGGCCATAGAACTCCAGCAATGGTAAAACTTCAGTTAATTGACATGATGATGTAGCAGAGAAGTAGCAAGTGCCAAAGGAATATGCCTTACTGATCTGAACGTTAGTTGGCAAGGACACAAAGGTAAATTTACAACAAAAAGTATAACCAGGTCAACAACGCCTTCAGCAATAATGACCCTGCCATAGCAACAGAAAACTGCAGTTTTGAAGAGCTCACTTTTCTTAAACACAAGCAAATAGCATCATAATTGCTTGCATATGACAAGTAAACAAATAAGAACATGCACAAGGACCGGAATAAATGGCACTACGGTATAAACCCAAAAAAAACACTAACCCAAATTTGTCGCATTCCAAACTATAAACCATTTTCAATGTGTGGCCAATAATTTAAAGCACCTAATGCTACTCAACACAACTGAAAAACAGTACATGAACAGATCTAACTTAGAGTATTTAATCCATTAGCAAAGAATCTTCACAAATGCAAGGATACAACACTTGCATAATGCTGAATGAACAATATGCATATTAGAAAGATTCATGATGAATAACCTTCATTCATCAAAATACAAATCTGCTGGAAGCCACTTCAAATTTATTTGATTTTTAAATTAGAATTTCTCAATTAAATTAGGATGGGTAGACCAGTCAGTTAATTTTGCTCTTATTATAGTACACCTCTTAATAAATTTTGCAATTTAAGCCTTCACAACTAGTTCTAATCAAGGTTCGAGTTTTAGTTTCAGTTTCAATTTAAATCTCTTAGCCAAATGGTGATGCTCTTGGTTTCAGATTTTTTTAATTTAAATTTGACTTTTCTGAAATCAATTATGTTTAAATTATTAAAAAATATAAATATAACTAAAAAATTAATATATATATTTTAAATATAGATATATATATACTATGAAAGATATCTATATATATATCTATATATATATATAAGATATCTATATATATATCTATATATATATATATATATAACATAATGTAAAGTTTACAGAAAATAAAACAATAAACATTTATTGAGAATCAAAGCCAAACTCCATTAATAAAAAAAAGACAACTACATAATTATACAATCTTTGCATTAATCTTATCTAGAAGATAAATTAAAAAATAATTTAAAAATAAAGAAGGAAGTGTGAAGCTGCTTGGAATTGAACAAAAACACTTAATTACATGATAAAAAAAACTTGATGACAATATTTCCTAATAATGCATATATAAAAGAAATAAAAAT
This sequence comes from Vanilla planifolia, assembly GCA_023846275.1. Classification (NCBI taxonomy): domain Eukaryota; kingdom Viridiplantae; phylum Streptophyta; class Magnoliopsida; order Asparagales; family Orchidaceae; genus Vanilla; species Vanilla planifolia. Next base: position 9,163,551 of record CM043874.1, on the reverse strand, counting down.
AAAAATAAAAAAATTTAATAGATGGATTTTCTAGGTACTGAATTCAAAGCATTTGTTATATAAACTAAAGTATTTAATCAATTAAGGTATTTGGTTAACTATATCCTAATCATACTTCATAAAGTGAAGTATTGGAATTTGATCACCAAACCTGTAGCCCTCCCACAGCAAATATTCAAATGGTGGTATTGTAATTTGATCACCAGACTTACAGCCCTCCCACTGCAAAAATTCAACCGCTTACCACTGTGTTGCGCTCCATTTTTTGAGTATATATTTATAAATTTTCTAGATATAAAAGTGGTACCAGAAAAATGTTAAAAACAATTTTAAAACTTTAAACCAGAAGCTAAAACCAATGAAGATTCTAATTTTATTTAGTTATTGGTCAAAATTGTTGAATGTGTCCCTATTACTAAAATGGAAGGAAATTGGCATATGTGCTTTCTCTTACATGATGTGCGTTGTGGAAAACTAAATCCCCAACCAGAAGAGAAATTTGACATTTAATCATCTTTTGCATAGCATGGAAAGAAATAGACCATGTCACTGTCTTGTACATAGCACAAACAAGACTGGGATATAAGATTTTGTAAGCAGCCCTATTGTTGAAGAAATCTGGGTGTCTCTAGTCCACAAAAGCCTTGACTAACTATGATCAAACTTGGCCCACCAATAAAAACACATGAGTGCTATTTTTCCTTTGGCCAACTGTTAGAATCCATTCAAGAAAAACTACCATCAGTCATAAATACCATAAAGAAAACAACAACAAAAAAAAAAAAAAAAAAAAAAAAAAAAAAAAAAAGATCTCTAACATATAAGTTCCACAACTTATACAAGAGACCTCGAGGTCACATGACAGACTATTTCCATTATGCCAAAGGTCCCTTTCAAACCTACAAGATTATCCCCAAATAAAATTAAAAATGAAAATATCCATCTGCTATATCATGGAGAACAGAACTACAAATAAAAGGTAAACAAAAGCAAAAGTTTGTCAATTGAATTCTCATGCGATCCGGCCATTAATAAACCAGAAAAATCAATAACTAACCATACACCACACATTCCTTCCATAAATAGAGAGAGTACGCTAAATCCTTATTCAGGCAAAAAAAGGCCTAAGCATCTAATGTCCAGAATTTGTAAATAAAAACTGAGGTAAGCGTCACAACTTCCACTTCCAATATGGAGCAGATCAAACCCAAAGATTTGATTTTAATCAAGAAGTTATAGAAAGTCCCTCGTTCTGGTAATCCAATTATAACCACTATCTAACAAAAACCACAGGACTTCATCATTGCAACAAAACTCTTGAGGATAAATAAAATTGCAGGAGATTTCTATCAAGATCAGCACTGCTAATCCGAACAGGAAAATCACATCAAAGAACTGTAGATAACCAGAAGCAAAGAAGGCTCTGCATACCTGATGACCCGTTTTAAGTATCTAAAAGAACCCCGACCTCGAATTTCTGGTCAACTGCAGCGGTCTTCTCGAAAATTCCTCCGTTTCAATCTTAAAATCAGGGAAATTAGGTATTGGCAGAAAGAGAGAAGAATCGATCGCTCACGGATGCCCCCGGAAGGAAGAGAAGCCAAAAAGCGATGATAAAACCAAGATAGCACGAAATCAACCTAGAAAAAATACCGAACACCCTGCCCACCGCCTTCGGAATATATATAGAATTGAATATAAATATGTTTTTTTTTATTATTTCTTCTATAAAAATCTTTAAAATGAAAAATAATAAACATATATATATATATATATATATATATATATATATATATATATATATATTAACATAATGTGGTAATTAACATAATTCCATAATATTAATATTTTAAATAAAAATTCTTATATTTAGAAATTTAAGATGAAAAAAATAATAAACATAATATAAGAATTTTTATTTAAAATATTAATATTATGGAATTATGTTAATTACCACATTATAATTTGATAGAAAAAGGAATATACAAAAAAAAAAGTAAAACAATATTTTTTAAAATAACTAAATAAATAATTTATCCCAATATGGATTGTTTAGATTATTTTTATGATGATCCAATTTACCGTCAGGTCTGCGGTGATGTAGTGCTCGCTCGTCTCCGTTATTTCATTCTCCCACTCGCCGTCGCCATTTCAACCGCCGAGTCCTTTTCGCGAGCTCCCGAAACTGTTGCTCTATTGATCAAACCATTCCAGTGATGCGATTTCTTCATATTGTACGGCGTATTGTGTGGCCTTCAGTCGTCTAGATTCCTCCAATGGATCCTGGGGCCGATCCAGTGGAATCCCTCCTCCGCGCAGTGAGAGACGCAGTCTCCCCGCTGGAGTTCAGTATTTTACGCGTCACAAAGGATCTACAGTCCCACTGGATGGATTCGAGGAAGGAAGCGAAGGAAAATTCGTTATTTGGAGGATCTTACTGCCTGGCGAAGAAGAAGGTTCTCCAAGAAAAGGCTGCGATCTCTGCCGCGGGTGATGTTGGGAAGATGGGATTACTCTCGGAGAAGACGCCGACGAAGGCATTATTTAGAGCTTTCTCCCGTAAACCTTCTGGGGAGGATAGAGTTGCATTGGCGGCGGAAGCCGTGAGCGACGAATCTTGTTCGAACTGTTTCAGGTTTACTGTTTTGTGGTCTCTCTTGTTCAGCAATGTCGTAAAGGTGTTTCCTAACTCTCTTAGGTGCGTCAAACGATGCTTCATTAAGCCTTGCAGCCAAGAGGACGACGAGCTCTTATCCAGTCCCTTCTGTTTCGAAATTAAAGGGAAGGAGCCGTGTTCCGGTCCCTCTTTTGATAAAGGTTCAGCTTTGCAGGAAGCGGAAAGCTTGCCTTCAGAACTACTACTCTTCTTTGGCTTTGATAGTTTGCGTCAGTGGTCTAAGTCTAGTAATTCGTCTGTCAATCGTGCATCTTGGGTAATTGATCGCATTAAGGAAATTCCAGGCGTTGTTAAAGAGAGGCAAGCAGGAGTTAATGTTTTTCTGTCAAACGTGGGTTTTGCTAAGGTGGGAGGGGCACTGGAGCATTTGGTGGGGTTTGCCCCTTCGTTGAATGATGAGAACAAGGAGCATGAAGCTAATACTCATATTAAGGAAGAAGGTGCTGATAAAGATGAACCTGACTCGAATCCTTCACAAAAACTTGGTAGCAATTTGCTGAATATTCCTTTGTCCAATGTTGAGCGTCTGCGTTCTACATTTCCGACTGTTTGTTTGACCGAGCTTATAGAATTCTTGCCCCAGTTAGGCAAGTCCTCTTCAGAACATCCCGATAAGAAAAAGCTTTACTCAGTGCAAGATTTCTTCCGTTACACTCAGGCTGAAGGTACTATTTATTTCTTAATTTCTTCCATAAATATTCCATCTAGATCTTGTGCAAATCATGGATTTACACTTGATGTTCCCTCTTTTTTATGATAAATTTCTATCCATGGAATTTGAGAATGCACTTCCATAATTAATATAACATATTTACAATTAGTTGTGCATGTATTCCTATAATTTCATGCCAATGATGTCAATTTTTTTAGCTTGTTAGTATCTTTAATATGAAAGATACAAGCATGGAGTTGCACTATCTGATTCATAAGCAATGTATTGATGACCATGATTTTCCTATGTGAGACGATTACTAATAATTAGGTTTCTTGTAATGAATTTTGCTTTTTACGCCAAGAAAATTTGATTTCTTTCATTTATGTTATTGTGTTACACTATTATAGACTAAAAGAAGAATGTTCTCAACATTTGTAGATGCCATAATATTTATGCCATTTTTGTTATTAAATTTTGTTGAACAAACAGAAGAAAATGGAACTATTAAATTGTTGATTTTGCTTCAAATTGAGTATTGACATTTGAGTTGTTTGAATCTATCAGATGGTTCTATTGAGATTTGATTTGATTCAGAAATCATGGTAATAAAGAATGAGAGATTGCTTTAGAAGTTATGGATCTAGCTTTTTTTCCCATATTATTATGTTTTTTAATCTTGAGTTTTAATGTGGAAAGGGCTTAAGCGTGTTATGTTTTATTTAATGTTTCCCAAAAATAAATATTTATAGGATTCTTTGATAAAGAATTTCTTAATTAGTTCATGTAGATTTAGAAGGTTTTTGATTCAAGCTAATTTTATATGATTCATTGGCATTATTTTAATCATTGTTTAAACTTATCCCATCTATTTTCCTTTTGATTGTTAATGCTTCATTCAAGTTGAATGACATGGAAAAGTTTTTTGTTCTCCATTTTGATCATTTCATGCCTACCATGTGTCAATAACTCAGCATCATTTTTCCAATTGCTGTTGTTTTTATATTTTACAGCACAACTGATTACACTAAACCTTAAAAAGTTTTGGCATTGAATAAAATTTAACTTGCATTTATATTACTGCCATAAGCCCATTGATTTTTTTTTATGCAAATTTACCTTATCTTTCCCCCCTTGATTGTAGTCAACTCATGGTCATTTTTTACATTTAATCTTGTGCAACTTCTAATTTGCTTAAATAATTGACACTATCTATTAGAAGGATTTACATGATGTGTTAGTTTGGGTGTAATATAGGGAAGCGTTTTTTTGAGGAGTTGGATAGGGATGGTGATGGCCAAGTAACTTTAGAAGACCTTGAAATTGCAATGAAAAAAAGAAAATTGCCTATGCGGTATGCTCGAGATCTATTGCGTCGTACCAAGAGCAACTTATTTTCAAAATCAATTGGATGGAAACAGTTTTTGACATTCATGGAGCAAAAGGAACCAACAATTCTTCGAGCTTATACGACATTATGTTTGAGCAAGTCTGGAACACTTGACAAAACTCAGATTTTGACATCTCTCAAAAGTGCAGGCCTCCCAGATAATGAATCTAATGCTGCTGCTATGATGCGTTATCTAAATTCGGATACTGATGAGTCAATTTCGTATGGTCATTTTCGTAATTTTATGCTATTGCTCCCTTCGGATCGCCTTGAAGAGGATCCTCGGTTAGTTGAAGTAATTTTCTTGGTAATTATGTTGAAATTCAATTATACTTGTTTTTACATTTTTTGTTTTCCAAGTTTCTTATTTGATTTAAGTTTCACCCCTAAGTGGATCATATATAGTGTTTTTCCCCTTTCAATTTGTTCCAACTTTGTACTTGTCAATGCTATTTAGTTGTAATATTCAAACCTCTGTGTCTCTATTCCTCCTTCTCTAACTATAATTTTAGTTTCCAATATTAGAGATATTAAATTGATGAAGGTCAATCATTAGAAGAACCATTTATTAATGAATGACAAGTCAAGTTCAAGCTTATTACAAGAAGAAAAACAAAAATCTAATCAGCAAAGGCCCAAGCAAACAAATATCTCACCTATGGTCATGATAGCCCACTTCAATATTCATGCATAACACTAGAAACATTAGAGAAAAGATTCAAAATTAAGAGAAAATTCATGATTGGAGGAAATTCCAAGATCTTGCATATTCTTTTATCAATGCTCTTTTATGTTATTTTTATTTATAAAAATAGTCTTTAAGATTTTAATGATCCTCTTATTAAATCTTTTTTTCATAAATCTTTCTTCTTTTTAATATTTTTTTTTAAGTATTAAGGGAAGTTTAAACTTTTTCTTTTATCATGAAGGTAGGTCTTTATGTTCTATATACTTGACTTTGTTGTAATAAGCCTATTTAAAGTGATGAATTATGAAAAAAAGCATAATTTGATATTTCTAAATTTGAGGAATTTCTCACAACTAATCTCATTTGATAACTTGGTTCTTCAGAATTTTGTGATGACCTTTCAATTGTAGTGCTCTTAATAACAACCTATCCACCCCTTTGCCCACAACCCCTACCTTATGACTCTGCTTCCTCCTTGGCCTCAACCCCATGGTCTAATGTCTTTATTGGGCTCAATTATTTTTTATATCAAAGCTTAAAACAATTCAAAGGTTGGAGGATGACTTCCGCAGTATACGTTGGAAGAATCATCTGGATGATATTGAAGGTCTTCTAGGATTGAGAGTCATATTTGCTTGGTGTGACTATTGTATGGAATATTGTATTGTATAAGCCTTGTATTTTTCACTTGTGGCTATTTAAGATCTAGTAAGTAATCTAAAATCATATAGATAAGATAACTCATATCTTTAAAGTTAAAAACTTTGTGCTACTACCAAGTAGTTGACTCACCAAATAAGTCAACTAATCAACCTTTACAACCTAACACATCCTTGAGTGTCATATCATAGATAGATTTATTGAAACATCTTATTAATCTTGTTAAACATTTGAAGCATGAACCAAGAAAGTTCTGCAAATTTGTAAGTGTAGCATATTTCACATAGCCATCAAAAGTCTTTTTTTAGTTGAGTTGCATTGCATCCTTTTTCTTTCTCACTTTTTTCATTTTCTCAATTTATGTGCTTGTCTCTTCCTTTTTTAAACATATTTACTCTTTGCATTACATCATTTGCATAGCATGCTTGTCCCCACCTCACGCTTACCCCAACCTCCCTAAAAAAGAAGAAGAGGAAGTCCAAAGTGTGATAGAAAATCTAGACCAAACTTTGAGAGATGTAAAAACCAAAAATGATCATTGCTTCCACCAACTCCTAGCCATAGACCAATAGAAGGTCGCACACCGACTTAGACATATAACGTCCACCCCGTCCATCCTTAATAATTTAACTGATGAGAATGTCTTATCTCAATCAAAGATATTAAGTTTAGTATTCATAACCACAAAAACTGACATTATAGTTTAGATCATGACATATATAAGAAGATCTAAATATATGTTGCCTTCTTTGATTATGCCCATAATTATGATAAATTCTTAAATTAGTTCACCCAAATACATGACTTGTTTGGTTGGAATGGTATTGAACAAATGACATATGCATGGATAAAGTTAATAGGACATGCCTATAAAATATTATAGGTAGAATGCCAATGACTTGTCTTAAAATGAAGGCTTTCCTTTGCACAAAGTTTTGTCTCTATCGTAGTAAAAAGTTGCATGGACTACTCCAATTATGATAACAATCTATGTTTATAAATGAATATTTAAATACCTTTGATGCACTATGATAAATTGACCTAAATTTTGAGCCTTACTCATACATTTTTCATTTTAGTTATGTCAATCACACTTCGCTATCCATTATACCGAGATATCTAATCTCAATTAAGATGTGTAGTTATGAAGACAAGATTTGGTGTCACGTTCTTCTGATGGATGTCGAACATATCCCTTTAGGTTGACCATGGTTATCCATTTTGGGTACAAAAATATTTATGTTTTCAACTTAAATAAAAACCTTAAAGTTGTTCTAATTAATATCTTTTAATAAATCCTCCTATACATCACTCAAACTATTAATCTAGAAACCCACAAAGACATCAATTGATAGTCTTAAATCTACACATTCAAACTAGTCTGAGCATTCCCAAACCAACTCTTGCCACTCTACAAATGCTTAAGGAAAGAGTTTCTTAACACATCTTTTCTAAATATTTACTCACAAAAGAGATAGTATTTAACCATCCCAAAGTTCCCTACCCACACATGATGTCTAACTTTTTGCAAGAATATAGTGATGCCATCTTAAATGACCTACCTGATGAGCTGCCTTAGATGCGATTTATACAACATTGTATTGATTTTGTTCCTAGTTTTCATCTTCTTAACCTCTCTTATTACCAAATGAACCATATCAAGTATGCATAACTAAAAAAAATTTGATTAGTTGTTAAGAAAATGTTTCTTACAAGAAAGCCTTAGTTTATATATAATAACTACATTATTGACCACCAAAAAGGACAACTCTTGGAGAATATGCATAGATATAAGAGTGATAAACAAGATAACAATAAAATATTGATTTCCTATCCAACAATTATATGATATGTTAGACATTATTTCGAGTTCTAAGTTCACAAAATTTGACCTTAAAAGCAATTATCACAAAATTCACATCCAACATGGAGATGAATTAAAAACCACTTTTAAGATCCCCATGGACCTGACACTTACATGAGATTAATGAACACCATATTTCAATTCCTAGAAAAATTCTTTATAAAATATTTTAACGACATCCTTATTTTCAATCTTGAATAAGCACACATACTTAACACACCTTTGTGTCGTTTTAAAGAATTATGTATAGAGAAGCTTTACTTCAATTTAAAAAAAAATATATTTTTTGTAAATTGATGTTCTTTTTTTAGGTTATATTATTTCCTCTAAAGGAATTTGAGTTGAGTTGTTGAAACTTCACACCATTTTAGATTGGCACATCCTTATTATTATCACTATCATTAAGAATTTTTAAAGTTTAGCCAACTTCTAACATAGATTTGTTAGTGAATTTAGTTTAATTTCATTGATTTGGTAAAGAATACTAAGTTTTATTAGAATCTTGAGGTTGAAAAAACATTCCTATTATTGAAGATCATAATAAAATCCTCATCGGTTGAGGTTATTTGATGTTTTAAATACATTTGAAGTTAAATGTGATGCATGTGATCTAAGAATAAGTGGATATTGATACAAGAGCATCATCTAATTGCTTATTTGGTGAAAGTTTAAATGATGCAAAGAAATGATATTCCACCCATGAGAAAAAATTTTATATGATAATAAAGACCTTGTGACATTTGAGGCTACCTTCTCATGATCTAAAGTTTACCAATGCGCAAAAGTTTTAGTTAGAAATATGTCAAGTAAGTCGAGTCCTTAAAAGATTTTTCTTTTGCTCTTAAACATAAAACTTGGGGTACATAATAAAGTATCGCAAATTGATCTAATAATTAATACTTTGAAATCCAAGCTTTGATAAGTTAAAGGAAGAATATTTGAATTGTCCAAAATTTCAACTATTTTATTTAGAGTTATGTGATAAACCAATTTTTATATGTTCATCTTTTATAATTTCTAATGATTATTTGTTGCAAAGTAGACAACTACGTATTCCACGATCATCCTTAAGAGAATTTTGATCACTAAAATGCATTCAAGAGGAATTGCACATCGTACAAGGCATGATAAGACTTTATTTATTGGAGTTCAAATTTTATTTATCCTATTCTAAAAAAGGATGTATAAAGGATCATTCAATGATTCTACACTTGTCGATAAGCATAAACTAACAAGAAACACACAAGAAAATATATAGTTGTTCTAATGCCTTATAAACTTTGGGTTGATCTCTTCATGAATTTTGTCATAGGTTTACCCCAAAGCCCCCGACCAACACAATAGTATTTATGTTGTAGTTGATCATTTTCTAAAATGGCATACTTTTTTCCTTGTCCTATAGCTAATGATGCCTTGTATATAGTCAAATTACTCTTGCACAAAGTCATTAGATTGCACAGTTTACCATCAACCATAGCACTAGAAAATATTGTGAAAACTATTTGACACAATTAAAATTATCCTCTTTCTTCCACCCAAAAATAGATGGTCAAACCTAAGTAGTGAATATAACATGAGGAGCTACGCATCAATGCCTCGTAGAAAAAAATAAAGGAGTACAGGACTTGCATTTACCGACCTCAGAATTTGCGTATAGTACTATTTCTAAAACCATGAAATAGTCCCCCTTTGAGATTGTTTATGGTTACAATCTTAAGAGATCACTCAACTTGGTTTCCATTTGCTTGCATGCTTTTTAGATTTTGTTTTTACTTTTACACATGATTTTTAGATTACGAATGAACAAGGAATCAAACTACAGAAAGCAATATCAAATATGTTGATGTAGTAAATCATACCAATTCTTTTAAGAAGCATGCTCAAAAAGGTTGTCTTAATTAGTGTTAAATTGGTGAGATATACTTTCACAAATTCAAAAAATTACATTCAAGAGCCTATGGGTTATTTAAAATTCTTAGAAGATTTCGCATTAATATTTATGTTTTTTATTTGTCTCATGATTATTTATTAATCTAATCTTTAATATGAGTAATATTTTGTCTTATCAAAGAATATTTGTAGTTTGATAGCATGTACGAAAATTATAGTACTATTATTCTGAGGATCGATTGCTTTTGTTATCAAAACCCAACTTTCTAGAGATTGAGGGCATTATCTCTAATAAGATTTGTTTTAGTCTTGATAAACCTCAAGTTCCATATTGAATGGAGAGACCAATGTTCTTCAAAAGACACATGACTAACACATGAGGACCTACAACAAAATTGACTTTGTGGAGCAAAGTTTTTCTTAGTTGCATGGAATTGATGCGGGACAATTAATAGAAAAACTAATTATTAAAAAATGGTAAATCAAGCATAAGCTCATTACAAGAAGTTTGACAAAGGCTTAACAAGGAAAAACTCAAGCAAACAAACATTTCACTTAATGGATCATAATTCATAATAACCTACTCAATATTCATGCATAACATCAAGAGCCTTGGAGGAAAATTCAAAGTTTAGAGAAAAGTTTCAAAATTAGAAGAAAATTCAAAAAACTTTGGAAGAAATTCAAGATCTTAAGGATTTTTTTAATTTTCTTTATATATTTTTATTTATGATGATATTCTCTTATCAATTCTTTTTATTTATATTTACTCATGAATTTATTCTTCATAAATCTTCTTTTCAATTTTAATGCTTTTTTAGCGTCAAGAAAAATTTAGACTTTTTCTTTCGTCATGTAGATATGTTTTCATTACCTATCTATTTAATTTTGTTATAATAAACCTATTTAAAGGTCATGAACCATAAAAGAAGTTTATTTTGTTATTTTAAAATATCGAGAACTCTATTACAACTGATCTCATTCTATGTCTCTCTTTGAAAGTTCTTTGCAGCCTTCTGACAATAGGTGTGCTTACTGACAACCTACCCACCCCTTTTCCTTCTATCTCTCTTTTATGATCCCTACCTGACCTTAACCCTATAGAGTCTGAGTTTTACATTAAGCTCCATCATGAATAGTCAAGCAAGCATAGATACAACAAGCATGCACTTTAGAAGTCCTTGTTCTTTGATCCTAAATAGTTTAAGGGCAGGAAAAAGTTGTGAGATTAATTGATATTTGGAGTTTAAGATGAAGTTAAGCATATACACGAGTCTAGAGGAAGGTGGTTGTTGCATTGTAAGAATAGTTTCTAGAAAATTTTATTTTTTGGGTGGTTAAATCTAGGATAAGTCAAAATTGCATAATTGTTAATCCAATAGTTGTTCAAAAATTTACAATGTCCTTTCAACAAGGTCTATTAAATTTAGTCATGATTGCAAAATCCAAATATGAAGTTCATTAGCATTTGGAATGATTATGAAAGAGCATGAAGGCTTGCATGATACTTGATGCAAATTTGGTCTAATGCACATTTTTTGTGTGAAAATGCTTGAATAAATGAGTCAGTCAGTTTATGATATTTAAAACCTTGACAATTTAATTGTAGTGCTTTTCTAGTGTTCATATTGAATATGTCAAGCTAAAAGAATAAGTTTACACATCTTTTTTCTTTTTGTATTGAGTGAATTTTGTCATTTTCTAATTTTGTAACAATGATACCAACAAACTTTAATTCTACTAGGCAAGGCTTGCTATATAAATCCTCATATAACAATAATATATTCAAATTTTGCTTACATAAAAAATTATTCATGCTCAACTTAGTATGGCATGCCATTCAATACGATAGTCTTTTAAACACCAAATAAACAATATAAACAGTAAAATAATTGTGTATATTTATGAATTGATAAGCTGTTCATCTAGGCTTATCATGAAATATTATAATTATTTGTGCCATCCTTCTAAATCATTCTTCTACATTCATTCATATGTGGCTTACAATAACTTACCAACTTGAATCATCATCCAACAACAAATGTTGTGTTGTGGGCTCATACTCATTCTTGTTTGTGATACATAAGATGTTCTTTAGTCCTTTTTAGTCATATAGTATATCCTATTACAACACTCAAATCTAATTTTGGGCAATTAAAAGAATGATACTTTTTGTTGTAAGTGAAAGATCAATTAAGATATTGCCTTGTGCAGAAGTGTAATTTTTCACCTACTTTTGTACACCAAACACCACATTAAATGTATCTTCGCCATGTGAACATTTAATTTTCAAAGCCATGTAATTCACTTTGGCATGTTCAAGGAGTGTCAACTATCATATGCTCACATGTTAAGGTTGTGTTACATGTATGATCTTTTGTGGGTGTATATGTGTCAATGCTCTAAAACTTTTCTTTCTTGTGTTGTGACCAAGAAATATAATTGCATTGTTTATTTGTGTTGTTTATCAATAAGTGTTTACATAACAGACTATCAAAGAACCAATAGAGAGCGGCCATGAATTTCTAGTTATTTTATCAATATCTAGCTTCGATGACAACTCCCTCATTTTGGAAAGAAGATTTCAAGAAAAATGAAACAAGTCAAAAACAAATACAACCAAATATAATTAAATCTAGTTTGATTAGATTGCATTTGTGCCCTTGAAGATTCACCATTGGAAAACCGAAGTACTTTGCATGCATGATAAAAATCCTTATTTATATTCATCTAGGTAGGTTTTTTTAGTTGCAAATCTTATTTGAAAAAGTACTATTTTACAGAATTGCAATGGAACATTTCCTGTCCAGTTAACAATAATGTCCGACCATGCAAACAAAAGAAAATATCATTCCTAAAGAGAAATATATGATACTCTTTAAATTCAACATGCAAAGAACCTCTTGTATTTGAATATTTTCCTGCTTCGGTAAAACACGAATCTTTCAACTAACTGCATGGATATCTTGCCACCTCATAGCTGAATATCAATTTTGTATTACTCTTAATATTTAAGGCTCATGAACATGTCTCTACTTTTTAATTTCATTTTCATTAGTACACTTTTCTTATGAATTCCCAAATAACTGTATTCTTAACATTAGAGTTGTCCAAGAGCACTTTGTGTGCTGCTGATACGACCTACCAAGAAAGATTCCTTGAATCCATACACCCTTGACATTTAACTATTATATTACATCAGCAATTAACTTTTTATTTGTAAAACTTTTTTCAGCTGTTAAGTTTAAGTTAAATATGAATACGATTTTTCTGTTGCACAACATTTGGCATTTGCTATTAATTAAAAGATGATTTGCGTCACTATCAAGTTTTGCCAATTGTTATATTTTTGAAGTTCTTACTGCAGAAATGTTTGGTTTGAAGCTGCTACCCTTGTTGCAGTTCCCCCACCAGTGGAAATATATACCGAAAGTGTTCTAAAATCTGCTTTGGCTGGAGGCCTTGCATCTGCACTTTCTACCTCTATTATGTATCCTATTGATACAATGAAGGTAAAATAAAAGACTTTTTGCTCCTTTTGTATTGAAATGGAAAAAAAAAATCCTTGCATACATAGTTTAAAAATGAAAGCACATGCAAATAAATGAATTGCCTTCTTCATACGTTATTTGTTTCTTGATAATTTTGTGACACATTTAGCATATTAAAGTTCTGAGCCTTTATAAGATTTTTAAGTGTATAAATTGAATTTATTGTGTGAATGCTATCATAAGTTGATGCAGTATAATTTGTCATATAAGCCAGTAAATGTTTGATTTTTCTTTTGAATTGTTTTTCATGAATCCCCTTTAATCTAATTAGTGGGGCTTCTGTGGTAATGCTGTGCAGTATTGCTCTATGAAAATAAATTTTCATGAAGATAAACAACTTGCTCAACAAGTGTCTTGTCCAAACATAATAAGAATTTGACATGTAATAACAGACTGCTTGTGCTGCAGCTTGGACGCAAACAAACTTGATTTAGGAACAAAGATTTGCTAGAATTATCCTTGCTCATATTTTTATTATCAATTTATTTATAGGTGCTCTCTAGAAAACTGGTGTTGATTAATCACTGGTTATGTTGATTAACAAGCTTCATGCAAGTAGCATAGGATTTTCAACAAGGACAATAAAGTGCACATTTTCTTATTTATGCTCTAGAACAATAGCATTTGATGTTGTGTTTCAACAATTTTAGAAGCTTAAGATCTTATATGCTAAGTTCATCGATTTACCATAAAAGAATGGTTTCATGGAAATGCTAAATCAATTTTTTTGTTATAAGTGTTTCTAGAGTTGTATATTCGAGTTTTGTAATAAATTTGCTAAAATTGGAAGATGAGGAATTATTAATTCCAAAAAAAGGTCCAGCTTAGTGATAATCATTAATAAGTTGGTAACTGTGCTCTAAGTTGACCAACACAAATGGAGTGTAAATAACAAAGGCGTTGAAATTTGTGTGTCGAGGAAGTCAAAGCTTGATGCTATGACGATTAATCTTTATTTATTGTAGAGGTACTCAGTAATATATAGAGAAATCTAATAAACAAGTTATATATTTTATGAATTTATGATATAAGTCATAATGATGTATGATATTTAAATCAATGGATGAAACTGAATTAAGTCAGTATGCCATATAAAGCTTTTCTTATTTACTTTGTATTTTTAGTTGATTGTAGATTATGTGTCATTTATAAAATCCTTAAGAGTTTTAAATAATTCTACTTATTTTTATATTTTTTATTATCTTATTATATAATTTTTTATTTTATTTTTGAATCTAGGTTTAATGTTGTAATCTATTTAAAGACTTGTTATTAAATAGTAAAAAAAAAAGATTGGTTTTGCTTGATATTTCTAGAAACTGTTGTTTCTCATGCATGTGTACACAATCTATATTAAATCGAGGATTTTTTGGATTATCATCTAAATATTCAAATTGTGATTGGAATTCTCTACCATTTTGGTGTCGGAGCTTGGTTGAGATCTAGCTATAGAAGTTTCTTCTGCATCTTTTTCATCATTTTTAATATGAGAGCTTAGTTAAGATTTAGTTACAAAAGTTCCTCTTACCTGTTCTCCATTATTTTTGGTATTAAAGTTTAGTTAAAATTTAGTTGCAGGAGTTCGTCCTATCTATTGTCTGTTGATTTATTGTATCACAACCACCTTCGTGATTTTCCAACTACCAAAACAATCATCATCGATCACTTTATTTTCCTTGATTTCTATGGCTCTTTCCTTAGTATTATTTATAGTTGCCATCAATTTTGCCTCCATCAAGCTGCTGGGAAAAAAAAATAAAAAAATGCCTCAAGTTCTATGCTGTTGACATAGCAACCAGCTATGAGCTCTTATAGCTGCCCTCGGTCTCTTGCATGCATCACTTGCACATGACCTAGCGTCAACCCATATAGCATCACTACACCACCTCAACCGCTCTGCTTCATCCCATCCACTCATAACCAATCGCATGGCATACACAAGCAAAGCCACGTTCACTACTTCTCCCGCGTCCAAAGCAATAAATTGGTTTTCGCCTTCAGAAACCTAGAGCTGCTAAACCAAAGCTCGAGCTTGACCATTCCAACACCTATTGAACTAGCACATGCCATGCATGTGCATTCCTTGCACCAAACTGTCTACTTCATTTAATTGGATGATTGATCGATTAGAATTGGTCCAACCCAACATCAAACCAAACTGTCACATGCCTTGCATGTGCATGCCCAAAGCCAACCCAATGTCAAACTGACTCATTGCTTGACCCGGAGCCAAAGCACGTCGCTCAAACTAAATTGGCCCAAGAATGAACTAGAGCCAGTGTTTAACTTACTTCACAGTCAGTGTGGGAAAGCTTTTCAAAAGTGCTTTTTAGAGCCTTTAGATAAAAGTTTTAGGCAAATTTTGCACCACCTATTGAAAGCACATGAAGATTAATGAGCAAAAGATCTACTCAACTCAATGTTTTGAGCTTTCATATGACTAAACTTCTACGTGTGTTAGACAAAGCATGTGCACAATTGAATCATCTAACCTTTCTTATAATCAGGGCACCTGATGTTTTGGCTTTTGTGAATAACTTATATAAATTAATGCTTAGCATAATAAAGATTCTCTTAGAGTATAATTTTGAGACAATTTCTCTTGATAGGGTGGGCTTATATAAGAGAATTGTATCAATAGATAATATTTAGCTAATCTAGTATGTCATATAAGATTTTTTTTATTTATTTTGTATTTTTAGTTGATTATGAATTGTGATTAGTCATTTATATAGCTTTTAATAATTTTTAGTTATTTTTATATTTTTTATTATTTTATTATATAGGGATATTTTTTATTTTGTTTTTTAGTATAAATTTAGTATTATAATCTATTTAAAGTTTTACTATTGAATATAAAAAAAAATTAATTTTACTAGATATTTTCAAAAATTACGACTTCTCATTATGCATGCGTGCACAAACTAGATTACAATCTGGGATTTTTCAAGTTGTGATCCAAACAAACAAATTATGATTAGGATTTTCAACATTTTGGTATCAAGGTCTAGTTGAGATATAATTTTAGTAGTTTCTCTTGACTTTTTTTATCATTTTTCACCATCGAATAAGTTATTATCTTAATGTCGTAGGTCATATGATCATAAAGCTCAATATTTGTAGAGGCATAAATAATTGATCAAATTTTTTGTAGAATACAATACTCCAATATGAAACAGTTTCTTAGAGTATAATTCTATGAAATATTTTCTCTTTATAGGTTAAGCTAATATAAAGTAGTTGTATTAATAAATAATATTAAGTTAATCTAATATATTATATAGGATTTTTTTTATTTATTTTATATTTTAGTTAACTATGGGTTGTAATAAGTCATTTATAAGATTCTTAACAGTTTTTAGTTATTTTTGCATATTTTTATATTTTTTTATTATTTTAATATGTAAGGATAATTTTTTATTTAGTATTTATTTAAAACCTTATTATTTAATGAAAAAAAGAAGATTAACTCGACATTTTCAGAAATTATGATTTCTCCTTGTGGGTTCGTGCATAACCTGGGTTATGATCTAGAATTTTTCAAATTACGATCCAAACAAATGAATTGTGATTAGGATTCTCTATCATTTTATTATCATAGTTTAGTTTATATCTAATTATAAGAATTTCTTTTATCTCTTCGCTATCATTTTTTATATCAGAACTTGGTTGACATTTACAACTAAGAGTTCTTCCACCTCTTCCTTATCATATAAGATACTATCTTAATACTGGGGATCATATAATCATGGAACCCAATATCTCTAGAGATATAGATAGCCGATCAAATCTTTTGTAGGATACCATACTCCAAGTGAAATTTTTTACATGTTGAAATTTGAGAAGAAACGCGTAGCCATAAGAGATCCAAGTTTTTGTAAGACTTTTATGATAAAATTGTATGATAAAGGATGTCTAATAATAGAAGAAATCTCAAAAGAAGTCCACATGACAAAGAAGCCCACAAAATCCTTGAATGTCATAGCTTGAGCACAATACTAGGAGCTGCTGACTTATAAAACATGTTAGGTGTTAGTTGCAACTAAGGTGCTATAGAGAAGATCATGTTATGGACAGGAAGGATAATGGGTGGATATTCTTCCCTATTAGGCCTCTCACCACTCCACTCACAAAGCCTTCCCAAAGGATGATAAAACCTTATATTTCTTGAGCTTCATGCCCCTCTTAGAGTTCTCTCAGCTTATCTTACAAGAATAATAAGAACAAATTTAGCTGTAGTTTTAAGTAAAAACTATCTTAAGGTAATATGTATTCCAATCAGATCATAAATTCATATATACGATTTCCACATATTAAGGCTAGATAAAGAAGTCCAGTAAGATATGATGCATGATTCCCAATAACAAATATCAAAATATATGAAATGAATCCAAAGAGCCTTGAATATATGGGATCGATGAGGTTATATAAAAGGAAAACATTTGACATGAAAAAGAATCAAGTTTTGATATTTAAAAGTGCTAGTTGTTTCTTAGATTTGCAAGGCTTGGGCTCACCACATTTGTGTTGAAAGCACAGCAACTCCATGTCGGAATGAGTAGGGCTTATGATGCTAAGACTTAGTTGTTGTAGGGCTAATTCTATATCCGGTCTCTTAATCTTCACCTGGTCTAAAATTTTCTAAAGTTCATGACAACCCAATATAATAGGATGCAATTGTTTGAACTATGTAGATTAGTTGTTGATGGTAAAAGTGGGCTAATGTGCTTGCAAAGAGTAACTTCAAATAAATAATTTTGTACATGGGCTTATGTTGGCTTGGGGGAGGGCGATTTGTATTTAAGCAAGAGATGCCATGACTGATGTTACAATAAGTTGGGCTTTTTGGTAAGGAAGATACTATGCTACATAAATTCTCTTTGTCTAAACAACGGTGTCAAGAAGCCATAGCTGCTTGTCAGCTTAGTAATGTCTAAGGGATTTAAGACCTGGGTTAGCTTTGTTACAAATAAAGATGGGCCAAGATGGCCTTGATATTCCATCACATATACTATCATTTAGACCACAAGTCCTTAATGGATTTATCTTGTTGCCCCAAAGCAAGCTTGACAATACTGCTGGAATCCTCAGGTAAGTTTTGGCACAAATGTTTGCCAAGGACATGATCTTTTAGAAAGTATTCTGGGTTTGGGCAGTTCCGAGAATCAACATGGCCAGTGCCGCAGTTTGCAGTGAAGGTAAAACTAACTTGCAAGATTAAGATATGGACAACTATGTAAATGATTGGTAAAAATGTGGGTATAGCCTTCCAAAGATGCCTTGCCATGCTTTTGGTATTCTTGTCACAAAAATTTTCTGTTTCTGTTCAAATCCAAGAAAACACAATACTCTTCAACAATGGCTTTGACACAGCCATGAAATGGTAAGTAAAATAAAATAAACATGTGACGAATGAAATCTGTTCTACTATTGACTGGAATCACGCAATAAGCAGTCCTTAGGATGTTTGGAACAGTGCTTCAAAGCTGTAAAACATCCTGAATAATCTCTTTTGAACCTGCTCATGTCCTCCCCAAGTCATATGATTATAAATCAGGTTGTTGTGGGCTGAACTGGGTCATTTGATAATAATCTCTTATGATGTTTTTTTTTTCTTTTTTACAGACTCGTGTCCAAGCATCTGCTCTTTCATCACCTAAACTTACATCGAAGCTATCCCAAATTGGTATTCGAGGACTATACAGAGGTTCTATTCCAGCAGTTCTTGGACAATTTTCAAGGTTAGTGATCTTTTACTGGCTTTTCCTTCTAGTTGTTCCATGCTTAAAAGTAACATTTCTCCCAATTGACAGCCATGGACTGCGAACCGGTATCTTCGAAGCAAGCAAACTTATTCTAATCAATGTTGCACCAACACTTCCGGATATTCAGGTGATCATACCTTGTTCATCATTTTTGCATTTGCAAAGTTGTGATATTCCATCTTCAATTAGCTTCTGTTGTTGCAAATACTAAGCATGATGTTGTGGTTCATTCTAGTGCTTGATATCTTGCAGGTGCAATCTACGGCTTCTTTCTGCAGTACATTCCTGGGAACAGCAGTGAGGATTCCTTGTGAGGTTTTGAAGCAACGTTTACAGGCAGGTCTTTTTGACAATGTGGGAGAAGCAATTGTGGGTACTCTACAGCAGGATGGTTTGAGAGGATTCTTTAGGGGAACAGGTGCCACACTTTGCAGGGAGGTTCCTTTCTATGTTGCTGGGATGAGTCTCTATGCTGAAGCAAAAAAGGTAACCTTTTCATTATACATCTTTTGAAATTTTTAATATACATTTAAATTTGTCTTTTTATAAATTGCAATTACATCTCTTTTGTTTGGCATATGCATATCCAATTGTAGGTATAAATATGCAACCCATTATAACTCCAATGAAATGTGTATAAATACTACTCATAAATTGGACAATGACAAACATCTCAATGGTTCATTTCGTATGTCACTAGGTCCTCTGTTTTTATGTGTATCAATGGTATGATCTATGATGTAAATAGGTAACGAGTTTTTAAAGATTCGGATAAATTTGTTAAATAAAAATAATATCATAATAATAAAAAAATAATAACAAAACATAACATTTATAAGATACTTGTGTAAAAGTTTATGACTAATGTATAGATAAGTTTCATGTCTATCTTAATGCATATAAAAATATAATCATGCTATTTTTTTATTATGATAATTATTTTTAGTTAATATTTTTTAATTTTTTCTTTTTACCATCTCTCATATCAAAGAATTTAGTTTTTCTTAGATGACAAATCATCTCATCACATGCCAATGTAGAGTAACATATACTAGCATCTTATATTCCTTTTCATCATATATATTTATAGATCTTTGCACATATGCTAAATGACAAATTATATCTTACCATAATTTTAGACTTCTATCCTTGCACAAAATACTAGTAATAATAAGGTTTTTGATGTCATATCATAGCGTGTTCCTATACTTGTATTCGTCAAGCCTTACACATTGTTAAAAATAAATAATCATGGACAAGTCATGAGATAATGTCATCAGAAAATAATCATGAACATAGTTCATTTTGCATGCCACTAGGTCTAGTTTTTTTATATGTATCGATGGTATGACATGTGATGTAAGTAATGAGTTTTTCAATATTTGAATAAATTTGTTAAATAAAAATAATATCATAATAGTAATACAATAGTTACTTACTTGTAATAATAAAAAATAATAATAACAATACATAGTATTTATAAGATAATTATGTAAAAATTTATAATTAATGCACAAGTTTTATGTCTGTTTTTATACATATACAAATATAATTATCCCATTCTTTTTTGTATTATAATAAGTCTTTTAAGATTTTTGAATTATTTTTTTGTATCATTTCTCGATTCTTATATTAAAGAACTTAGTTTTTTTAACTATTTTATCAACTCTCGTATCAAAGAACTTAGTTCTTCTTAGATGATAATCATCCCAACATCAACATCTCATAACATGTCAATATACGATAACATATATTGACACATTGTTTTTCATCTTGTTATATAATATATATAGATCTTAGCTCATAAACATATCAATATATATATATATATATATATATACAATTGGATATTCATATTTTATATTTGCCAAACTTTGTACATGTTAATAATAAATCATATTTAGATTTTTATCATTACACAAGTACTAGTGACAAATAAAGCCTCTAATACAATATCATACCACAGTCTCATACTTGTGCTCATCAAACCCTACATAAAGTGTTAAAAATAAGTAATCACATAACAAGTCATAAGATAATGTCACAAGAAAAATTATATCATCTCTTATATCATATCATTCTATTATATCAATATCATGATTAATATATATCATAAGACTCATATAATATATTATCACACTTTTTTTCATTTTTTACCTTTTATTTTTTTTATAAAATGTGAAAAACCTATGTTAATAATATGTCATACTACATCAATATACATAAAAAAATAAAACTATCGTGTCATTTTACTTATAATAATACATTTTTCAAAGATAAATATCAATAACATATATATCATAGTTATTTAAATTTGTTTATCTATTCTCATTATGATTGTTATTTATTTTTTATTTTTTCTCCTACCTTCATAAATAATAAGAATCGTATACAAATGCATTATTAGCATATTCATGCATCCATTATATTCACATTTTACTTTGTTCTATTCACATCATTCTCTAAAATAACATATCCGATTGGACAGCTTACCCCTCTTTGAACCATCTAATCCAGACTAATGGACCGTTTGTTCCAGATCAACGAACCATCCATTCAACTCAGTAGACCATTTAGGGTCAGATCATCTAATGTTGCACAATCGAACCCCTCATTGCCTATCAAGTTAGTCATTGGACTGTCTAATAGTTCCATTCGACATAGCAACAAACACCAAAAAACACCTTTCCTTCCTCTATTTGCATACCATTTGATTCCAAAATGTTCCAGATCTCAGTTGCAATGTTGACAGCTAATCTTTAAGCATTCAAACAAAATAAATCTCCTTGCAACTATTCACCAATTGAGCATTTCTTAATCCCTCTGTTTCTAATTTAACTCCTTAGGTTGCAGTATAATGCTTCCTATTGATTCTTAGCTGCAAAACTTGTCATTATTGTAGCTATTAAAACATTTTCCCAAGGGTTTCTCCATTGTTGTAGTAATTAAAGCAACTTCCCAAGGGTTCTGTATTGCTAAAACTTACTCTTTTTTATGCTTTTCTCTTGCAAGTTCTTGCTGTAGTTGTCCTTCTCCTGCTGTAGCTCATCCTTTTTTACCCATGTCTAGCTTTCTTCTGTTCTGCTCTACTGAAGCTAATTCTTCTTCAACTTCTTGTCTGGCCTACTGCAGTTTCTCTTTTACTTGGTCATCTTCTCTCCTCTAACTCTCAAGTTTACTTTCTCTCAGTTTCTTCTCCTTACAACCCCAAACACCAATCTCTCTTCCTTCTAATCCAAAGTTGCATAATAAACAAGGCAGTGACTTGTGATTCAAGCATCTCTTAGAACACCTCAAGAAACAATTCACTTGATCTTCAAAAATTACCATGAAATAATATTAGATTCTTATTTGCGAATTCTTTTAAAAGTTTGACTTACTTTTCAAATTGACCAAAATTAATATTTTAGTTCAATTAATTTTAATTTTAAAATATCAATTTTATTTATGAAAAATATACAAGAGTCATATAAAGATGGTAAACATTGTTGTCTTGCAATCTAAAGGTCATGAATTGAATTCAAAGATAGATTAAGCATACCCTTCATATGCACTTCACATGGCACCATGCTTTCGTTTAGATTCAATCATTTGAAGTTTTTCATGAACTTTGAAACTGCTTGATTAATGCCAGTAGCTTTCATAGGCTGCTCAGACTCTTCTCAAGCGCGAGCTTGAGCCGTGGGAAACCGTGGCAGTGGGGGCTCTCTCCGGCGGGCTCGCCGCCGTCGTTACGAACCCCTTCGATGTGATGAAGACGAGGATGATGACCGCTCCCCAGGGGCAGCCCGTCTCGATGCAAATGGTGGCCCTTTCCGTTCTACAGCAGGAAGGGCTCCTTGGGTTCTTCAAGGGAGCTTTGCCCAGGTTTTTCTGGATCGCACCCCTCGGGGCGATGAACTTTGCAGGCTACGAGATCGCGAAGAAGGCCATGGTCGAGGCGGATCGGGTCGACGGGGAGCCGTTCCAGGAGAAGAAGATGGCGAAAGCTACATGAACAATTCGACGACATGAATCCAATAAGACGGAGGATCTTGCAGTTTTGATTTGCTTCCCGTTTGGTTTTAGGTTTTTGTCTGATCTCCTCTTGGAAGAGGGTTAGGGTTAGTGGTAGCCCAGTCCTGCTGGGTGATTCATTGTTGGGATTACTTTCAATCAAGATTTTGTTTTTTTTTTTTAAAGTGTTTTGAAAATTACATAAAATAACTTTTATTTATATTAATATAATCTAGTTTTGAGAACGCCACTTTTGTGATTTTAAAAAATATATATATTTCTCTTTCATTCTAAAAATATATATATTATTTTAATTATTTTTGTAATATTTATTATTTTAGTACATTTATCAATGATATATAAATATATACATCAAAGCAAAATCAATATTAAATCAAATTATGGTAAAGTTTAGTTGGTGTATTTAATATTTAATATAATAAGATAGGTTCATATATATTATGGATTAAAGATTCCATATTGGAGATTAGATAATTATAAATTTTTATTGAATGTGATGTCATATTTATAAATTTTAATTTTGAGTAAAAACTATTTTTGATTTTCTAACCAAAATGAAGTTTAACTTGGGAAATGAATAATAGAAATCATCAAGTGTAAGAAGAGTTTTCAGGATCTCACGTGTCGAGATTTGAAAAGGAAATTAAGTGGGATAAGAGCAAAAATTTTCTTAGGTAAGGTATATCTAAGTTTTGTATTTTTTTTTATTTTTGAGATTTCGGGTAATTTTGAGAGCTCTTGGTAGATCGAGAGGTTAGGAGAGGAGGGAACCCAAAATTATTGTGATTTTCTCGAGCTAATGTAAGAAGAATAGTTTGACATGTTTTGTAATGAAGGAATCGGCTTGATTTTACCTATAACTTCTTATGTTTATCAGAAAACCTGATAACACCAAGAGAACAAGAAGAGCATCTTTGTTTAATGTTTATCGAACAATATGATGATCGCTCGATTGTTATCAGATTGAATAATTTTATATTTTATTTAGTTTGTTATTATTAAATTATTTATAGTTATATTATTCTCCTAATACTTATTTTGTAATCATTAAGGAATAAATTATTGTAGCATTGAGAATGATAATCACAAAATTAAGCTATTAATCGTCAATGATTAGTTAAAATATTTGTATGCAAATAATAGTTATTGTCTATAGTGGATGATTGAAAATAAGTAAGATTTATGCACTTGAAATATAAGAAGATTGAAGACCTATGCTCAAGTTTTTTAGCTCAACTTACGAGTCATGGAACCATATTCCTAATTATTAGTGAAATGACTGTCTATCAATAGTTCACTTTCAAGACAATTAGTTAGTTCGATATGTTAATCATTCACTATGTATTTAAATGTCACATAAGAGTTATCTCATTACATGTACTATCTTATTAAAGTTTTGCTTTCTAACTAATAAAGTTTTTTAGAATTATAATTGTTCATTAGTAATATTATTTCAAGATATTTTAAAACTAATTCAAGTATCTAAGGTGATAGGATCAAACTTATGTTTAGTCATATTATTAACTACATAATGATCATAGGATATGATGTTTATATAGTACTTATACGACTAACATTCAAATTTAAAGCTACAATTTAAGTTTAAGTTTGTTACGACATTGTATAGGTACGATTATCATATAGACATAAGATGAAAATCACAAATTTGATCATACAAAGTATTAATCTTATGCGTGCATTGTTATGCTCCGCTTAACAATTCTTTAAAATGAATAAGATAAAGTAATCAACAAGCATAGAATTTCTATCAAAACTTTATATGCAATACACCATAATCGACAACATAATATTAATTACCTAAAATACCTTTTTCTATGCTCGGGGGACTAACCATATATCAGTAAGTTTTTCCAAATTAGTAAATACCTATGTCATACCTTGTAATATAAG
The DNA here is from genome assembly GCA_023846275.1 of Vanilla planifolia. NCBI lineage: Eukaryota > Viridiplantae > Streptophyta > Magnoliopsida > Asparagales > Orchidaceae > Vanilla > Vanilla planifolia. The sequence continues at coordinate 9,138,486 of CM043874.1, read as the reverse complement.
CAAAATAAATATAATAAAATGAAATTATTCCCAAACATTAAATCAATATGCATGATATATAAAAAAATAATTGAAATGAAAAGATGAATCACAAATTTAACTAAAACAAACGGTATTTTAAAAAAATATTCATCATTTATTTTATTTTTAAAATATCAAATATTTTAGTATTTTAACTTCATGATTTATTTATTAATAAATGATCGATGTATAAAGGTGACACCAGAATAATTTAACCGAAGTGGGGAGGCACGGTTTTGTGTAACCATCCAAATGGGCCCAGGTCGTTCTTGACTTGAGCCGTGTAATTTATCCCGCCTTGGAGGGCTTTTACATAATTTGTCCTCGAAGAGCACTTGCATCTCCCCCGAGCGAGAAAGTGACAAAGATGGAGACCAACGAATCTCTCCGGTTGTAATGGCAGTTAAAGAGCTCATCACCACGGACGAGTTGAGGCTGACCCTGTCGTAGATCCGAGTCTCGTCGTCTCCACATCGGGGTAGTTTCTCTACCATAGCAGAGATGAGGTTCTTTGACGACTTGCCGCCGATGGATTTCCTCCGCTCGGAGAGGATGAGCTTCGTGCAGCTCATAATCCCGGTGGAGTGCGCACACAGGGCTGTCTCCTACCTCGGCGAGATTGGTCTCGTTCAATTCAAAGACGTAAGGAAACTTGGTCGTGCGTAGATCTGTCCCCCCGTTTTACTGATTGCTTTTCTTTATCATTGTGATTTGTTGTAATGGTTTGGCCGCATAATCGGATGCATCTTTGTGCGACGAGATCTACATGCACTCGTATCTGAAACTGCTGAGCGTTTTTTGCGTGATAACTGATTAAGAAGAAATTGACTTTGTAGATCAACTCAGGGATGCATGTTCCTTCCTGTGTTTATGTGCTGAGTTTGTCATTTATAATTGAATTCTCTTTTTGTGGGCTGGTAGGTATAGATTATCGTTGTGCTGTATTTGATGAAAGAGGGTGGAAAAGGAAGAAGAACTTTCTTAGTTAATAATGCTAATTCCTTTTCATCATAAAAGAGGGAGAGGATAGATTAGAGTTCGGTTTGGGATTAGGTTTAGGAAATAGTTGATGAAGCATGTGAGAATTAGAAGAGATGGTTTAGCCATGGAAGGTTATGGGAGAAGGGATAGGTTAATTAGGAAATCAGGTTAATGATGGCTCAGATGTGGAGTGGATGTTAGATTTAGAAAGCATGGCAAAGGGATTAGTTGTGAACAAGCTTGAAGGAAGTGGAGATGGTGGTGGCTATTGCTTTGGTTTCATAAGGAAAGAAGAGTGTTAGTATGTGTTTCAACCATTGGATGATGATGGATGACTTGGATTACATTTAGGTTTTATGAATTGTGGTAGGAATTTAGAGTTGGTTATGAGATGCCAAGGCTTTGATGTGATATGGTGGAACACAATATGGATAAGGATAAGGTGGTGGAAGGAATAAGATGAATACCTATTTTAATTGGCAGGTCTTCCTACTCTAATCGACATGGACGATATTCGATTAGCACCCAAAAACTGACAAGTTTCACTTGCAAATTCATCAAAAATCCTTGAATATTTGTGTTTCATGCTATTTATAGACTATACATGAAATGATATGGAAAAACTAACTAATCCTCATATTTATAAAAATAAGTCACTTAAAATTTGAAATTTCTATGTGACATTTGGAGATTTTCAGGAAAAAGAGTGCTTTAAGAGAAGTCATTCTTCATCTCATAAAAAAAACTAATTAATTATAATAAATAATTTTTTAAACTAACTCATGAAGAAAAGAAAAAATGCTTAACAATTATAACTTCTATTGAGTTTATTATATAACTCAAAAAATATAAATAAAGTAAATAAATAAAGACTAAAACAATAAAAATTTCATTCCATTAGTAACATTTTAGCTTTTTTCTTGCTCCTTTGCATCTTCCTGGTCTAAGCCTTGGTGGTTGGATTGTGCATCAGTTGGTGTCTAGGAATTATCTGACTATTTGGATTAACTTTTGGTTCTATCTAGGTATCTGGGATTGTTGTTGACTGTAAACAGTTATCTGTTGATGCCATCATTTGATGAAAAGTGAAGCTTGTTGATTGGGAAGATTCAAATTGAGGTTTGGAATTGGGCTGGATTAAATTCCTTTTGGGTTGGCTAACTGGATTAGTTGCATAGATAGGTAGTGAGTTTTAGCCCAAAATTTTCTTTGATTGCTAATCAAAGTTTGGAGCTGTTTACTCAGAGTCTATTTGAATGTTTAAGTTGACTCGAGATTAGAGCTTAAGAATGGAAACTCTAAATGTTGATGTTTAACTTAGATCAACCATTGCACCATAGCTTCGATAAGTGAAATGCATGCATACACTGTATGATGTGGGCAGCGGTAAGATTGTATTTGAGAGAATAAAAAACTAGTTCAAAACTAATTTGATTAATATATAGCTTCCAAAAAAAAACCTCATGCCACCAATGTGCTAGTGGTTGATCATATGTCATACCTGTTGGGCATCCCCATACTAACTAGTTCATTCACTTGACAACTAAATCATAAATGGTTGTCATAAGGCAAAACTTTGAGTTTGACTCCATTGCCAAAGATGAAAATGGTAACATAGATGGAGTTTGCACCAAAGAAAAAACTAATGACTGGCTACAGCCCTTCAAATTAATAATTTTTTGCGTCATAGAACATATAATTAATGTTTACAACTAAACATAAAAACCATATGCCTAATATTCTTTAGCTATGATCAAGATCACAATCATTTGCATACATTTTAATTGTCACAACTGAGTTCGACAATGTGTGAAAATTCTTGCATGATTATACAAAAATTTAATAACTGAGTCAAATCAATTTTGTGTCAATACAGTACAAACCAAAATTAAACTTCAATCGAGAATTTCAATGAAAACGTGTGCATGCGGCATGCCAACAATGAGATAACATATGTGTTGTTGTAGACTCTGTGGAGCTATTTCATATCAATCCATACATGTATCTTGCTATAAATGCCCCTCTTATAATCTTTATGTTGAGGGGTTGATGCATAAAGCAAGTAGTTTACTCACTATAATACCTGATTAGGAGCCAACAAGTAGGAGGGGCTAGGTGGGAGGGAGCGGTGGAGGGGCTAGGTGGGAGGGAGTGGTGTGGTGGTAACCAAAAATCATTGTACATACAGTCACCAAGGAATGATAAACAGACAGCAACAAAAAAGTGTGCATTTAGGGGTGAAATAAGCTTATAGCCTTTGTATTTGAGATAATTTTCACACAGTGGAGGGAAAGAAAGAGTGCTAAAACACATTCCATGAGCCCAAGAATGTGAAATTTCATATAAGAGAGATAGAAGAAATCATTGATAAGCTAATCCATAGCTAGACTTTAAAAAATGCTGTCGAATGGAGCAATCATTATGAAAGGAGGTGGAGAGGGTGCAATAGAAGGCAAAACACAAAAGGAACACAAGGATAATGGAGGTTAGGAGATGATAAGTAAGGATGGCAGGTTATATATCTTGAGAAGTTTAATGGGGTTAAGGCAAGTAGGTTAGGTTAGTGGGGGAGGATAAACTTAAGCTAATCCATCTTTACCCCAAGACCAAATAGGGTGTTTAGGGTGCATGGTTTAGTGTAAGCTGTAATAATTATACCAATACATGCTAAACTTAAGTCACTAATAGTTTTTTCTTGTATCACCATGTTGGACTATCAATCTTTTGTCTATGAAGTATATACATTAGAAAATAAAGTTATCAATTTTTCATGGTGCTCAAATCAAGAGATGAATTTGATGTGGGTGGTTTATGCATGTTGAGTTTTTTATAACCAAGTTGAGCTATCCATCTTAATTTCCCATTGAGCTCATATCAAGAGATGAACTAGATGTGAGTGATTCATACATCGCAAGGTTGGTTCTGTTGTGATACTAAAGCAATTGGTAAGGGTACTCGTTCTTTGATAAAGATAGATTCCTCATAGGACTATAATACTTATTTGTCTATTTGCTAGAATTAATAATAATTTAGAATGACTTGCTCGAGTTTGGAGGAAAATAACATAAGTTTTGACTTGTATCTTGACATATCTTGACAATTATTTTCTAAATGTAGAATTTATGTCTCTTGAATTCTATTGTCTACTTTTATTTGGTGATTTATGAGTTTTTTTACATTCTTGGAGACCTTACCATATGATCTTTTGACAGCTAAATGATGATAAGAGTCCTTTTCAACGAACATTCGTTAACCAGGTAAGTAAGTTTTCTATCCTTCTCTTTTTCTTTTTTTACATTTGTTAAGTTTTATCGTGTGGCTAAGTTTCTTTGATGCTATATTAACTCTTTGCAAAAGATCTAACAAAAATGAAGATGGCCCTTCATTGTCTTTCTTATTCCATTTTTCCTTTTTTCTTTGTTAGCTCTACAAGCCTCAAGAAAATGTTCTATGGTTTGTAAACCAAATATTTTCTTGAATATATTTTGATGTCAATGGTATTTGCAGTTGGTTGCCAAAGAATTGACCTCTATGTTTGTAAACCTCAAATAGGAATTCTTTTGCTTGAATTTTTAGAAGATTTTCTAAAAGCCAGGGAAGATCAAAGGTTATTATCATCGTCCGGCCAAGAGGATGCATGCTTGAATACTGTTGGTGGCGATAAGTTGAAGGCATGAGCAACTTGCGCCAATGCTAGGCCTAGTATGAGTTTTAAAGATGTTTTCGATAAGGATAGTCAATATTTTTATAAGAAAGATTTGGGGTAAAAAAGATGGGTTTTTTATTTCATAGTCCAACCCTCCAAAAGGGGATTTACAAGATGATATTCTATGCTTTATATGTAAAGGGCTCAGAATGTCATTAACTAGAAGTGAGCCAATGATTTGTTGAGAGTGCAAAATGGGATGTTGTTCTCTCCATAGATTTCGAGTTTAATGCTATATGCTACCTTTCATTGTAGAGTTTGGTGACTTTTATGTATATTATGGAATTATCAGGGCTTCTTGGTTTAATGTATAGGTCTATCATTTGGGATTATCAGATGTCTAAGGACCTTTGATTAAAGATTTTGACATCTAGAAAATACACAATTTAAATATGAGAAATGCTTCTTTAATGAAATGGTATTTGGTGAACATAATATTTCCATTATGTTGTCTTCAAATTGTGGTTGGTACAAAGGTTTCCACTTTGTCATCCTTATAATTCATTGTGAAAATAGTTTGTAATTTTTTTTCACATTTATTTTATTCCTTGAACATTTTTTCATCCATCGGTACTCCGGCACACCCTGTTTATCAATGAACAAAAAAAAGTATGTTACTCTATGTATCTTAAAGAATTATTCTATCACATGATTATGAAAGATGATTTTATTTATTTATTTATTATGATTGTGCATTGTGATGTCTTTTGATTGTCAACAATAATAACTTATCCAAATTATACATGCTTTGAGAATGCCAATATTTTTAATAACATATAAGCTTGATTTGATCACTTTTATGTAATCTTTTGTTATTAGGCTCCAAAATAATTTATCAATATTATTTTCATAGTTCACTTTTCAATATTATTTAGATATACATGAAACTGACCCAATGTCGAGTCTTGAATGAAGCTTAAAATAAAAAGTTAAGGCCTTTAAATGATGAATTCGAAAAGCCAAATTCTTTTTTTCTATTGACTTTGATTTGAATAATTGTCGTACTTCAATTTTCTTTTTACTTATTGTGCTTCTGATAATGAAATCCATGTATTTGTAACATTAGTTGTGATGCCTTGATTTCACCGTTTGTAACTTATAAAATATCATAGCTTATTGTTGCGTACATAATCCCATGTAGTTCACTAGCATCAAAAAATTTTTATGGCTTTGTTATATCTTTAAAATAAACTCCACTATAATAATAACATAACATTTTTTTATCTCTCTCTTTCTTGTGCTTGCAATGCTTTTGTTGTACCCAAATATGGGTGGAGTCTTTTTTTTATGCTTCCTCCTCTGCGAAACTAAATACAAAACATGCTAGTAATCAATCGTGTTTGACATGTTCGTGTGGTAATAATAATAGTGAGCAACCAAATAAACACAAATATTTGGTTAAACACAAACCATTTTATATCATGCTTTCTCATTTAAATTTGCTTTATGTTTTAAGTAGAAAATCTTTTTTGTATTTCATACTTTAGGTCTTGATTTTCTTAGATAATAAGCATCTTTACCTTTTCTTTCTTTTTTGGAGATGAGCATCTTTTGTCATCTCTAATACTCATCATTACTGTATTAACACTTCAAATTTTTCATTGGTGTTGAGGCACCTTTGGTCATCCTCTATAGAGTTTGTGACCTTAGCTTGAACAAAGTGAGGCATAATCACAAAGGATAACTCTTAATTTAGTTTTCTTTTTCTTTACTTTCATGCAAATGCCTTTCCTTTCCCATTCATTCATATAACATAACATACTTGCATTGTGCTCATTTCGTTTTACAATATCATGATTAACATATAGCATTCAATTGTCATGGTTATATCATGATGTCACTCTACTAGTTTAATAATGAGTACTGAATAAAGCATATGTATTGAACATTTAGCATAGAGCATAATATCATTCAGATCATGTATACATACATCCTAATACAGATTCCATATTATAATAAGTTTCACTTACGTAAATGGACGTTAACACACTTGTTAGCTTCAACAAATTTAACACCACCTAAATCAATTAATAAACTTATAAATATGAATGCATTGTTTAGTTATTTATTTAAATTTCAATATGACTTTTTAAAACCTTTGGTCAATTTCAACAAGCATTTGCTTCTTGCATTGTTGATTTTGAACCAAGATTTATTCTTTGGTCAGTTTGTCAGTATTTTACTATTATAGTTGACCTACCAATTGACAATAACATTGGAAAGTGTTTTTGCTGCAACTTTTTCCTACATCAAACACTTCAACCCCTTGTTATTCAAAACCAATACCAAAATTTTACTTAAATCTTAAATCTTTTTTGACCAGTTATTTAATTCGCATATACTTACATCAACAAAGTCACCTAACTTCTTACCTTATTTTTTCTTAGTCTTTTTTCTTTTTTTCCTTCTCATCTCTACTCTTCTTTCTCTCCTTTTCTTTTCCCCCTTTCTTTCTTCTCCTTGTTTTCTTCATGTTCTCTTCTTTCTTCCTCAACTTCCTCTTTTTTGACTAGTTGGTTTTCTATACCCTTTATTTCGTTTCGTTATCTCTCTTCTTTCTCTAACTCTCCATCCATATTATCCCATTTTCTCTTCTCCCTCTCTTACCTAGGAACTTCCTTGGGTGAGTATCTTGCCTCATCTCCACTCTTTCATTTAATTTTTATATAAATAAACAAATAATAATATTTAGTTATAATAAAATAACAAATGCAAAAAACCTCCAGTTTCACAAATCAAATGTGATTAAATTCATCATAATAAACTTTATTGTAAACAAGTTAGATAAACAAAATTTGAATTAAAAGCATTCACAGGTGGTAACAGACACATTTAGTTTCATAGTTGGCTTTACTATCCAGGATATATCTAATTCATTATAAAAGTTTTCTTCTTTTTTTTTTTTTTTGAAGTTCTTGATCATATTTTAACCCATACTTTTTATTCTTTGCACGGAATACAGTTTATATCAAAATATTAAAAATAAAAACATATGTAAATGTGTGAGGAATCTATAGAACATCTAAAGATAATAAAGTTCCTTGTCTGGATTATTCTCCATGATTATTTATTTCCTAATAGACGATTATCAAACAAACCCCCCCCCCCCCCCCCCCCAAAAAGAGTCCTATATCATTTCCTTGATGATGCTTCAAACAGGTAAAGCGTTGTGGAGAGATGTCAAGGAAATTACGATTTTTGAGTGATCAGATAAACAAAGCTAATCTTGCAGTTTCTGCACACTCTGCCTTGCAGTCTGATATTGATTTGGAGGACCTAGAGGTTACCATCTTTCTGATCATCCTTAATCAAGGTATGGTGTTATTATTCCTATGCTAGAGTTAGTTATATACTCTGTTGTGTACAGGTTCAACTGGGTGAACATGAGGCTGAACTTCTTGAAATGAATACGAACAGTGAGAAGCTGCAACAAACGTACAACGAACTTCTTGAGTTTAAGTTAGTTTTAATGAAGGTACTCAGTAACTTGACAATATTTTGAATATTCTTCTGGTGAAAACTTCAGTTCTTCCCTTTAAGATGTCCTCTGACGTGTTCTGATTAATAAAATCATGTGAGACTAACCATTGGTCAATTTCAACAAGCATTTGCTTTTTTAAAATCATGTAAGGAAAGGATTTCTGTCTTTTCCGTGAAATTTTTTTTAAACTTGTGATACTTCATAGCTCAATTTAATCCTTCAGATGTGAATTCTTACCATATCTGTTCAACCCAGAGTTTGCGAAGCTCCTTAAAAGATATGTCATTTACATATGCATTCAATGTCCACTTTGTTTTCTATAATAAATGACAGGTAGCCTTGTCTTCTACCTTTAATTGTCATTTACATTAGCAGTAATGTAAGGAGATATATTAGAATGTCTTTTGAAATTATGTTGTATCGTTAGAGATGTAACTGCAATGCATATGTAAACACATCTTCTGGCTTCTTCCCTTGATACAAGAATTATATATTTAATCGATAGATCTGTAATTAAGTTGTTATTTTCAATTTATGGAAATACCTTTAGAATTTTTTTAATTAATACAACAATATTTTGTTTTTTTTTGGGTTTAATGTGGCCTTTCATTGCAATATATGCCTTATGCTTTGTCATTCCAGGCAGGTGGTTTCCTTGTTTCACCTCAAAATCATGCAGTTCCACTTGAGAGGGAAATGGATGAAAATGTGCACGCTAATGAAGATGGAGAGGCTGTAGCTTTTCTAGAACAGGTGCAACCTTTGTTTTTCTATTCATGTCATGGATTTCCTTACATTGTGATTTTGATTGCTTGCTAAAACTTTATTTTATAATAGGAAATTGAGCCTGAAATTCCAAGTAAAGCTGGTTTGAGGTTCATTAGTGGCATTATTTGTAAATCCAAAGCTTTGCAATTTGAGAGAATGCTGTTTCGAGCTACAAGGGGCAATATGTTTTTTCATCAAGCACCAGCTGGGGAGAAGGTCATGGATCATGTTTCCACTGAAATGGTCCTTAACTTCTTTCTTTTCTTGTTTTTCATTTTTTTTATATTTATTTAATATTATGGAAGCTGTGGATTTTTTTAGTTTCTTGTGAATTTTTATGACTATTGCTGGAGCATTATGCATTTTGTTGGGAGATTATGGTTGAACTTTTTAAATGCTGCACGGAGCAATTGCATTTTATTTTGGTCTTTTCTTTCTAATGCAGGTAGAAAAGACTGTTTTTGTGGTATTCTTTTCAGGGGAGCAAGCTAGAACCAAAATTCTTAAGATCTGCAATTCAGTTGGGGCAAATTGTTATCCTGTTCCTGAGGATATGACTAGACGAAGGCAAGTTACAAGGGAGGTATGCTTCGTTATTCTGTTTTATTGCTTTAACCTGCTTATTGTTAATATATGTATGCCAACTGTTGTTTCTGAAGCTATTCCTTTACATATTTGAAACACTAATTAAATGTTTACAATGAATTTGGAATTTTAAGACAATTGTATAAGATCCATTACCTACTTTGCTTTGCAGTATAATTGAAGTGGGTGAACTTTATGAACGATTTTTACTGACTCGATTTCTTCAACCTTCGTTGTTATAACTTGCATTAACTTGATCATTCCCTGTGTTTCTTGTATGTAAACAACGGAGCCTTAGCTATGTTTTGTTACTGTTAAGATCCTAACTTCGTTATTATTTTAGTGGAAGACTTGTATGTCAAAGGCTAATAATTGTTAATAAAGGTTCTTATGTGATGTTATGTGTCATGTGTTTGAGTGAAGGTATAGATGATTGTTGGCTACAAGAGAGTTAGAGATGGATTGACTAACAAGCGAACGGTTGACTATACTAACTTTTTGTGACACATTGCTCGTAATCCAATTCGATCAATTTAGTTTGAATTATTGTAGTTATGGGAAAATATCAAGATTATGATTTCTAAGTTCTGTCCTTTTGAAGCTTGATTTAGATTTCCTGACCTGTGTCCTTCCCTCTTAATGGGTTTGTTTTCCTGTTGGAGCTATTAATATATCTTGTTATATGTTGATTGCTTATCTCAGTTTTGATAGCCTACTTTTGATTGATTTGTTTGATAATCTAATGAACAAGTTTGTACAACATTTTTGAGCTATTTTCCTAACAAATCAATTGTAAATAAAGGTTATATATTTCATTTTAACTCTTAAAGAGATCTATATGTTATTTATATAGTTGTATAATTATATTATTTAGAAATGAATTATGTTGGAAATAAATAATTAATATGCCATAAGATTCACATACTAATTTGTTTTGCATTTTTGACCGACAATTTGATACTTGAAGAGGATCTTAACTATTCATGGGTTGTTTCATATAAAAAATCTTTATTTGTAAATTGTAATTTTTACCCAAATTGAGCTTATCTATATTCATTTGTTGTTCGTCGACATTATCAAACCAAGTACAAATATGTTTGTCATGGACATTAATGAACACATAAATATGAATGCATTAGATAGTTATTGAACTAACTCGAGGATAGCTCATTCATGTTCTGTTTATTTACAACACTACGTGGTGGTTAATTGGTAATGGCAGCCATCCTAAAATTTTTTGTTTTATTATAAACTGTGTTTTTTTATGCTTTTGTATTTTATTTTAATTGTTAAGCTTAGTTAATAGAAGTTGATTTTAATGAAGAGAAACCAATCCTATAATATAGTTGATGGAGACAATGTAGAGGCAAAACTAGCTTTGATACTAAAGAGTTGGTAGAGGTGATGCAAGGAACAAGTAGTTGGTAGTGAACTTTTTTTTGTGACAAAGTGTGAGTCGGACATGCACTGGTGTGTTGTGGAGGGTGTGAATGTGCAATATGTCAGGTTGCATGGATGCACTAGACCAACGTGCAAATGCCCAAGCGCAAGTGTAACGATGCTCAATCGTGTGCTTGTGGATGCACTAGCTTATGGTTGCATTAGTAGCCTAGATGCTACGATGCACAACCGAGTAGATGAGCTAGTATGCAAATGTGATTATGCAAATGGAGGGATGGGCGACCAAGTGGACGTGTGAAAGCAAACTCTTTGTGGTTCAGGCTAAGCAGAAGGTGTTATTGTGAATACTTTAGTTATGAAATTGAGGGCATATGAGTGGAGGGATAAGGCAGCAATCAAATGGTTATCAATAGTTGTTTGAGAAGTGGAAGCTAGTAGTGATGTAAGATAACTCTTGATCACAACTAACATGGGGTGAAGGCAACCTACATCTTTGTGAAGAGGTTCTTTTGTGCATGTATATACATTGTAAAACTTTTTTGATGTAAAATGATGGTAAACCAAGGGCTTACTTTTTCATTCCACTAAGAGTATTTGTATAAAATATAATTTTTCATAAAAAATGAAATGGCCATTTGTGTAGAAAAAAATAAGAAACAATCTTGGATTTGTGAATGATGCATTATAACTCATTAATGATTTGTAATATTTCAAACATTATTTGGAGACTTCTTTTTATTTATTCAACATTGATTTGACTCCAAATTAATCTTGGATCAATACTTAAAAACTTTGCCTGCAACCATCTTTTTAATGTAACTAATTCTATATCAATGGCTCATTGCATTAGTGAACAATGGTGAAAATCAGAGTACAATGAAGAGAATAATCTTCTTTTCTTGCTTCAAATATTGTTGGATTTACATGGTTTATACAGAAAAAGTGATATACCTAATTACAATTACTTTGTTATATATAGAAACTAATTTTCTTGGACAATATATATAAGAGATTTATTCAGTTTTCGTTTAAGCTATCCATGATAATGAGATTTAAATTCCAATAATCTCATATAAGTTGTTTATAATTTGTGGCATAGTTTTTGAAATTTGAATATTATTTTCAGTACTCTCTTCAAGATGGTAAATATGTATCAATCATTTTCATTTTGTAGACATATCAAATTTTAGTTTAGGTAATGCCCTTCTAAGAATATCTATTTTTTGAGATTTTGTAGGAGTATATGATTAAGTAATAGTCCTATTTTAGATTTAAGTCTTAATAAAATTTCTGTTAATTCTCACATTTTCATTTTTGTTATGTTGAATTGAATTGTGAACTACACTAATTGTTAATTGCATGTTATTGAACAACTCTATGGGACCAATTTAAGACATTGAAATTAGTCATCAACCTTTGGATCTAAATTAGTTTACATGTTTCATACGCATTGGCTCTATATTCAATTTTTGTATTACTGTGAGCTATTATAGATTTTTTTTGCTTCCTTAAGTTAGCAAATTTTCTCATGCCTTTATACAATATTCAGTTGTAGACTTACTATCTTCAACAACTCCAACTTAGTCTGCATCCAAGTATTCAACTACATCCCTTATTTCAATTTTCTTGAATAATAGCCTTTTATTAAAATTTCTCTTGAGATATCTCAAGTTTTGATTCTTACATTTAGGTGCCTTTTTTTGAAAGTATGAATAAATTGAGTACACCAAAAACAATTTTTTATCTTGTAATATATAAATAGATTTTGCCTACTAGATGTTGGTAACTATCCCAATTCACTAGTAAATCTTCAAAAAGTTTTTGCTTTTAGTTTTGTTCTAATGCTGTTCTAGCTGGTCTACATTGAAGTTTATTAATTTCTTTGGACAAATCCAAATCATACTTTCTTTGTGAGATGAAGATTCTTTTTTAGCTTGCAATTTTCATTTGTAAGCAATATTTTGTACCTAAGTATTTCTCTTCAAATTCAATCCATAATTTTCTTTTGAAATTCTTAACCTCTAGTTCATTATCTTCTATAATAACTATATCATCCACATAAATAAGAAGAATTACTTCTTTCTTAGCCTCACCCATTTTTACAACTAAGGTGTAACTGGTTTGCCCTTGGAGCCTAATTGTTTTACCATAGTATTGAATTAAATAAACCATAGCTTTAGAGGTTGTTTTAGGTCATAAAGGGACCTTTTTAGTTTACATGTATTGGTTGGATCTCATTAAGTCCCAAATCTTGGTACAGCTTGCATATATATCTCTTCTTCTAAGCTATTATTTAAAAAATATTTTTGATATCTGATTGGTATAACCCTTAATCTAAGCTTTTGTAATAGATAATAAAACTCTAATAGAACTTAATTTATAACTAGAGCAAATGTCTCATCATAGTCAATTTTATATGTTTCAGTAAAACCTTGTGCCACCGATCGAATTTTATATTGATCAATTTTGTCATCTGGCCTATATCTGATTGTGAATACTTATTTGTTGTCAATTGTCTTCTTTTTTATAAGTAATTTTACCAACTCTCAGTCTCATTGTCATTGAATGCTTTCATATTCTCTAACATAACCTTCTTCTAGTTTGGATCTTAGAAAGTTTCATGAATATCTAGTGGCACTTGAATCTTATTAAATTTAGTAATACATAACTTAAAATTTTTTTGACAACCTAGAATATGTGAGATGGTTTAAAATTGGATGCTTAATAAAAGTCATTACCCCATTGCTTACTATAATTGAACGATTCAAGTCATTCATTCCTCAATTATCTTCTAAACTCTCATCTTCTCCCTCATGTGATTCCATGATAGAAGGATTTAACAGTGTTTCAAATTCTTGGTGTAGTGTTGGAGCCTTTGGTCTCCTGGAGTAAACCAACAAGATTAGTTATAGATTTGTTGAATCAAACTCTCCCATTTGACCTAAGGCTTAAATAATGGTAAGCTTGGATTGACTTAAGTCAAGTATAACCATGAAAATAAGGGAATTTCAATATTTACCTTCTTGATTATTGTTTTCGTCTTGAAGAAAAACTTGAGAATAGAAAGTTTGATTTTCATTAAATAAGATATCGTATGAGATAAAAATATATTTTAAAGAAGGATAATAATATTTATAGTATTTTTGTGTTAGTGAATAACTAACAAAGACACACTTAAAGAGTCTTGGGATTAAGTTTACCCCTGTTATATAGAAAACACGAAATGCAAAAGAATTGTTAATATGAGAGGATGAGAAGTAAATAATAATGCTCTAAGAGGGGTATGATATTATAAAATTTTTAATGGAAGACGATTAATGATATGGGTTGAAGCAAAAATGACCTTCCTCCCAAAAAGAATGTGACTAACTAGCGTGATCAATTTTGCAACTTCAAGTAATGATTTTTTCTTTTTGCAATACTATTTTGGAGGGTGGAGTTGCACAAGCTTTGGTGAAGTATATTACATCTTGCACAATATTAGGATGTGCACAAGCTTCATCAAGGTCTTCATTTAAACCTTGTAAAAATTATTGATCTAGTTTTTCTCAAACATTTTGTTATGACTTCATCAACAAGAACTTTATTATTTTACATTATAAAATAAATCTATTTCTTATCATAGTTCTTAGAAGATGCTAAAATAATTCGTGATATATGTGGTACCTTGTCTAGTATTTTGGATAGCAAAATGGACCTTAAATCTTTGCGAAATATTATCAAGGTTAGAATGCATCTCTTTTATGGTATACTAAATTTTTTTTGTTGTATATTATCCATTGTTGAGCTCCTTGAAAGTTATTAGCCACGCCATTGTAATAGAATTCTCTGTTTCCTTGGTGTTATGTATGTCAACTTTTCTTTAGGCATCTTTGCTTAAGTTAGATAATTCATCTTGCCTCTCCCTTTGATTGCCAATAAAATTATTGTTATCATTCTCAAAAATTTTTAATATTCAATCTATGTATTGTAATTTAGATTAAATGATTATCAAAATGAAAATGAGTTAGAGAATTGAGGGTTGGAAATCATTGAGATCTCAAATGATTCTGCTAAAACTGAGTTTACATTAAACTCGTCCTTGGTTGCCTTAAGTTAATAGAGTTTTTTTCTTTGTAACAACCTGCCACCTTTATTTCTGCCATTGCTTGAGGAAACTGATTGTTGGGCCCTTGAATAAAGGAAAAATCTAATGTCTCACTCTGTTACACTGAAGGTAGGACGTAGGAAAGTGATTGGCTCAACAGTGTTGAAGAAGGCTACATCAAGGAGTAGCAAGGGACTTCCAGTTCCTTGTAGGCAGGATAACTTGTTTCGTTAGTGTGGGGAAATATGCCGAACGTGTTGTGGCCAATGCATCAGTCCACATTGGCACTGTCTTGGAGTACCTTGTGCGGCGGTACTTGAGCAGCAATACTTGAGCTCACCAAGAACTAAAGCTTCTTGCAATTGACTTGAATGAAACTGACTGCCCATAAGTTGGAATGAAAGCTTCTGGGTTGTTGAATGGACATGAAATTGACGACGAAATACAAGTCTCAAGATGAGCAAGAGTAGTGTTCTATTGTATTTTACCAACACTATATCTAAAGTGAAAACACGAGAAATTGAAAACTTCTTGCATTGAAGATTTTTTAGCTAGATGCTAGCTCTGATACTACAAACAGTGTTGAAATTAGAGTACAATGGATAATTTTCTTTTCTTGTTTCATAAAATACTAGAATTATATAGGTTATATAGAAAAAGTGATATACCTAATTATAATTTTTTTTATACACAGAAGTTAAATTCTCTTAATTAGACAATATGTATAAGAGTTTTTTTTGCTTCCCATTTAAGCTATCCACAGTTAATGAGCAAATTTCAGCATTCTCTTTTATGTTATCCATAATTTGTAGTATAAGTTTTGATATTTGAATATTATTTTTAATAATTAGTATTTTTCTACCTATGCATGTATATATTTGCAAAATTAAAGATAATTTGGGTTAGAACATCTTACATAACATGCTTTTCATAGTGAGATGTCACGTGATACATCATCTGTTGGACATTACTGACCTGTTCTCGTGACCAGAGATGCTAGATTTTGAGCATCCCTTTTATTTAGTTTTTTCCATTTTAGGTTTCAACACGCCTTGCTGAGTTGGAAACCACTTTGGATGCTGGCATCCGTCATCGAAAAAATGTATTGAGCTCAATAGGCTGTCAAGTTTGGCAGTGGACCATGATGGTAATGCCATTTTTGGAATTCATCTCATGTTACCTTAATCTTTGTTGATTGAGAAGCTTTGCACGTAGATTGCAGGGTCCTGATGCATTCTTTAATGGAGCTAAAGTCTTGACAGAAGATGCCTTATGTTGTTTCCCAGGTAAAAAAGGAGAAGGCTGTTTACGACACTTTAAATATGCTCAATTTTGATGTTACAAAAAAGTGCCTTGTTGGAGAAGGATGGTGTCCTGCGTTTGCTAAACCTCAGGTTTTACTGAACTCACTGTTTACCCACTTTTATCTGCTTAATTTTTAGTAATTTTACTGCTGTTATCCACATGTTACAAGTATTATTCTGGTCAGTGTCAATAGAAATCATGTTAACTTCATCTGTTGTTACAGATCAAGGATGCACTGCAGCGTGCAACATTTGATAGTAATTCACAAGTGGGGATAATTTTTCATGTAATGGATTCTGTGGACTCGCCACCAACATATTTTAGAACCAACCGGTTTACTCATGCCTTTCAGGAAATTGTTGATGCATATGGGTCTGTCTCTTATCATGGAAATAGTTCTTTCGATGCATTTTGCTATCTATGATAGGATTACCAGAACTGTAAGAAACTTGTGCATATATTTTAATTTGTTGTTCCATTATTGAAAAAGTTTCGTACTCATGCAGTGTTGCTAGATATCAAGAGGCAAATCCTGCTGTGTATTCTGTTGTAACATTTCCTTTCCTGTTTGCGGTAATGTTTGGTGATTGGGGTCATGGTATATGCTTGCTGTTAGCAGCACTTTTCCTTATACTTCGTGAAAGGAAGCTTGGATCTCAGGTAATATTAGAAGCATTTTTAGTGTGATATCACTTTTTTTCAGAATTAATATTATAATAACTCCATAAATGCAAGTTTCATGCTACGTCTTGCCAATTTTCAGATATGGAAATAAGTAATTTTGAAGTATTGAATGATTCCCGTGAACTTTTCAGAGTAACTTACACATGTTATTGTAATCAGAAGTTTTATGCATCAAATTTTCTTTTCTTAATTTCTCTTTACTTGCCTTCTAAACCTATATATATAAAGAGATTCATCACCTGTTTGTACTTGCACATAGAACTTTGATTTCTAATTCTGATAAATATATACGTTCATTTATATGCATACGTCTATATATTTGCACAATTTCTTACAAACACACATCTCTCTATCTCTCTCATATATCTATATATATGTGTGTGTGTGTGTGTGTGTGTGTGTGTGTGTGTGTGTGTGTGTGTGTGTGTGTATGTACGTATGTACGTATATATGTATGTATGTATGATGTTATTGTTTATGACTAAATCTTGGGCAGCACTAGAGTTTAAGTACAGATACCAAAGTATAATGCCTTAGATGTTATATTGGTGTTGTCACCTTAATAAAATATTAGACTGTCTATGATCAGTGATTCAGGTCAGCATTCTTTGCCACAGAAGCTGAAACCTTTCAAGTTATATGGTTGCAATTAATTGTTTTTTGTGCTTTTGATGCAGTTTTTAATTGCTACATGAATTTTATATTGGATGCATCAATCTTTTAAGGATATGTGAAGAAACCATTTGGCGGGCTGAGATTTAGGATATAGTTAACCGCTTGGGTGTTACTATGTATTTGATAGACCCTTGAAATTTCTCTAATCATTTATGATTTAAGCCAAGGGTATGGAGTAGGTGGTGGAATGCTATGCTAGAGCAAGCAAATATCAATGTAAGTTCAAGGTTGAGCCAAGGGCTTACTTGAATTACAAAATGCTGAGAAGGATTCTCATCTAAGCATCAAAATAAGCATGAAAAAAGTTTGAATTGCTCAACATCTGGAGTTTCTTAGGAAAACAATTTAAAGTTCTAGATCATCATGTTGGTCAACATTTTATACAACAAGCTTCCATGCATAGTTACAAGTGAATTTTTCATACTACAATTGAGCATGAATGAACCAAGTTGCTAGATATTTAAACTAGTTCTAGCTCCTCATTCTAAAATCTAGTAGGACAAAACCAATAAGCGATAAACAAGCAAGAAAAAGCAATATATTTATGAAGAGAGGGAGTGAGGAGGAAAGGAGAGGAGGATATGATTGAGTAGTTGATCCCACAATCAGAGACTTTATCTATCGGCTTATTCAATCTGGGAGTATACTTTTTTGGAGAGGAGACTGTTGTTCTTCTCATTCGTCAATAGGTATGGTTTTCATTCAGCCCCTTAAAAGAATAATGAAAAAAAAAACTGATCAAGTTACAATTATGTTAGCGCTTCATGGAAAATTCTTCTGAATGTCAAATGGTTTCTCCTCGTATAAATGTTGTAGCAGTTGTAAAAGATTCCAAAACGTTAGGCCTTGAAAGACTGATTCGGGAGGTAGTTAGCTACTGGGTTGTTAGTGTGTAGTTGCTGAATTCTTGAAATTTCTTTAATCATTTATGATTTTGGCAAGGGTATGGAGTAGGAAGTGGAATGCTATGTAACAGCAAGAAAACATCAATATAAGTTACAGGTTGAGTCAAGAGCTTACTTCAATTACAAGAAGCCGACAAGGATTCCCATATAAGCATCAAAGTAAGCATGAAAAACCTTGAAATTGTCAAGTAACATGTGGAGTTGAAAAAGAAAACAATTTAAAGTTCTAGATCATCATGTTGGTCAACATTTTATGCAACAAGCTACCATGCAAAGT
Source organism: Vanilla planifolia (assembly GCA_023846275.1). Lineage (NCBI taxonomy): Eukaryota > Viridiplantae > Streptophyta > Magnoliopsida > Asparagales > Orchidaceae > Vanilla > Vanilla planifolia. The sequence goes on along the minus strand of CM043874.1, from coordinate 9,119,610 downwards.
TAGAAGTGAATTCTTCTGACTACAATTGAGCATGAATGAACCAAGTTGCTAGATATTTATACTAGCACTAGCTCCTCATTCTGAAATCTAGTAGGGCAAACCCAATAAATAATAAACAAGCAAGAAAAAGTGATACATTTGTTAAGAGAGGGAGTGAAGAGGAAAGGAGAGGAGGATGCCACTAAGTAGTTGATCCCACGATCAGAAACTTCATGAATCAGCTCAATCAATCTGGAAGTATACTTTTGGGGAGAGGAAACTAGTGTTCTTCTCATTTCATCAATGGGTATAGTTTTCAATCAGCCCCTTTAATAAGAATGGACAAAAAAAAATTGATCAAGCATTTTACATGTATGTTAGTGCTTCAAGGAAATTATTTCTCTATGTCACCCTTTTGAATGATGGGCCGGATGGTATGGACTCTATGATTCAATCCTAGAATCACTTGTCTTCATATAGTTATAGAAAGATCACATGTTATGTTGAACTTTACATTTGCATTGTAAGGTGATTCCTAGATGTTAGATGATTCAATTTAAGAATATGTTGTCCAAATTACATGATGCACTTCTCTTCTTCATATATACTGAAATTGAACTACATAATGCAGCAAATAGTCTAAAATTGCTGAAGTAGCAATCGTAATGCTACACATTGTATTGTACGCATTCATCATGTGAGATTATCTAATCCAAAAACTGTGCCCAAATTGGCATGTAAAGCACTCTCTCTTCCTCACAAGTACTGAAAACAAATTACAAAATATAGATAATAGTCCAAAATGCCAAAAAATTGATCCTGATACAATTTAAGGGGACACTTATCTTGTCAATACAATATAAGCTCTTCATCAATTTAACTCATGGTCATGTCATAGGGTTTGACAAATATGATTAAAGATTAAAGATCATAAACAAATAAACAAGTGCTTTAAGTATACTTAAGTACTGATAATCAATTCAATTTTGAATTTTAATTTCATGGAAACAATGAGAAGCACTCAAAATGTGCTAGTTGATCCTAAACTTTGTGATATTCATTGTGATGCTCATCTCAGTTCTAGAATTATAACATGTCCTAGGACATAAAAGTTGTAACTACTGATTCTTTGTTTAATGGTAAATTCATCAATCTTATGTAGAAAACAAACAATATGGACTTGCAACTTGAACTTTATGAACTTCAAGGGATCCTTACCCCAGTTGTGGTATTGTAGCAGGTCCTAAGATATAAACCTTTTAACTACCTTCAAGTTCTTGTATTGTATCTTCACTTACTCTCCAGGTGCAATCAATCTGCTCGCATGTTTAAGTTACCAATCTCTTTTATATTTCTTGATCATATCTCTATTCGTGAGATATCTCCTCTCAATAAATGTTCTAAACTACATTTTCATCAAACATAGTCCAATTTAGAAAAGATCACATCTATCATTGAAAAATATGTTGATTGGTAGCATAAAGACCTCATAAAAGCAAACACTATAAACTATTATTAAATAATAGAACAGTTTAATGCATGAATATATTCAACAATAAGAAAAGCACAAATATCTTGTCTGGGCATTTTGATGAGTTTGATTTAGCTTCCAGTAATTTGATATTAATTTCATCTTCACTGGCAGTTGATAAGATAAAAGCTGATGCACCTAATGTGAATTAGGACATTATCTTAATGGCATCCTTTAAATTATGCACACCAGCTATCCACCTAAGCTGATAGAAGGCGATTATTTTCACATGAGAAAGGGTTAGAATTGTTCATGAATGCATGATTTGATGGCAAGTTTACCCTTCAAGATTATTAATGAGTTATAATTCATATGGTTTTGGTCTTGTTCTCCAAAAGGAGGTTCAAGGTTGAAATGTAAATATAATTGTATTTCTTCAAAGAAAAAAGAAATTCACCATTGAATATTAGTTGGTTCATTTGTTAAGTATTTTACGTAGGTTTAAGCATTAGTGCTAAATGTTGGATTATGGATGATAAAATTGGAAATTAAGTTGCTTTTACCGGTGATGAGCATTTTAACATGCATCCAAACATGATCCAAAGAGCATGGGATTTAAAAGTGACACTATTTATTGGTGCATAAACAAGAAGTGGTAGTATGTTAAGTAGAACATGGGGTGAATAGCTAACATGAAAAGATCTGCAAATCCCTGTTATAACAAAGTTTAGGAAAGACTTGTTTTTTGTGCCGCTGTTCAAGCACTAAAGAAAGGCAATTGGTGGAGTAGCTAGTTAGCCAAATATCTGTACTGAGGCAGACATTGGCTATGATTAGCATGCAGTGAATTTCCATGGACCCTGGCTATTTTTCATTAGTTCCATGGAGGGTTTCTCTTCACTGAAGATGGAGAAGGAGAAGAAGAAGAAGTAGAAGAAAAAGATGAAGAAGAAAGAAGAAGAAGTAGAAGTAGACCACAAGGGTTACTCATTGCAAATCTTTGGCCTAATGATGAAATCAAACTAATCAAAGTTCCATTAAATTATAGAAAACTCTGTTTTACAATATATTTGAGAAATGCCAAAAAATTCCACAAATTCTTTCAATACCCTCTTATTCTCTCGAAATTCATCAAACTTGACTTTTAAGAAGTGAAGCTTTTCACAAACATGTGCTACATATTCTTATGCCAATCTTCCTCAAACCCATTGAAACACTAAACAAGGAGTCAAATGATAAACCGGCAATTGGTTATACTAGAACTTTTCTTTGATTTCATTAATTGCAAAAAAAGAAGATGGTTGAGGGAAGAATATGTAAAGCGATGGGGGAGATAGCAAGGTTTGTTTTGTTGTAGGTTTTTTGGTAGTTTAAATTCCAGCTACAAGAACCTAGTACATTTACAAAGGCATTGCTATGATGTCAATTTAAACCAACGGGAGTGCACATAAGATATGAAGGGTCGTTTCTTAGATTAGTTTCCTAATAGTAAAGAGTGCATTTCCAATGCATGTGATATTTCTGTTGCAGATTAATGCTATCAGAATTCTAAATACAGTTTTTTGGTGAGAAAGTGACAATCTATTGTAAAATACAGGTTTCTTATTTTGTTAGCAGATCAGTGCCATCTGATTGCAATGCCATCCATGTTTCTTAGTTTAGTTTGCCATCTGATTGCAATGCCATCCATGTTTCTTAGTTTAGTTTGCTAACAGTCAAATGTGCAATGTATAAGTTATCTGGATCAAAAGTCGCTTCAAACATTGTAATCAAGGGACCATATATTACATGCTTCAACCACTTCCCATCCATGTTATATTTTGAAAGATCAATGCCATCAGAATTCTGAACAGTTTTTTTGGTGAGAAAGTGAAAAAGTGCATGACGCGATATGTGTAGTGTCTTAATCATTTGCCATTAGCATTGTGAGGGGCATGTCATGTGTGGAAAAATGAATCCTTGTGGATGAAATATAGGTTATAAACAAAGCTGAGAAAAAAGGAATATTACATGAAGTTTATAAACGTGATCATGTTTGAGTCAAAGATAAGAGGTAAAGGTAGAATATGGGAGGAATGGAGGGGATAAGGTGTTTTGAGAGCAATTGTAGAGACAAGGTCTCTGATCTGCTCAGTAACATCAAGTCTTTTCTGAGAATCCTCTCAAGTCTATCCAATATGAAATAAACCTTTCAAATTTCACTGTAATTGAGGGTGAAACAGCTGTCATTCAATAATCATCAATAGAGCTTTCAATAGCAACGTAAATCTCTAAAAGACTACACAATAATTAAGGAGAAGACCTACATTGCTATTCCAAAGTTACACATAACTGAAAAACTAATAAAAATGTAGTGTTATGGTACCTTATGTTCTTGCATTTAACTCGTTTGGAAGAGCAACTCATCCTTTAGATTGGTTTTAAAGATTCATTCAAACATTAGATCTAACATATGTTAGGCACATGAAAATCATTTTTACTTTGGGGTTGGGATAAATATTAGGAAACCTTTTGAAGTTCTTTGTTATTGTCTTTAGTATTAAAACCAAATTATATGCAAGTAATGTTGGGGAGCAAAATATCTCATACAATAATTGTATATGGTTGATATGGTATGATTGCAGCTACCTTTTGTTGGATGCAAATTTGTGGGTTCTATATGTTTGGATACAATGGACACTTGAGAGACATATCTAACCAGTATTATCTCTAAAAGTAAGTCATAAGCTCAATATTATAATAATACATGTTAAATTAAGTTGTCATGGCTTAACATTCGACTCAATATCAATCCATGTAGGAAGGCTTGTTTTGTTGGGCAAAATGATGGTAGAAGAAAGCATGGATATATATTTATGTTTATCTAATCATTTAATGGAATGATTTTACGAAAATGTGCCATCATTCATTAGTATATTTATTTTCAATGAATGCATGAAGTTTTTATTATTAAAAATTTGATTAATAAATAAAAAATCAATTGAAAGTCAAATTATTTTTTACCTGAGTTGAACTTGAATAGGTAACTGAGAAAACTTAGCTCATATCAAAATCAATTCAAATCCTTTATATCCAAATATTGGAACCAAACGAGATCAAATCAAACATCTTCTAGAGGTATGTCCAAAATATCTCTCTACAAACATAATTTGCATCAAATTTACTTCATTTTATAATCACAGATGTAAATTTAATCTATGTCACTTTTTCTTAAAATTTTGTTTATAGTTTCTATTTAGAAGTTTAATATGCTCAAATGTCCTTGTTTTCAAAGAAGCAGGTGACATTAAGGGACAAGACAATGTTGGTAGATGTTTAATTTTGCAGCCTTCACCTTGTTCATGGCATTTAGGCATTAAATTTATTTTACTTAAAATACATTGCATTCAAAAGATATGTAATACTAAGTATGATTCTAATGACTATTTGTAGTGGTGATTAGCAAATATTAAACTAAATAAATTAATAATCACAAGCTTCAATAAAAGAAGATTATTTAATGAGTTTGTCAAGTTGATCTGGCCAAGGATCAATATTAATTTGTATTATGGTTTGAGTTAATTTTTTTTTTCTCATGTCTTAGTTTAGTCACTTTGATTCAAGCCAAACTAAGTTAAAATCCTATCAAAACTTTGACAAATATTCGATCTTTGGTTAAAACTCTCATTTAAGGCAATTGACGTCCCTAAATAAGGTGAAAAGCTACTTGAGCAATCTCGACTGCAAAGATTCTCTAGTGATCCTTGAAAAAAGAATTTGTGATAACATCTAGTCTTAGCACCTTATTCACCCCCTAGAAGAATATAACCTGATGCACTGCCTTGATAGTAACAGAACTACTAAGCTCATTAGCGTCTTGTTTAATAATTCTAGGAGGACAAAAGTGCTAAAAACTGCCAGACTCCAATTTTCAATTTCCAAAGGGAATATAAAAACTCTATAGGTAGGCCACCTTTAGTATCATCTCTAAGGTACTACCAACATTTGAAACAATGAAATAGGTTTTTTTGTTAGCCTACATTAATAGTCCTCTACAGTGTAGGAATTTTCAAAATTCAAGAAAATTCCTTCAAACTTTATGTCGTAACCCTTGTGACTTAATGTTCAGCGCACCTTAGGTCTTTTTATTAGCCTACACAAATGGTTCTCCATGTTGTAAGAGTTTTCAAAAGTCAAGAAAATTCCTTCAAACTTTGTCGCAACTATGCGATCTCATGTTCAACCCACCATAACTAGAAAAGGAGGACAGTGTTTAGAAACAACTTTGTCCAAGTGATTGTGTTAATCTAAGAAAGAGCATCCAAGTTGGTGGATTTATACAATCCTTACCAATCTTTGTCATACCCTCTTTTCTTCTCTCATATTGTTACACAAAGTGAAATGTAGATTGTTAAATTGGAGGTCATGAAGATTAATCTAAAACATAAAATTCCCAAAATCTCTCTCAACAAGCTCCATCACAAACTACTTTACACTGTGCTTCTCAAACTTATTGAGGACAGTTCAAGTCACCTCTCGGAATGGAAAGGGTAATATCATTCAAGAATTTTGCAATTGTCATCCATAGCTTTCTATGACAGCGTTAATTCACCAATGCATATGCCAAAGAGGCTTGCTAACTTTACATCCTTGTACAATAGCCTTAACACAAATAACCTGCTTATAAGAAGCCAGATTCATAACTAAACCACATTATCTACATTAGCCACAAGGATCTTGTAAACTTCCTTAGTGAAAGCTTTATTGTCTCTTAAAAACTTGTCAATGTCCTTGTAAGTGGAGGGGGATTAAGTCTCTGATAGGAACGTTGCGAAGAAACGGAGTTCCCTAAGCAAAGTGTGTTAGTTGTGAACACTTGTCTTGTTTCTACCCAAGCAATTCCAAAAGAGGTACATCACCATTAAGAATAAGAAAGAGATGGTTTAGCAAATATAGAGATCTTCAACATGATTTCTAATGGACTAGCCTCCTTTTTGACTGTCAAGGTGGAGTGAAATCCATAATCTATAGATCTTGAAGTCTTTTTCTTGATGTGCCTTGGAAATGCAATCCTTGTGTTGTTTACTTGTTCTTCTTATATGCTTCGTAGTTTCTATGATCTACACAACATTCTAGCCGTTTCCTCTCTACTCCACAACAAAGGAACCCCATTGTTGTTTTGGATGGGCTAAGATTCTTTGCCTATTAATAAAGGTGTATTTAGAGATGACTATCTTAAATGGAGGGTTGCACCCTCGAAACCACTATTCAAGCCTTCCTACATGGCTAAAATTGATCCTAACCCACCCAAGTAGATTGAGCACAAGCCTTCCTTGTTATTACCATATTTCCTATTCTCTTTGGTTCCCTTTGCATATTCTCACTTGCAATAGACTTTTCTTACTTGGTGGTGATTTTATCCTACTTCCTTCTACTTGCAACATTGTTGGAGGACCCACACACTTTGGGTCAAGAAAGTGGAACACAATGCAAGTTGTCCTATGCAGATGTAAAAGCTTGTTAATAAGAGAGTTTGTCTCATTATGGCACTCTGAAGACTCATATCCCCTCTTTTACCCTTTTCTCTATATTTTCTCTTTCTTTGTACATCTAATTGTGTTCGTTTTCATCTTCTCCATGTCATATCTCAACTATTCATTGATTCCCTCCTATATCTTTTTTATAGTCACTCATTTTCATCCTCCAGCATAACATTGGCCCGTCAATAAATGTCTACATTTTTTTAATTTTGTGTAATATTGTGCTCTTGTCTATTTTATTAGTTTTATGGTGATTATATTAGAGTTTTTTTAATAAATATTAATTTTATTTTTGATATTTAGTTGTCACAGTAGATATAAGAAACATTTATTATGCTTAATGTTAAACATGTTTAGACGTTTTAAGAATTGAATTTCATTTTCTCTAACTAGTTATGTTTTTTTATGTATTCTAGATAAGATTTTTAACATTATTAATACTCTGTGAGTTGCTTGTCAGAAATTGGGCAGCTTCATGGAGATGGCATTTGGTGGGCGTTATGTAATACTTTTAATGGCTTTCTTTTCAATCTACTGCGGATTGATTTATAATGAGTTCTTCTCTGTTCCGTATCACATATTCGGGTCTTCTGCTTATAAATGTGGAGATTCAGCTTGTCGGTAAGCTAGTCCTTCTTAATGCTAGATTGAGACTTAAAATATTCTGTAATGTCATTTGATAATACTTGTGTTCTATTAATTTTATCCTCTGTGAATCCATTGATTGAACATTCTACTTAATGTTGTAGATTTTAAGGCTTTAATCTTATATACAGCATGTGTGCTAGAATATCTTTGAGCTTATGCTACTTGTTTTTAGTCAAAGTTAATTGTGGTACTAGCATAATGGTGCTTTAAGAGTCCTTCAATGGTGAATTTTATATATTGTAAATATGATGATTTGATGTGTCTTTATCATCAATCAGGTTCGATTTGGTTTTAATTTGTAATTGTCTACAATCCTTTTTGTTAACTTATAATGACATTGAACTTGATCAATTTTTTTAGTTCAAAATCTTGCTGATCTTAATTGTTATTTTATTTATCATGCAAGCATCAAAGATTAAGTGTAAAAAAGGAAAAGCACAAAAATGGTTTTTAGGTGGTTTGACTATTATCTTTTTAGCCTATTTCTACCCTCAAGCATCCACTTAAGCATAATATTACACTATCATTCCTTCACTCAATTGGAGAAGCCTTTACAACACACTTTAACATCAAGTTTTAAGTCTTACAATCTCTTTGTAGCACAAAACCTTCAAGTGAGCAATCACAATTACACCAACACAATGTCTTGGTGCAAAGCCACTTAACTCATTCCCTCAATACAAAGAATTGATTAAGTCTCTTTTTTGCTTAGAAATTGAACAAGGGGACCATTTAAATAATGTGATTATAAAAGAGATTAGAAACTCAAATCCAATCTAGAATAGATGTACAATGAAAATCATTATATATTGAGTTAGAATATTACCAACCACTATCACGAGCTTTTTGAATGTGTGACTGCATGCAAATAATGTGTTGTAAGCCTTGTCACATGCACCTATGTTCACCAAATTATCTTGCAATGAAATCTCTTTAAAGATCACTTTTTGTATGAAATATGAATTAGTGAATGAGTGGTCTAACTAACTTAAGAAAGCAAAATGATGTGTATTTACCCTTATTTGAGGGTGCTTATACTCATTTAAGCCCTCAAAATTGCCTCTAAATGGCCATATGACTGTTTGAACTTAGTATACTAAAAATCAATTTTGTCCTTGAAATTAGTTAAATTAATGATTATGAAATTCTACAATATACTAAATGTTGTTTGTGTTGGTCTACAGCACACTCAAAAGAGGGTGAATTGAGTATAAATATAATTTAAAAATTCAAAGTTAAAAAAATCCTTAAGAAAAGAAAATAAAAACCTCTTTTGAAATGACTTTGAATTTAAAATCTTTCAAACAAAGAAATCTCAAAGTTTATTTAAAAAAAAATATTTCTTATATTTTATTTTTAAGATCTATTGTATGTCTCATTTATATATATATATGTTACATGTAAGAATGCAATCCTTAAATAATAGAGTAATTAAAGAATTTAGAGTGATGTAATGATATAGCCTTAAAGGTTTATTGGCTAGTAAGAAAAATATGTTCCTTTAAAAAAATATGGGTTGGAAGGGGATTGACTTAGCCAACCGTTATCTTTTAGCTATTTTACAATATAAACGACAAAGTTAAAGTATTTTAATTAAGCAATCAAAATTACAAAAATGTTTAACAAGGGATGTAGTAGTCCATTTTGGAAAAAACACATGAGAAATAAAAAAAAAATTAAAAATGAAGGTTAGGCTGTAATCTGCATACTTAGATTGAGAGAAATAAAAGAAATGCAAAATTGATAAATATAAACTACAAGTAATATAGAGTGCAAACAATAAAAGTTAGTATATCGTAAGTATTAAAATGTTAGTATTTTTTTGTTTAACTAAGAAGATTGGTATGATTGGGTCACAATCTCTAAGTCGCAATGTTCAAAAGTTGAATGTAGAGAGAATAAGAAGGCAGAAGGTCCGGTTCTTTGATACATTTTATAAAATCTGTAACCACAAAACCAAAAGTCACACGAGATAAATTGTGAAAACAAGTGTAAACAAAGGATGAGTAAAAGGGCAAAAAGTAAAAACAGGCACAAAGAAATTTGTATTGATTCAGCCAACCTATCAACTTATTCCAGTCCCTCCAACTCCTACAAATGCTTCACCTATTTAGGTTAGTTAATGGTCCAACCAAACCAAAAACACTTTACAAGAAACACACTATGCATTTTAGAGGCTAAAACACAACTCACCTTTTCAAACGGGCTTAAGGCTAATCCAATGCACCCTCAAGGAGAGCTCAATATAAAATACATTAGTCGTTCGGTTAAGACTTAACCGCTTGGAACTCTTATTCTTATGAAGTAGAAAAAAAGGACTACAAAAATAAATATACAACTATTGAAACAATTAATCCTAGAACATGCATTATACTAAATCCAAAAGTTTATTTTGTAGAAATTTATATAAAACTATAATTTTTTGAATCCTTTAAATAAACAAGAGTGTAAAAATAAACTTTAACTCAATTTAAAAAAAATGAAAGGAGAAGTTGAACATAGTAAAAACCAAATGAAGGAGATTGTAAGTAAAAAGTAAAGAACTAAAATAAAGATCATTGCTTACAAACTCTATGACAAGTCCTAGCAAGATTACCTTTCTAAAATTACTTAAAGTTGTTAGAGCATAAAGAAGTAGAGTGTTTGAAGGCTTAGAAGTGAAAAAGAGAAAGCCAAAAGAGTGTGTATTCATTAAAGGATGTGGTATTTATAGATTAAGGAGTTTAAGATGAAGACAAGTATTTGAATGAAGCCAAAGAGTGGTCTACCTTGTTGCTTTAATATATAATAAACCAAGTTATGTTTCTTCTTTTTCTTCTTCTTGTTCTTCGCCTTCTACTTTGTCGTCATCTTCTTCTTCTACTTTTTCTTCATCTTCTTCTTCTTCCTCTTCTTCTTCTCCTTCTTCTTCTTGTTCTTCTTCTTCTTCTCCTTCTTCTTTTTCTTCTTTTTATTCTTCTTAGCTAAGATGTGGAATAACTACAAAAGTTTGAATTTAAGAACAACTTGGTTAGTAAAAAATATTTCTACCATATTCAAATTAATAATAAAATGTATAAAATTGTCGATATTTAAGTATACTTTTTAGAAAACTTTATTCGAGAGCTTTTTGAGTCATGTTGAGACTTTGAAGTGATTAATTCTAACTTGTTTCTCAATCTTTTATAGTGAATGCTTTTAAATTCATCAAGTTGATCATTTGCATTGTTTAAATTAAATCTCCAAACTTTTCAAGACAAATTTGGGCAAGTTAATATCTCTATTGCTTAACCTATGGTTCTAGGTATGAAATAAATTAATCTAGATTTAATATATAAGTTTTGCTATTAGGGTCAACCTAGACTATGTCTAAATAGAAATCTTTTCATATGAAATGCAAGTATAAAAATATAGTAAAATACATGTGTAAGCTTTTGATTAATAAATAATAAAAAATATCAGATACAAATTTTACATAAGTCAAAAAAAGAACTTGTGGCTTATGTGCACCTTGGAGTGCCTTTGTTCTTCACATCCTTGAGCTATTTGATGATATTTAGATACTTTACTCAAGTGTTAGTCTGTTCTAAGCTACAAAAATTATCAAATCTAGTTGTTTAAATAGACACTCGCAATTCAATTTAAATAAACACATTATATTATAAAGAAAAAGTATTTAAGGAATTATTATCATCAAAATCAAATACAATCATTAGACTCATGAGATAAATATTTTTAATCTCTTTCTATTCTTGCAACTTCACTTGATATTATTTCATTTGAAAATCCATATGTTAACCACCTAACATTTGAATGTTTATGTTTTGTTGAGAAATACCAAAGAATTATTATACATATCTAAGTACATATATATATATATATATATATATGCATCATGTATGTTTGTGAATGCCCTAACTAAAGAAAATTTATGTTTAAATTTTAATGATAAATTGAAACTCCTTTGACTAACTTTATCCACTTCATCAGTGATGCACATACAACGGGTCTCATAAAGTATCGTGAACCGTACAAATTTGGAGTGGACCCAAGTTGGCGTGGAAGCCGCTCTGAGCTTCCCTTTCTAAATTCACTCAAGATGAAGATGTCAATATTGTTAGGAGTAGCTCAAATGAATTTGGGGATCATCTTAAGTTACTTTGATGCTAAGTTTCATGGTAATGCTCTTGATGTAAGGTATGTTCTCATGCTTGTTTCACTCTTTAGTTTGCATAGTAGTATGTGCTCATTCTTTGTGCTTTTCTTACCAGGTACCAATTTGTGCCTCAGATGATCTTCCTTAACAGTCTCTTTGGCTATTTAGCACTGCTCATCATTGTTAAGTGGTGCACTGGATCTCAAGCTGATTTGTATCACGTGATGATCTATATGTTCTTGAGCCCGATGGAGGACCTTGGTGCTAATCAGTTGTTTTGGGGTCAGAAAGTTTTGCAGGTAAATTTTACTGGTTTTCTTCTTCATGAAAATAAATTTGACATGTTACTGTTTTTCTTTCTCCGTAATTATTTTGTACATTATTCTTGCAGATTTTGCTATTACTTATGGCGCTTGTTGCAGTTCCTTGGATGTTGTTCCCTAAACCTTTCATCTTAAGAAAGCTCCATATTGAGGTAATTTTTTCTCTTCTTTTTTATTCCTCTGTAAACATAAATCTCAACAAAATGATTGATATAATAATTAATAGAAATGAAAAAACAGTTGATGAGAGTTAAACATTGAGTTGCAAACTGTAAGATCTCCAATAATGATTATTTGGTATTTTTGATGATTTTTAGCCAATATATATATATATATATATATATATATATATATATATATATATATATTTTGAGGTTAGTCATGGGCATAGTTAAATTTTGGCATAAAAGAAAATTATACACGGGAAAAGTGCCTCTATGTTGGCTAACCTAAATGGGCGTTAACATGTTAATTATATGTATGATTTTTTATTTTCCAATTACAAAGTTTATAAGCATACCTCCTCTAAAGGTGTGCATAATGGGTTATAAGACTGTCAGCTATAGTCTGCATAATGTAGGAAAGCTTCTTTTATTAGCTGTTTAATTTGTGATAAGATATTAATGTAAGGAAATGTTATATATGTTTGTTCAACTTATTCTCATTGTTTAGCTACGTATAATTTTGTCAAAGTATATTCGGGATGTACTGCATCCCTGCAAAGTAGAATTCATCTAAACTTACATTCTACTGTATTATAAATTTACATTGATTTTACAACTTTTCTTATAGATTGCTTGCAATTTTGAATCATTGCAGTCCTTTGAACTTAGTTGCATCATGAACCTAGCACTTCAGAACAAGTTATTCTACTATCTTCTCTTTAATATGAGGTCACCGATGTCCTGTCTCATCTTTGATATTATATTCTTATTGGTTATAGCTCATATATTGCTTCTGTAAACCACTATTAATGAGTACAAAGTCTACAGGCAATATTATGAACATCTTGTTCTTATATGCTAACTCTTCAATCTGTTCAAATTTTGAGCTGTTATGTTCTTTAGTAGCTTTATAATTTTTTTAAATATAATAAGAATTTGGTGCAATCTATCTACAGTGCATCTAGAAAAAGGTTCAGCCGACCACCAAATTAATAGTTGGAACTTTAAACATTTTATAAAAGCCCTAACTAAAAGTATACTTTAAAAATGTACATATTTTCAAATCTATGTTATATGCATAGATATAAATATAGATATGTTTATACATGGATTATGTTACGAAAGAAATACTTCTTTGTATCTTAAGCTTATTAGCTGTTTTATTTTATGATATTAGAAGTCATATTTAGCAATTATCTAATTAATTTATGTTCTAAAACTTATTGGTAGGAATGATAGTATGTAGCCTAAAATAGCTTGTGAATTTATGCATTATACATTACATTCTCAATTTGTTTAGCTATAGAAGTTTTTGATAAATTTTAGATAGTTCCTAATGTTTAGCATAATTGTGAAGTAGGTCCTTTGGGTCTTTTGGTTTTGAAAAAGTGATAGATTTGTTCTTAAGTTTCATAAAAACTGTAATTATATCCTTTTTTGTTATAATATAGTGAAGATATTAGTTTAATATAATGTAAACCATCCTTCCCTATCAAACGAAGTGATGAAGATGACATTGGCATAGTAACTTTGGCAAACCTCCATTGTTGCAAAGTAATGGTGATTGCAAAGCATTATAGAGACAAAGCAGGTGGTAGACAATGGCGGTGATGGAGTCGAATGACAATAGAGATAGTTTAATGTGACAAAGGTCTGTTGTGATAGCCATGGACGACCATTGAGGTGGAAGAAGAAACTATACGATCGTTCGAGCAGATCGTCTGAAGTTGTTGAAGATGGACATGACTTGTAGCTTTTACCAAACCTGAAGACTTATCTACTATTTTTGAACCACTGTGACCTATTTAAGAAAGATTAGGATTTCTAATAATATATAAAATTGAATAAAGTTAACAAAAAAGATGGTCTTATGTTTCTGTTTAACACTTCATTTCCTCAACCAGAGATTCCAAGGTCGCACCTATGGCATCCTTCGGAGCTCAGATAGTGATCTCGAAGCTGAGCCCAACTCTGCACGAGAACATCACAGTGAGTTCAACTTCAGTGAGGTATTTGTGCATCAGATGATACATTCCATTGAATTCGTCCTTGGTGCAGTATCAAATACAGCATCTTATCTTCGACTGTGGGCTCTAAGGTGTATGATTTGTAATTCTATGTTTTGAACTCTATATTATTCACCATTAGATGAAATTTTTTATTCATTTAATTGTTTTGTTTGACCCTCTTCTTTCCAGTTTGGCACACTCGGAGCTTTCCACTGTGTTCTATGAGAAAATACTTCTTCTTGCTTGGGGGTAATTTTCTATTCTTTTAATTTTTTTTTAATGTTTTCCTAGGTTGGCTGCATTTTTAGGTTTATAAACAATTTTTCAAGTCAAATGTTTGAATTAAAAAGTCATTTAAATACCTTGTTCTTAAGATAATATTCTTTTTTATCTTTAGGGTTTTTGGGAATTCCATGTTTTGAAATGTAGGCAAGAAATACTTTTCCAAATTCTCAAAATAATATTTAAAAAATTTATCTTACTCTTTTTAGAAAAAAAAAACATATTTTATCATCTTGTATGAACAATTGTTTCACTACTAAACACTTCCTTGAGAATAATACTTCAAATCAAGCTGCACATGAATCATATTAATATTTGTATTGAATTGTTTACCTTTTTCCAGTTACGACAGCCTAATAATCCGCGGAGCCGGGCTCGCCGTCTTTTCCTTTGCGACGGCATTCATACTGCTCATGATGGAGACTCTCAGTGCATTCCTCCACGCCCTTCGTCTCCACTGGGTCGAATTCATGGGTAAGTTCTACCATGGCGATGGGTACAAGTTTAGACCCTTCTCCTTCGCCTCCCTCGTCGACGACGAATAGTGTTCGGCTTCGCATCGAGGATTCCATTCTTCCCGGCGAATCGTACAGCCAAAGAAATGCCCTCACCGGCTACAGGTTTTGGTTTTTTTCATCTCCATTTGTTCTGTTGAAATGCAGCAACAGGCTTCAGGGCTTCGTCTGTACTCAAGAAGCGTGAAGCAAAGCAGCTTGAAGAGTTTCTTTTGTTATGTTTATAGGACGGGAAGCACCCATTTTGAAAGATAGAGAGCTTTTGTATCAGCAAATGCAGGGGTAACTCTTATCGTTTTGTTCTTCTGCCTTCTCTAAAAGATATTTTTCTCATATTGATTTTTTTTTTCTTTTTTCTTTTGCTGTTATTTTTAAAGGGTTAATATTATTCCGATTATATTTTTTCTAGGATGGCATTATTTTTAATTTTTCGTTATATATATATTGCCCTAATTTCTGGTTTGTATGAGGATCAAGTTTTTGCAGATTAATGTTCGAATGCTGATGCTAATCTGGTGGTTTTGATTCAGATTTTGCTTGATTTTTAACCTATTTTAGCTGTTGTAGGGTTTATTTAAGCTGAGTTGATTAAGATGAATAAAAAAATGTTATGAAAATTTAATTATTTAGTGTTATTGAAATGTTTGTTTGTTAACGTGTTGAAGAGTATTTGTTTGATTTGTTTGTTGTGTGATGATTAAAGTATTTTTGGGTTTTTATATGAAAATAATAGCCAAACGTTACGGTATTCTTTATGGTAAATTGATATTTATTCCTTGTTTTTTTTAGAAATAATAATATTAATTTAGGTAATAGAAAATTCAGATGTTGAATATAAGTTTGTAATGAAAATTATTTTTAGGTGTTATTGTTAAGGCCTGATTTGTAAGATGTTGTAGTTCGGTTTTTTTAATTTATTTTTTTCAAATTTAAATGCAAAAATGTTTTAATAAACATTTTTATTAAAATTTTATTTTTCTACATATGCTTTCTTGAAGGCTTTCTTTGTGGCAGTCAGATGGGTCGGGGGATTTCAAAATTCGTTCCTAAAAGGGATTATTTTCAAAGTTCATTTCAATTAAATATATTTTATTATTATTTTTTTTTTCTAATTTAAGACTTTTTTTGGGTATCTGAAGCTTTGGTTATATTGGATTGATTTGAGTCGAGCTTGATAACATAATATCTCACAGTATTGCATAAATTGAAAATTCAGCTCATGGTTGTGCTTATTTGTTTGTTGTGTTTAATATAAATTATTATTAAATTTTAATAATAAGTGTTAAAAATATATTATTAAATGTCTTTAAAAAGTTATTGTCCTTGATGTATGTATATATATATATATTATTTATAAATTTTTAATAAAATGATCCATATTATAAAATAGTTAGAATAATATGACTTCATGTGAAAGGGTAAAATAAATTCTTAGTGTTATTTTAAAATGATAGGATTATTTTTTATTCCTATTATATTATTTTTATGAATTTAAAAAACATGCTTGAAAATACATAAGATAAACGTTTTATTATATTATAAAAATTATTTTTACAAAAAAAATAAATTTTTAAAAATATATATACGTAGCATTAATGGAGATGGCAAAAATATTTTTTTTAAAAAAAAAAAAATAATTTAAATTTATATTTTTTTCTATAAAAAATTTTCTTATGTTGTTCCTTAATCCCTAACCCCACGCCCTTCGGATGGTCTGCATTCTGGTATTTTTTTCCTTCAGCTTCTAATAATGGCGGAGGTCGCTGAGCTCTTCCCCTACCTCGATGGTGATGATGAAGAAGCACTGGAACTCGAAGAAGCGGATGGCGAAGCATTTGATGGCTCTCCGTACTGGCCGTCTGCTCTTGTTCCGAACCTCTTCTCCCCCATCTTCTCCTCAGGTCGCCGGAGCTCGCCTTCGTCCTCCGATCACGTAGATTCAACCTCCGATTCCTCGGAGTGCGTCTACAATCAAATCTTCTTCCCACATGACGATGGCTTCGAGCACATGCCTCCGTCGCCTCCCATCGACCACCCATTACCTGAAACCCTAGATTTCCGCAATTTTAGGGTTCTTGACGCCATCGATGATTGCGTTGACCTCGATGAAACGGACGAAGGAGAATCTGGTCACCGAATCTTCACTGGCAGCCGGGTGACTGGTGGGGTTCCGAGCGCCGGTGGCCTCCGTGTCGTGGATTTGGGATCTGATACGAACTCGTCATCTGACGACCGTGGGTTTGCGGGCCCAGATTTTGATAGTGGAGGAGGAGCGTCAGGTCGGTTGGAGGGTGATCTAGGATTGCCCCTTTGCTGGGATTTCCTCCCCATAGATGACGTGCGTGGGGACCCCAGTGAAGATTTCGAATGGGAGGAGGTGGACGACCGGCTAGATGGCCGTGGCGTTCTGAGCATGATGGTTGGCATCGATGATGAAGGGGTATCACGCGGAAGAGGGGAAATTGAGGATGGTCAACTCGTGCTAGATGAAGCGAGAGGAGAATGGGAAGAAGAGGATGCTATTGACCGTGGAAGGAATGTCGTTTGGGAGGTTCTCCTAGCAATGAGCAGCCATGGGATGACTAGAAGCAACTCTGCTTCATCTGTTGAGCATATTGAAGCATTATCGGATTTTGGTGATGACCCAGAACTATATATGAATCCATCTGATTACGAGTTCAATGTTGGGCAATTTACAGAACACGACAGTTTGATTCGTGGAAGACCTCCCGCAGCTAAATTGGTGGTTTCGAACCTCCCATCGATCCTTATCACCGAGAAAGATGTGGCAAACAATGGTAGTTTTTGTGCAGTCTGCAAGGACGAATTTGTACTATCCGAGAAGGCAACACAACTTCCATGTTCTCACCATTACCACGAGCATTGCATATCTCCATGGCTGGGGATGCGGAACACCTGCCCTGTTTGTCGGTTTGAGCTGCCAACCGATGATCCAGATTACGAGAGGTCAAAAGTTAGGTTAAGAGCTAGAGATGCTGCCACATCTGTGGAGTCTTTGCTCAGGTCTGATACTGATTTGCCATCTATATTATAGTATGCAAAAGATGAAAAAAAAAAAAAAAACTGTTGTTGTCAGGTTTGTTCTGTAACTGCTTAAAAATTTTATCTATGATGTTTTGTGTAAATGCTTCTGAAGTTAGCTGAAGCTGAGTGCTTTGTTGTTTGGTATGTGTTCGTTGGTTAGTTTGTGAGATGAAAATGTTCAAATGGTCTATTCTAATACTTGTATATATATATATATATATATATAACTTTTTTTTCTTGGATCTCCCAATATTGTATCTAAGGCAACCATCCTATTGTAGGAAGTTCTCAGTTCCATCTGAGACTAGGAGTTACAATATTCTTTCAGATGCTATCATCTCCTAATATAGTGAAGCTTTTTCAATGTTCTCTTATGTTGATGGACTTCTGCATTTATAGCTTTAGTTCATGCACTTTTTTGGGATTGAATGAGCTCGCAGAAAGTTCCATGTAGTGAGCAAAAATCTATTGGTAATCCCAGTGATGCAGGAATTTTGCATTCAGGTTCATCATTTAATTGCTTTGCTTTTAACAGGTTTTTCGTTTTTTCTTCTTTTGTTTTTCTATATTAACTTGCTACTTATGTGACGTTTTTGGTAGGGAAGGGTATGCTTCTATTACTTGATAGTCTTCTTACCCATTGTTGGTTTGGCTTTTTCTACTTTGCCTCATTGTAATGACTGATGCATAAGCCATGGTTAGCCTACAAGAATAGGGAGTTCCTTCAATCTATGCATTAACAAGTGACTTTTACTCTAGTAGGGGTCTTTGATTGAGGATTATTAAAAATACTAAATGTTTACTTATTGTTATTTGTTGTTATTGAGTTAATTAAATTTCATCTTTTTTGGAAAGCTGACCTGAGAAGCATATGCAATTTGAGTCATTATCAATATTACCTCAGTTCGACATTGATTTCAAACGACTTCATTGTTCATACTAAATTTAGGTTTGGTAAATTTGTGTGTTTTTTGACAACCCTGTTTGGTATATCTATATTTCCTACAGATTGCAATAGCTTTACAAGAGTTTTGTTATGTGAAATGTTTTTATCAATACATCCTTAAGCTTTTGTTAAATCCAAAGGTGACCATATACTTGGCATATTATTTAGTCTGGTTTCAGGATTGAATGGAGTTCATTAAATGGGTTAGGCCCTTTTTTCTTTTTTTTTTTTTGGTAACAAGATTATGGAACAGACATAAACTATGTATGAAGGAATTGAAATTAAGAGCTTGGTGACAAATCCCTAAACTAGTTGACTTCAATGGCAAGGGGTTTATTCTGTTATGGAGATTGAAGGGAAAGCAATGAACAGTGTGTGAGACTAATAAATAATGAGAGGGTATTGATGTATAAATTTGCTCTATGGCTTAATTGGTATAAGTTTTATGATAGTATTCATTTGGAATACTATTTAATGCCTAAACATTCGAAGCCTAGTTGTTGATTTCTGGTTTCAAGATAAGGTAAGTTTTGTTATAATGTCTGTTTTGTTTGAATTTAACTCACTTATTCTTATAGATATGAAGTTTATTAGTCGATCTTTGTTTTCAAGATAACGTATACAAGTTGTCATAATGTTTGTTTTGTTCGAATTAAACTCACTTGTTCTTATCGATATGATGTTATTAGTCTTCTTATAATTATTTTGTGTATAAATCATAAAATATTTATTATTTATTGTTATGAAAGAAAATGTATAATTTTTGTATTGTTGGTTTGTGTAAATGGTAGCATTTAAATTGTTATCTTTGAACTTATAATGTTAATTAATTGTTGCTAACTCCTTATGCTTATTTTCATAAAGCATATGATCAACATAACAAATAGCTGTTGTGATATTGACACATCTATTGGTCGTTGTTATAGGAGAAAGCTATTTAGATAAAATGTGGTTTGTGGTATTTTACATTTGGATCAGTGCTATAATGAGCTCAAATATTGATGTTAATTAACTTTTAATGTAGCCATGCGATTTTACAACCCATTGATATGCTTAAACTTCGTAATTTTAATATTAATTTTGTTTATTTAATGCATTAATCAAAATACAATTATATTTCTTTCATTATTTCTTGATTATATAGATTTTGCTAAAATAGATCAAGATAGATGCTTAGTTCAAAATAAAATAAGCCATATATCTTATTTATACATTACAATAAAATGGTAATTTTATGTTTATTTTGTCCCTACTTATGAAATATATATTTAAAACAAGCTTTTAGTCCATTAAAGGTACTGAAAATTAGTTTTGTGTACTTTATTTACAAGTGAATAGTCATGTGTTATATTATTGAAAAACATTACTATTATATTATAAGAATTTATTTTCTCTAATTAGTTTAAAAATAGATGAATTAATTTATTTTTCCCATACTGAAATTGACCTTACGCATCAATATCACAAGAATAATGCTTGTCATTTCAATTATTAATGTTTCAACTTGACATCAAACAAAACAAAGATATTGAACTATATCAAATGTAACAAAAATAACCTAATTGAATCATTTAAATAAAAATATATGAAAAAGTTTTAGTATAATTAAACTGTAATAAAAGTATAATTTAATATAATTATATTATATAAGTTTATTCAAATTATACACATTGTTGTTGCATTTTGATATCTTTAAATGAAGCAATAATTATAAATATATTAAAAAGAAACTAACAAAAGTATTCTATTTTGAAGTTTTTATTTATCTCAAAATTTGATGATGACATTTGTTATCTCAAATCATGGTCATAATATTATAAATTACATCTATTTATTCGTTAATAGATTAATATTCAATTAAAAAAATAAGATCATAAATGCACATCAAATATCATAGTACTACATATGATAAATTTAAGAGATGATGGAGGCCCAGGCTGTTGGTAAAACGATGCTTTCCCAGGCGGTGGACATGATGGAGACCCAGGTTTTGCTTATGGCATTTGATACGATTAAGGAATACCTTCCCTTGCACCGTGCCATGGAATTCCAAACTGACTCGATGCTGGCACTTCAGGTGGTGTGTGAGATGTTGTCCCACCCCCTGGGACGGGTGTTTTTGCTGCGGCCATCTAGTTCACTAGGGGTCTTGAGGCCGTCCATTTCTCCCCTATTCTTAGAGACGGGAATGCGCTTGTTGATTGGGTTGCTCGGGCTGCTTGCCTTAAGGAATTCATTTGGACCCCTAGGGTTCCCAGGGGCTCAAGCTTATGTTATCTGATTTCACTTTCGATCTTCCTTGAGGATCCTTTTATAATTCTGGCATGACTTGGCCTTCTTGATATAATAGATATTATATCCACTTCAAAAAAAAAATTTAAGGGATAATTGGTTTATGACATTATCATGTGTTTAAGTTGATACAATCTTTAAATGATATTAGATATTTTATATAAAAGAATATTTAGATATTTTGAATTAAATAATAAGAAATTATTTATAAATTTTATATGAAATTGATATATATAATTTTATTTTAATATTAATTTTATTCAAATAATAATTTATCAAATATATGGTTAAGCCAAAATTTAGATTCCTTGATAAAACAAACAAAAGCATAAATTAATCATTCCCATTTTCAAAGCAATTGGGAACGATATTCAATTAGTTGAACATCCTTTTCAAAGTCATATGAAAAATAGCTAACGTGTACTAATTTACTTAATCATTCTTTTCTTTTTGGTTTTTTCTTCTTATTTCAAACAAGATTCATAAATCATAACTTTTCATTGATTAATTAGCACGTAACTAAATACAATACATTTAATAATAATAATAATAATAATAATAATAATAAATTAAAAATATTTTAATTATTAGTATATTTTTCAAAGAAATCCAAGAGTAAACCATATTGAATATTTCATTATCCATAAGAAAGGTTTCATTGTCATGTGTTGATATAACTAAACGTTATTTAAAATTTAATTAACAAAACATGTGGTTTTATTAAAAACTGAATTAATTACTTTTATTAATTACTATTTTCTTCTTATTTCAAATATGATCCATGAGTCAAAACTCTTCGATTAAGTTGCACAATGGAATTTATTTAATAATAATAAATTAATAATCTTATTAATAAGTCGTTAATTTTTTATCAAACAACAAAAAATTTTATTTAGTCGAAGAATGAATCAAATTTAATATTTCTTTTCTCTTTAACATATGGTTGGATATCATGCGTTCAAAATTTACTTAAGCATTATTGCTACCAAAATTGACCGTTTTGTGGTCGCTGTGATTCGAACCCAGGTCTCCACGGCCACAACGTGGAATTCTAACCACTAAACGACGGCCACGTATTTTTAGATTTTGAGAAATGGCGTTAAAAATTTTTCTATCCTTTTTTTTTAAATTAATATTATAAAATATTTTTAATTGCAATTTTTCCAAACGAACCAAGTATTTTTTTTTTTTTTCGATTTTCTGAAGAAATATCTCCACCAGAAATTATCTGAAGGATCAGCTCCAGACCAGTTTTGTAAAGCTCTTAACCATAAATTAAAACCTGCTGTTATCCACAAAACATAACACGTTATTTACAAAACACCAAAAAAAAATATATATTATTCCCATATCATCAAATCTATTAAAATTTTGGCAACACCATCCATTAAATTAAAAAACAACAAAAAAAAAACCCAACAATAAATAATTTATACAAATTTTTTCACATAATTTCTCTCAAAATATTCATCTTCAACTTTACATTTTGAACTCTTTTCCAACCCTAATTGCTCCCAAACAACCTTCCTTCATTTTAATTCACTCCTTTATGCAAACAAAGTAAGAAAAGTTGAACAAACGCAGAGAAAAAGACACAATGGTTGAACTATAAACAACAGGCATAGTAAAACCCAGAAGCAGAAAAAAGGCAAGCATCACAGTTCAAATTGAAAGGTTACAATTTATTTCTCTCCTAGAAGTAAAACCTTTATAGCATAGCTATGGAGAAAATATAGTAAGACAAGCAAATGGTAAGGAAGAAAGCTCACAGATAGATAACAGAATGTAGTCTCTCAAAAGCCACATTAAAACATACTGGCGATGGGGAAAATGAACAGCCAATGTGTGCAACTGACACTTCCCTCCATCTTTTTAAACAGAACAAAACCATCAGACGCAGACCCGAAACTCGAACGACCCAAATGAAAGCAACAAATCCAATGCGAGAAGCTACGAAGGCCAAGAGAGCTACACTGCCTTTACTTCGGTATTCTCCTTTTCCTCGGGTTTATCCGAGGTGTCCTCGGTTTCACCGACGGAGAGCTTCTCGAGTTGTCCAGCAGCGTCGTCGGCATCTTTGCTCTCTTTCTCTTCTTTCTTTCCTGCTGCTTCGGCTTGCTTCTCAACGGTCTCCATGAACAACTTGCAGTCTGAGTTGGAAAAGGAGTGAACAATCAGATAGATGCATATGGTATAGAGGACCAACAATGTTACCATTGAAAAATGAGTGAAGAAAAACTTTTTTAAGTAATTGAAAAGAGAACATCCGAAAACCCAAAATTGTTCTAAAATTGCTCAAAAGTTTTGAACAAACCAAAGTCGAGTCGGAATGAAATCGAGTTGATCACAAGCCATTCTTACAGAATCAAAACTCATCTCAGAATCATTTTCGAGTTGAGATTGACTCCAAATTAAAAGATTTAGAACAACTGAACATTTTATAATACTTTATGATGTTGTCATAAGTGTATTTTTCCTCCCTAGGGTTGCAAATTCAAGATGCGAAGTCAAGAAGATCAATTTGAGTGACAAAAGGTTGGTATATCACACATAAGAGTGCAAAATTTGAGTCATTCTAACTATGACCCAAAACTAATTATTTCCTCCATGGATAATGTCTCACCAAAGCTCATTTTTTAATGACATTGAGCCAGCTCAATTTTTCTAGAGTTGTGCATCGCCAATGGTTCCCAAGTGGCTAATGTTTGGAATGATTTGAAGTGTTAAATTTATTTGAGACTTTCAACATGATTTCAATATTAGATCTCATTATACCACATCCCTATCGGACATGTGAGTAAATGTAGCTTGGATGATGAAGAAACAGAGCTTTGGAGATATTGAGTGCATGCCATAGGTGAGATATTTCACAGCTTTACTATTCAGTAAGTAAATGTACCTTGGATGATGAAGAAACAGAGCTTTTGAACTATAGAGTGCATGCAATAGGTAAGACATACAACATGATTTCAATATTGGGTCTCATTGTAACCCATCCCTATCGGACATGCGAGTAAATGTAACTTGAATGATGAAGAAAAGAGCTTTGGAGCTATACAGTGCATACCATAGGTGAGATATTCCATAGCTTTACTAATCAGTGGTGATATAAGACTATGGGTGCAAGACCCAGCTGTAGCAAATCCCTTTTATCATCCTCCTATGGTATGCATGTTTTCTTTTAATTATTCATTATTTCCAAACTTAATTCAGATTCCAAACGCACCTAACCTTCCCAGCCATCAAAATGAGTTACACACACGAATGAAACAAACAAAAACTATGTTCAAACCAATAAAAAAATGAATCACGCTTTCCTTTCAACTTTCAAATATGTGTCAAGAAATAAGTGTTGAGAGGGAAAACACAATTAATATAACCTAAATGCAAAAGCTTCTTCTTCAAAAGTAAATGGTGTTAAACTAAAAGAACAAGGTACACAAACAAAGAAACAAAAAGAACAACTAAAAAGAACAATAAAAAACTTTTTAAGAACTTAGTCTAACAAAGATAACAATGTCTACAAATTATGAATCATCTCATAATCATTAGTAATTTCACATTCTATTTTCAATTTAAATGCTCATTAAAATTTAGTTAAACTTGACTGAAATTAAGAGGTACTAACAATTTTATGGGGGCCTTTCATTCTACACTCCTATGGCACTAAGTTATAAGATAAATTTTAATTTAATGAATTGAAGGGATTAAATACAAATACAACTCATTCAATACCACTAAAAATGATTAAATAAGAAAAAAGGATTGCATAAACTTTTATGATAGCAGAAGTATTGAAAGAAGGATCATTGCCCATGGCAAGATCACATCCTTGTAAACTTATCTGAAAAAAAGAAGCCAAACAGCAGTGAACCCTATCCATTACATCAATATGAAAATAAAAATTAATCAATTCAGATCGCTCCTTAATTTTCCCAAATCCTCACATGGATGATGGTAAGAGTTACACAGGCTAAATTAAGAAAATAGAGTTCCTTAAGTACCAACAAAACAGCAACTAGGGGGAGTGGGGGTGAATTAGGTGTTTTCAAATTAAAAATTTTTATTTAAAAATAAATTTTAATTTTCTAAAAAAACTTAATTTTTTAGTGTTAAATCTAACATTTTTAAAAAAGTTTTTTAAAGAAAAATATAGCTTTGGAAAATATTTCTTTAACAATTGATTAGTATTTTTTAGGGAAACTTCAATAATAGAAGGACACAACAGCAAAAAAAAAAAAAAAGCAAATGAGTTAGCACAATAATATAAGGCCTTCAAGGGACGAATAATCAATAAGCAATTTTAGCCTTTGTGAACTAGCAAGAAAGCGAAACAATACAGTGACCTCAAAATGGTAGCGTTAGATTCAAGTAGCCTAGTGGATGGTTAAACCTTCAACTTACAATTTCCAAGTATAATATAATTTAAACTTAAATTGCAATAAAAATAATAAAAGAAAAACACAAACAAGAGAACAGTCATTCGCTTTTGCCCTAGGAAACTTAAGATGAGAAGTAAACGAAGTAAAACTAGACTTTGGGAGATAATGCACACAGTTGAGACACAGAGGAAAAAGAAAACGAAAAGTTCTTCAAAAAAATTGCAAGAAAATAGATCTGCAGAAATTTAAATGTTAATTAAGTTAGAGTTATGAATAAATTAATAAGGGTTCCGTTTAACCAAGTTTAAAGTAATATAAGGATGCTATTTGCAAAAGAAATCAACTAGGAATGCAAACAAAAAAAAAAGAAAAATAATCTTTTAAATCTATAAATGATGTCTGTGCAACTAAACCATTAGAACTTTTGCATATGAATCTTTTTGGACAAACTTTGAAGTTTAAGAACAATTTGGATTTTAAAATAATAGAAGATTATTCAATATTCACATTGTAAGAAGGACAAAATAATTTTCTAAAACTTAGTAAACAAGCTTTTAAACCAAACCAATTTTAAAATACAGACATCTCGTAATAATCATAGGGAGAGTTTGAAAATAAAAAATTTTATAAAGTTGGTTCAAAGAAAGGGTTAGAAGACAAATTTTCATCACCTAAAACCCCACAACAACATTGTATTGTTGAAATAAAAAAAAAATTGAACTCTATCAAAGATGAATAGACCTAGGTAAAATACAAAGAATTTACCTAAGTATTTTTGGTTAAAGCAACCAATACCACATGTTCGAAATAGAGTTTCAATTAGGCCAAACTTTTAGAAAATACCACATAAACTTTAAGTTAGGAAACCAAATATCCTATACTTAAATGTTTTTTGTTCTAATTGTTATATGCTAAAAGATAATAATCATAACTTTGACAAATTTGATTCATAATTGGATGAAGTAATATTTTTGGTATAATAATCAAATAATAATTTATATAAGATATTTGATAAAAGAACATAAACCATTATAGAAAGTAGAAACACTAATTTTGATAAAAGCAACTCTTTGAAAATTGAGGAAGAAAAAAATAAAGACTCAAAAGATAAGAATTGAAGAGGATAAAGAACAAAGTCAAAAAGATACTAAAGAGGGAGATCAATTGAAGGGGCATAAGCTAAAATTGATAATCTTTCCAAAGCTATGTCAAATATCATCCTCAATAGTCAATTATAAGAGATCCATCTAAAGGAGTTAGGAATACGTCCTCTTTTAGAGAAGAGATTAGCCATTCCACATTCACATCACAAATGGAACCTAAGATCATGAAGGAAGCATAATCCAAGTATTCAATCAATTTAGAAGAAATAATGCATGAGTTAGTAGAACATCAAAAAGATAAACAAATAATAGGTACAAAGTATTAAATTATAAACATTAAGTTGTTAGAAACAAACCTAGATCAATTGCTTAAGGATATAATGAAATAAAAATAATTGATTTTTTATGAGACCTTTAGACCCATAACAAAAATAGAGGCAATAAGATTATTAGCATATTCAAGAGTACACAATTTCAAACTTTTTCAAATGGATGTCAAAAATGGGTTCATAAAAGAAGTTTATGATAAATAACCACTAGGATTTATCAACATATATATTGAAGATCACCTTTTCAAACTTAACATAGTGTTGCATGGATTAAAAGAAGCAGATAATGCATGGTATGAACATTTCTACATTTTTTTATTATAAAAAGGATTCAAAAAAAGAATAGCAAAAGCTCGGCTCTTAATGAAAAGTAAAAATGGCTTATTAATTGTGTAGATATGTATAAATGATATCATTTCTAAGACAACGGAACATTTTGTACCAAATTTGCTAAATTAATGCAAGTTAAATCTGAAATGAGTATGATGGTAAAGCTTTCTTTCCTCTGAATACAAATTAAAAAATTAAGTGAAGAAATTTCCATACCTAAAGTATGCTAAAGAGATGCTAAGAAAATATAAAATGGAAGATGTTAAACAAATTACCATGCCTATGGCTTCTTCTACTAAATTTGATAACTATGAAAAAAGAAAAGATATTGATAAAAAATTGTATCATGGTATGATGGGATCATGGTGATACTCAACAGATACTCAACCTAATATAATATACTCAGTTTGCTTGTATATTAAATTTCAATCATGTCCAAACGAATTTCACTTAGTTGTATGAAAATGAATCTTTAGATATTTAGTAAACACTCAAAAACTTTACACATTGATATCCTCTAAATTGGAAATTCTTTAGTATCATGACCAAGTAAGAAGCAAAACCCAACAGCATTATCTATGGCAAAAGAAGATTACATTGCAGCTGATAATTGCTGTGCATAACTACTTTGACTTAGATAATAACTAGAAGACCAAGCATATCGAAATTTAATGTCATTTTATTAAAGGTCATGCAAGAAAAGAGGATATTAATATAAAAAATGTTTCAACTGCAAAACAATTAGTCTACCTGTTTCCAAAACCCTTATTTACAAAGCAATTTTATGATATCAATGATTTGATTACAAATTAATTTCATGCATCCCCTTTTAGATGACACCAAAGGAGAAGAAGCCTTATAAGTTAAATAAAAACTGATAAGTGATATTTGCAATTACAAATTTTGCTTTCGATGTTTAGATTAATATATAACAATTTTTTCATCATCAAAATCAAGAAAGTTCAACAAATGTGGAGCTCAATATATCATCCAATCCTCATTATATCAATGCTCCTAAAATGATCATATGAGAAAATAAACCACTATCCAGGAAGAAATAAAACAGGATGTATAAAATATGTTTCCAATCAGCTAAACCTAACAATTAATAAAGGAACAGCAAATGCAAAATTTTAAAACAGAAACTTGCTGGAAGTAAATGGTAACATTAATTAGAAATGTGAGATTGCACTGAAAGTGACCCTAAAATAAATTGTTCTGATATTGATTCAATGGATTACAAGGACCATTTGGCTTACTGCACATTACTTTTATAAGGTAAACAAATAAAAAAATCAGCAATTCTCACAACTGGAACGGCCTCAATAACAAATTATGCAAGGATCCTTTTCAAAATATTGCATGACATTTAACAAACCCTTATTAGAATGAGAATCGACAAGACATTTAAGTTATATTGAACTCCTAGGTGCTCAAAACAGTAAAACAAGAACATCCACATTTCTAATTTAAGATGCAAAAGCTATGTTGCAATTAAACATAGATTTTTTCCATCATTCTGTTACTTTGTGTACATACACATGCCATTGTGTTAGTTATATGATGTAAAAGAAGATTCAAAGCTCAAACTCTCCTACAAGGGATCTGAACAAGAGAATACAAATTGATGCAAAAAGATAGAGAACATAGAAAAGAAACAAATAACTATCCATTGGATCACAAATTACTAAAGAATATATAATAATGAAGTTCCTCAAGACATTCTGTAAGAGCATGGGGTTGATAAGTGCATATTCTTTAATCAACCTTATGAAAAAATAATCAACCAAGATGTTGATTGTGGGTATATTTGCAGCCAAGATAGCCGAGATATTGAAACTGAGAAAAGAAACCCCTATCTGAAAAAAGAAAACTGAATAGACATAACAGAATCATCACATAGTACATTCAATTAAAAAATTTCAGCTATTATGCAAACTGATCCAGAGGAACAGTACGTGAAAACAGATATAATTTAGCAATAAATAACAAATAACTAAGCAACATAACAATAAAATCAGATGTTACATAAAAAAACATAAGGAAAAATCATAAATGTAGAAATGGACTTCTAATTCCTATACCCCAAAACCACTAAATTACTGAAGTCTGTCTACTTTAGGCCTATTAATTATAATTTACCGCACCTTTTCAATCTAATAGACAGAAACGCATAGATCTCGTTAAGTGGCCATACATAAGTCCTTCCAAATTCATAGTCCTTTATAAAATACTGGCAAGAGCACGAAATAGGATGGCATGCCAGATCATGACTAAATGCATGTACAGAGGCTCCAAACTGACTAAATCACGAAACGATTAATTTCTTGGATAATTTACGGGGAAAAAAATCAAAATTTCTACACAACTAAAAAGAAGTAAAGAAACTCACTATCAACAGATCCAAAACGAATGCAGAATGTCTCATCCTTCAACTCCCCATCAGAATAGTCAGTGGCATGCCATACGCATGACTTATCATTTCCAGCGTGCTCTTGCAACTTGATAGACGGAAGAACTAGCAAGAAAACACACCAAATATCAATAAAAAAACAGAAAATTTTCCAAAATTAAACAACAACAAGAATCAAGAACGATCTACCCAGATGGTTGGCGCAGATTTTCAGCGTCTTCGCCTGTCTCATCACAAGCCTAACCTTTCCGGTCTCCCTGTGCTTGAGGATCTTTACGTTACCCGTTCCCCTCTCCTTCCATTGATTACCCTCCTTATCGAATCGGTAAAGCTTCGCCT
The DNA here is from genome assembly GCA_023846275.1 of Vanilla planifolia. NCBI lineage: Eukaryota > Viridiplantae > Streptophyta > Magnoliopsida > Asparagales > Orchidaceae > Vanilla > Vanilla planifolia. The sequence continues at coordinate 9,089,386 of CM043874.1, read as the reverse complement.
TCCTACACATACGATAACGTCGATCAAAAATTAAAAAAAAAAAAAAAAAACAAAACGACAAACCAAAAAGCCCGTTGCATAGAAAGATAGAGCATGGTAGATCTCGAACTTACAAGTCAAGCAAAGCGTCCTCGCCCTCCTCCCCAGTGGTAACGGCCACCTCCTCGAGCCGCACGATGGGGGTTATCTGAGCCCCGGTGTCCTCGTCCTCACCAGTAACAGTTTCGCCGGCTTCCTCCTCTTTGTGATCGTGATCGTTGCTCGCCATCTGGATCAGAGGGGATATGGAATCGACGAGCAGTACTATAACGCTAATGAATAGGGTTGAGGAACAGAGGGGACGATGCTAGGGTTTATATCGCACCAGCTGCCCACATGAAGGACAAAAAGCACTTGACCACTTCCGACCTGTGCCGGTCGACGATACGAACACGACGCGCTACCCGGCTTGGCTAACAACGGAATTTCTGTTTTTTTTTTTTTTTTTTTTTTTTTTTTTGCTTGCATTTATTCTTTATTGTAATGCGCAATGTTAATAAAAAAATAAAATACCTATACGAATAATTTAAAGAAATATCAAAATGTAACATCTTGAATTAACAGAATGAGAAAAATAAAAAATAAAATAATTCTTCGCGCGTAAAGAGCAAATACAACTGACAATAACTAGTATCGGCGATTATACTACGATGGTGCAATGCTAAGAAGAGTCCTTCCTCTTTCACAGCATTCATTATTACATGATTATTAATTAATTCTAATTAAACGTGAATTAAACTACTAGTTCTCTTAATCCAAAATATAGAAACTTCAAAAACAGAAAAAAATTTCCTCAAAATTTGTGCTAAATGTAAGGTTTGATTTGCATCCAGCAACCATAATAGCAGCCAAGAAAGAATAATTGCTCAAAAAAATAATAATATGCTGAAAATTATTTGGTAACACATCTAAGATTAACATAGGAATAACACGAAAAATATCAAAAATAACATCACAAACCATAGGTGGTTGAAGTTGCAGCAATCAATACACGCGACTAGGAAAAAAAAAAAAAAGAAATAAAAAAAAAAACCAGAAGGCAAACGAACAACTGTTTATCGAACAGAAGAAGAAACCGTGACATATACACCGAGAGATACACGTAAGAACCAGGGACCGTTCAGCCAACCCATCAGCCCACGTATAACCGACGTCTTCGAAATCTCCCCTTAAACAAGACGACATAATAATATAAGGAAACTGCAACTCCGCCACGATGGCAGCAAAAAATTTTCGCCTGCTTACATGAAGAAGAGCAAAATTACGTCCCAAGGTTAACTATGTGATGAAGGTCACATGGTCAAGAATAGGCACCCAATCTTTAGCTCAATTCGACGGCAATTAGACCAGTCAATAGTTTCCCATGGGCGGCATGCCGAAGGGAGGCATGGGAGGCATGCCCATACCGGGCATGGGAGGCGGCGGTGGCGGAGCAAACCCTCCGGCGACCCCTCCCATGCCGGGCATTGGCGGAGCAGGCAGAGCTAGGGGAAGCAGCTGAGCATACATGTTCTGCAGCAAGGAGAAGCACTCTTTAAGAATAGAACACTCCATGTAATACAGGTGAAAAGGTAAAAACAAAACCTGTTGAGCAACCATATCCTTCTCTTCCTTTTCTTTGGTTTTCACTTCGATCTGTGCCTCGATCTTATCCTTTATGAGTTCGTCTACCTTACCCGTGTACTCGCGGATAAACTGCAGGGAGATGAGATTGACATCAGTGGAAACGTTCGTTAAGGGAGGAAAAAGAGTGAGAATCAACAGCAAATAAAGCTTACCTGGAGGAGGTACGGGAAAACGAAGTCGATCATGTTGTTCATCCAGGCAAGCTCCAGGGCGACATCAGGCCGGATGAGTTCATAACAAACAAAGAGGCATGACGCAAAACATTCCTTCTTGCCCTGCAATAAATATCCATGTTCAAGTAAACGCTCAGCCTTCTTAAACAGTAGTCTCAGGAAGAAGGAAGCGATCAAAAGTGCTACAGCTATTTACCTGCTCGATGAAGTAAACAAGCAATTCCTCAGAAAGTTCACGATCACCAGATTGAGAGCATGTTTCCATTGCGTCCTTGAAAAGTTTGTCCTTCTTAGAGAGTGCAATGGACTGCTTCCACCTCCCAGCTTTCTTGTAGATGTACGCAGCAATCCTCCTCATCTCAAGAAGTTCATGCTTCTCAAGCTGCTCAAATGCGACACAATTGCACATTAGAGAGCAAATCCTGGCACGTACCAGCACTAAATAAATCTAAATAATACTATCACCTTCTGTGCAAGTCCAATTTGATCGAAGTTATCATGCATATCAACTGATTCCCGAAGCCTTTCATAGTCTTCATCCTCCACATATATCTCGTTCAATGCTTCGTTTACAGCAGAAACATTGTTACTTTGCACAGCAACCATGTAGGGCTTAATAAGGTGCAAATGACCAGCCTGGAAGAAAAACAACATGAAAAGAGTCACTACATTGGATGAAGATTCTCAAGGTATCCTTAGAAATGGTGCTTCTATCACAGTTGGTGAAGGTGAAAATACCTTGCGCAAGATATCAACAACACGCGTGTGATCTACACGCAGAGCAAGCACGTTGAGAAGGTCATTGATAAGGTCAGGATGTTCCTGCAAGTAAAAGTGCACCGCCTTGTAATAAAGCTCAACATTTGCAACTTTAACAGCAACGTCTTTGAACTGCATGTGATCCCATGCATCCGGGGAATGATTCATTATTGTGGTGGCAGCATTGTCAAACTCGTCATACTGTATGTACAAATAAGTTAACTCCTTCCAGTGCTGTTGCTCATCACAAACACGGATAAGCTTAGGAATATTAAGCCGTGTGGAGAAAAGTTTAATGTGCTCCATCAGCTTCTCGTAACGATATCTTGCATAAAGCACACCCAGCTCTGTGAAAATGCCCATATGTGCACGCTCTAGACCAAGACCGCTCTCCATAAGAGAGATTAGCTCATTGAAACATCCTCTGTTCTGGTAATAGTTACTGACTTCTTCCAAGTCATCAACCTAAAAAAAAACTTATCAGAAAAATGTCATAATGCCTTCTTTTGTTTGGGAAGGGGGTGGGAGATGTTACCTGGATAATGATGTTAAGACCACAAATTTGTGCCAAGCGGAACTCCTCGGCATCAACACAAGCAAAGCAAACCTCCTTCCATGTCTTCGAACTGTTTGCTTTCCGAGCTGCATCAACTGCACCTTGGAATTGCTTTAGCTTCACAAGTGTTATTGCCAATTTGGCCCAATTGGAAATAAAGGCAAAAATGATTTTAGCTGCTTCATAGAGCTCAGCATCATACAAGCGGTCACCAACATTTTGGAGATTGGCAACATTTGGCATAAGGATGAATTCTTCAATATCACCAAGCCTATCAATCTTTGCATATGCATATATTAGTTCGCTGTCCACCTTTGGCTCTTTCACCTTTTGCCTTACCATCAATAGATACCGCACCAAATCATGATATACATTTGCATCTTCAGCAGCACGAATGACATCGAGAAATTGAGTTGCATCATCTGCCCGTATAAATGACTCAATTGCATCACTAACTAATCCTTCTCTTAACTGTGCCTTAGCAACTTGACTCCAAACGGCCTCTTCTTCCACCCTGAATGCAAACTCGACAGCTCTTTCAATGCTTTGGATGTTGTCTAGTAAAACATTCACTGCCTGCACATTCAAGTTAAACTTCTTAAAGATGGCAAATGCTTCCTCATAAAGTTGCCCTTCAACAGCCACCTCTCCAACTGCTGGTCCATCAAAGTTGTCCAAACGATTAATGTAATCCATGACCCTTGATGGATCAGCTTTAATTGCCGTCAAGATCAGGAGATTTTGTAGATTGAAGTTTCCACTAAAAGCAGAATTTTGGAGCACAATCTTTTCGAGGAGTTCAATCAGTTCATGTGGAAGATCGGCTGTCATAAAAGCTTTAACAGCTGCGGATACTTGCTCCGGGCTCTTGCTTTCAGGCAATGCAGTAGAAACTACTTGATCGATAAGCTGTCTTCTATATTCATTCTCAGGCTCAAGAACCTTTGCCCATAGGTCAGCGTCCATTCTTTCCACAACATACCTGACATTTTAATAAAGAAAGGATTATGTACGTGCACATCAAGAAATGATGAAGTTATAGAAATGGGTATCGCAGTTTTATATCAAAAAATGGGTATGGGCATTACCTCGCCTGCAATTTGAAGAGAGAATTTTTGTTTGTAACATTTATAAGCTCATCATCACATTGTCCTCGTCTGTAAGCAACAACTGCTAAAGTGGGATCCCTCTTCTCGCAATATTTCCCAACAACACGCGAATCATAGTAGGGATTCGTAGTAAGGAAATGCTCGGGATTGTTGTTGCTATCTATGATGATTTTTCCTAAGGCATTGTGTACATGCACATCTTGACTTCCTTCGCTCACAAGATGTTCCAAGAACTGTGACAGCAACCTCAGACGATTCCTGCAATGATAGTTAGAAGCAAAATTAGTTGCTAATCAAGGAAAAAAGGCATGCTTTTTCGTAACCATTTAAAAGATTACCTTTTCTCACACTGCTCTACAAGAGGCTCAACAGGAAGAAGTGATCGGACTGAAAGAATGAGGCCTTTAATGAAGTCTTCAGAGCACTCATCATCCAGAAGTTGACCAACCACCAAAGGAGCATTCCCGGGATTCACCTATGATGATTAAATAATCTTAGATATATTCAAGAAGCACAAGCTAACAAAAGCCGGTTTGTATTCTGCAATCATACCTTCTGAACATAACCTTCAATATAACGAAGCATGTTATTGGTGTACAAGTAGTGAGTCAAATCAGGAACAAAACCATGGCGATCACAAACATTAATCAAGGGCCTTGCATCTGGAAGCTTGGCCTCCATCAGGAAGTTCTTAGTTTTCTCAGGATCATAGAAATTTGATTCTCTCGTAACACGCTCAACCTCCTTTATCTGCCCAGTTTTCGCCGCTGCCTCAATGTACTTGAAATGTATCTCTGGATCTTCACTGCAGCAATTACCAAGAAAGTATCAACAAGTATCACCAAACTATGCCTGAAGAAAATTGCATGTGGCACTGAAAAGATCACCTGGAACTTAAATATGATCCCAAAAAGAAGTACAGGCCCTCATAGGAGCGAAACTGCTCAAAAAGCTTTATGCATGGTTCCAAGCCAAGCTGTTCACAGTACTCTTTTGCCACCTGATAGTATAGGTAGGTTCAACGTTCTTTATGACTTAATTCTAATAGAACTGGAGATCCACGAGAAAACACCTACCTGCACTATTATCTGAAGATTTCCCCTTAAATTAACTAGCAGAAGGTCCTTCATGCACTCAAGAGCCCACTCCCTAGAGAGAGTCCCAAAGAACTCCACAAGAGCCTGGAAAAAAACATAAGTTAGATTTCAGAGAGAAATGACTGTAAGTTCATTCGCAAACACACTGATTCACGTTACCAACAAACCTGTGGCTCAATAGCATGGGTATTGACAATCACACGTTTGATATCTGGTAACTCGGAGTAGTGCTGCAAGAAATGGCAACTCGAAGATCAAATCTTAAGTAGGAATGAAACAAATTAAACAATAGTAGAAAGAATATCTAACCTGGAGGGCACGCATATAAAGACCAGCCTTTTCACATAGCTGAGCAATCCTAGGGCGATCATAGTGACTGAACATCCCATTAGCTAAGATGGCATCAGCAACATTTGGATAAGTGACAAGATTGATCTCCAAAACCTGCAAATTTGACAAACATTACCATGATGATTTTTTAAAAAGAAAGACTCATAGAAAACACAGTTCGGAAGGAAAAAATACCTTAGTTTGAAGGAATGCATGCTCGGGTAGATTTGGCTTCAACACATCTAACAAAAAGGCAGTTGCCTCCCTGATCATATTCCTCTACAATAGGGAAAAAATGCAAAATATCACTGATAAAGATATTATCATACACATGAGAGAGAGAGAGAGAGAGTATTATTAAAGCAATCCTGTGCATATGGATGATTGCTAGCTTAGTTCGTAAATTGGGGAAATTCCAAGGCCCATATCAGATAGACTATTGGCAGCTACAATTTTAGCTAAATCAACTTCCACTGGGCCATTTACCAACCAAATAGAAAACCAACACGAGCATAACTTGACCAACACACCTGGAGGAAGAGATCTGTAATTGTATTATAATCAACTGGACAACCGCCTTCCATTTGGGACATCATGAGAGCAAAATTAACTGCTCCCTGAAAAATCAAAAAACTTCGCAAATAAATCAACCAAAAAAATAGGTTATCAACGTCTAATAAAAACTTAAACAAGACTAGGAGCAAATAACAATTAAAAAAATGTTATATATAATTACAGCATCCTTGTAAGTGAAATTTTACCAGCATAACAAGAAAAAGACATCACCAAATGTCAAATGGGCTTTAAAATAGTCAAAACTAAAACGAATCAGAGAACAACTCAAACTTTGAGCCAAACCCAACCAAGTCAGGCCGTTCAAAATTGCTTTCAATGAGCATATTTGATATCAACCTTATTCAAATTGGCAAACATATATAAATTTGAAAAATTTTATATTTACAAGAGTAGCAGCATTAAAAATATACCCTCTTATACCCTTATATGTTATTTTATTCTGATCCAGCCAGAATTTTAACTTCAGCCCAAAAAAATTGGAATCAAATTAGGCTTACTTGAAAAGAAAAAAACAAATTTCTGATCTTTGAATGGAACCAAGACAATTGACTTCAAGTTCAAGTCAAAGATGTTTAACTCAAGCTCTACTCTTATATAAAGGATTTCAATTGATTCAAAACTCAGAATTAATTGTTTGGAAGTGAAATAGATTACCTTAGTAGATGAATGATACAACTGAAATTTAAATATCCTTTAGCAAAGCTCAAAAATAGAGAAAGTGCAGGAGATGCAGCATTAAATAGAATAGACCATAAGAGAAAGAAAAATCATTATTCGAAGTACCCATTACCTGTGGATCTGACCGAAGAATATTTTGCAGAAGGAAAAGATAATCAGGTATATAGCCAACCTGCATTGATCATAATGAACATCTATTATGTTACATGTTAAATAAGTAAACTTAAAAGTGTACAAGTATTCTGTGTCAAAATACCTGCTTAGAGTAGATAAGTATTTTATCGAACTCTCGCCTCTCTGCAAAAGCAGCCACCACTTTTGGAGTGGCCCTAGCTTTTATGTAAATTTTAAGTGCCAGGTCATTGTCCACAGTCTGCAGGCAAAAACAAAATCAAGACACCCAAAATTGATTCTGCAAGTAAGAAAACAATAGTAAGATCTGAACAGCATAACCCCCAAATTAGCCATCTCGAATAAGTGAAAAAAAATTGAAAAATAAAAGAAAAAAAGCGAAACATAGTTTATCAGGAATTTTCTTCCAAATACCTTGACAAGATCACCGAGGTCTTCACTGCACTCAAGTTTATCCTCTGCCAACCAATTTTCCAATAGGTTCTTCTTGTTCTGATTCACAACAAGACGAGACAGTTCCAACGACTCAAAAGCATTGAGTTTCCCCTTTGTCAGCAATGTCCCAAAGTACTGTAAAAGTGGTGGAGTCTGCCCAGATTGGACAGGTACACTCTGCAAACAATGACAAGTTTTGAGAGATTTTAAACAATGGTCACCTTGAAAAAGAACTCTGAATACATTCATAAACACATAAATTTACATATATAAACACAATAATGTATATTATATTTAAGCAAGTTCACATATAATTTTACTAGCATTCATGCTGCGAAAAAAAAAACTACCTTATAGCAGAAGTTTGATAGTTCTTAAGGAACGGGACTGTTATATACCTGAAATTTTGCAACAGTCTCAGGTGTTCTGAGAATTCCTTGAGGAGATTCTGCAGCAAGCTCTGCCGCTTCCTTATACTTTGTCTGAGAGAACAATTCCTGAAACCTTTGCACAACCTGAAGCATGGAAACATGACAACTAAGAGAAGCCAACACAATTCTCTAGTAAGAAACTCAATTAATTCTACCAAAAGGAGAACAACATTATGTAATGTTAACCTAAACTCATTATTGGATTCACTAATGCAAAAAAGGTATCAAGCTCAATTTGTTCTATAGAACTAGACCACGTCCTATCCTCTACATTCTGTCATCTGAGGCCACAGCTCTCAGATTGCATACAAATTCCTAACAGAATTCTATAATCCCTGCTGTATCTCACTAAACCTCCATAAGAGTTGAATTTCTAAATTAGAATCTTCCATATAACAATGAACCTAGCATAGAAAAAGAAGTAGATAATTTTCAACCAAGAATGAAATACTATAGGAAATAGCATCTAGAAATGAACAATGGGCATGACCCTTCATATTTTCAGGAAAAAAAAAAATTGACTTTGACATAGACAAATCAGCATCATTTTTAAAGTAAAAAAAAAAATTGGATAATTTGTAAGACAAATAAGTTTTCATCAGCAATGAATGCATATTTTAATCATATATTGACTTAAAAGAAGTCTATAGGGGTCTAAAATGGCTAGCAGCATTCCACACATCAGAAACTAAACTGAGAATATTTGTGCAAGCATTATGAAATGTTGATACAATGCATTTGAAGTAACAAGAACTTTATAACAAGATAAAACCAAATTTTTGTCAAGAATTAGATGAAAAACTGAATTAGCTAACTAACCAAATTCTCTGCCCCAGGAAGGTTTCCTCGCTTTGCCAAATTTACAGCAAGCTCCAGATTGTTCAGCTGCCAATGTAGAACATACACATTTATTTTATGCTCAAGAAATTATGCAGTTAAAACAGGAGAGAACATGAAGACATACCTGGCCACTGACAAAAGGCACTAATGTTGCCTCATTCACAGTTGCTAGAAGAACCTGACCTCTTCTATTAACTGCATAAAAACCACCTAGAGATGAAGCTTCAGACGTCAGAAATATAGGATCTGGACTGATCCGATTCCTATAAACTGCTGCAGCTGTCTCGAGATCATAAACAAAGAGAAGGCCAAGCTTTGTGATCACATAAATTAAACCGTACTTTTGTGATATCTGCAAAATGAAAATTCATATAGTTAAATCCATAGAAGAGTAGGCCAACAGGAACAGAAAATCAGTAAAAAAAATTAACAAACTGAGAACCAGAAAGAAATGGTTCCTACACTAGACAAAAACAACCATGTAATGTTGACAAATAATATTTTCTTTTGTACAAATGCAATACCTGCATGGCCACAGGGAAGTCGTCTGCAAAATCAGGAGGAAAAAACAAATCTGCTTGTTTCTTCGTGAAACCTGGCTTTCCTGTTAAAAACATGAAGCTTTGAGAACTTAAGCATGGTAACCTGATACAAATTCCATATGTGAAATGAAAAGTACACAATTGCGAAGTTAATATTCAATCAATAATAACCATCATCAAAAGTTAGTGCCAAGGAGAAGCATATACAACAGACAAAGCCAGGTTAAATATGCGGTTAAACATCAACAAAATAAGTTGCATCATAATAAGTTGGCAGTCCTGATTTTGCCACAAAACATCATTTCCTGTGTTCTGGAATTCATTTCAAGCATGCTGGAGACTACGTTCCTTTTCTCTTACAACTCTTCTTTTTCTATTAGATATAACAAGCCTATTAATTGCAAGAGCCTGACACCCAAATTGTAAATACTCAATTAAGAAGGCGCAGCTAATATACCTAATGACTAAGACACTGCAGTTTCATTCTGCACAACCACTTAGGTACCTTTTTTACAGCTAGATGTGTTCTTACAGCTCATGCAGTGTTTAAAGAAGCAGAAATTCTGAGGTATATAAGATGGGTATAAATGAACCTTAGCATAGAAAATAGGCAATGCCAAAAGTATCATCTAGCTTTTGCACCTTTTACAATATAACATGGGCATCTGTTGCTGTTGCACATCTGTACATAGGCTTTGACATGTTGCTTAGTTTATATGTTCTTTCATTCATAGGGAGGGTAATCAAGCTTCTCACTTGTTAGGCATAGTGCTTGGAACAGAATTAAATGCAATAACAATACCAAAATCTTTCTGCAGTCATAGATAGGGATGCTCCAGCATCTATGTGGACAGTTTCAATATTTTGTGTTCATAGTTGAACTAAACAAAATCAACAAACACAATTAAAGTTCAACCAAAATTTACAAGTTGTCTTAATTAGTTAAAATCGCTCAGCACTTAGAAATACACTTGAATATATGATCACTAGCCATAGGCATGGCAGGTTAGGTCAAATTTGATCTGATTTAAACCAAACAGAAACATTAAATCCAATGGCCCAAGGGTGGCTGAAGCTTTTCTTTGGTATAACCATGCTTTAACAGGTCAGACAGAGTTTGGAATAATGCAGGAACAGATTGTGCCACAAGAAAATGTATATAATCACATGAGTAGATTGAGACTAGTTATTATAAATAAGTCAACTAAATAGTGGAAAAACAAAAGCACTGGCAACCAAAAAAATATTATTCATGCAACTAAATAGTGGAATAGAAGGCAATTTAACATGCATGATGGCAAGAACCTGGCTGAGCACCAAGCTCAATCACATGTAACTTGGAAGTTATCTGTCCTGCATTGTGGGTCTTTGAGGCAAAACAAATGAGAGTTGACGCATTCTCATTTCCAGCAACCTATGCAATCAACTCAATAAGAAATCCAGTTACTTTCACAGGTTAACAGTTATCATGAACAACTACAAACAGCAATTTGAAATAATAAAGTGCTCACTTTGAAGGAAGCAAATGATGCAGCATGTGCTTCAAGTGCCTGACTTCGTTGCTGGTCCACTGAAAATAGCTGCATGTTTCCTTTAACTAGCTGTGGTCGCTGAAAATTATTTGGAAAAAAGAGCAAACTGAGATGAATAGTTGACATAAACTCATAACCTGATAAAGAAGAGTTAACAGAACCTATGATGTTGTGATGCATATGAGGTAGGCTGTAAGTCACCAAATCTTGTATGCGTGCAAATTAATAACAAACAATCACAAACACTCCTATATATCAATGTTGAGATTTGGAATCTGAAATACATTCAATACTACCATTGTACAAGACACATGGCTTTAACATGAAGCACACCACATCAATAACACTTATGGACACCATGTTAGAATCTCAAGACATGTGATGAGTGTCCAAATTCAAAAGTCAAAATGATCATCATAAGCTTAAATATTTAATAAATATCTAAAATGGATTATGATGACAAAATATTTCTTAAAGAGAATTCAACTATGTGACTGATTTTGCATAACGGCTTTGATTGCACATAAATATGATGCATGTTAATGAATTTGTGATAATAACGTTTTATGTAATTGTGTTATGACAACATAAAATTTTATTCATAATATCACAAGCATATTTAAGTACATATGTTCCTTGGTATATGCAAATGTACAAACATTTGTTTACATAATATGTCACTTCAGACATTCACGTGCAAAATAGAACCAGCTGAATAATATTTTTTTTCATTAAAATTTTAGATTTTGTTTCATGTGCTAAATATCTTTTCTTTTATGTTTTTCTTAAATTCTTAGCTAGTATTCCCTGAAACATCTAATTCATGCTTTTCCAAATTTGCAAAATCAATATAATTAGTTGTGAATTCCATGAGTCCTAATCATGCTTAGGCTATGTTTGAAACAACTGTTATTAAACATTACGCTTATTAATTAAAAATAGGTTCAGTAGGTGTTATTTTTAAATATTATTAAAAAAAAATAGTATTTATTAAGTGCTTAATAAAATAATTTATATCATAAAAAATACATCTTAAGCATAGTCATGGCTCTTGCAATATGCAACAAGGCATATGGTAATTTTGCAAACTTGGAAAAACATAACATGGATGCTACACGAATGTGGTTGTAGAATATTACTTTAATTACAAAAGTATTTTTGCAAAGTGTTATTTTGAAATAAATTTTTAAAAAAAATTATCCTAGATAAATATATTATTAATAATATTTAATGAAATAATTAGTATTATTAAATGACTAAAATAGCTAATGATTTTTTGAAACAAAATAAAAAAAATTTACTATTACTTTGAAAGGACAAAATCATCTTTTACTCTCATATTATTTTTTATTTTTTTATTGAAACAATGTGTTTCATAAAAGGTTAAGTTTGGAAACAAAGCCAAAGATGAAAAGGATAATCCACTTAATTAGCATTTATTATCACCAATTATGATCCTAAGGTCAAGAATATACATCATTCAGTCAGCATATACAAAAATATGTAAAATGTCATAATCCATATTAGTTCTAATATCACAACTAATAATTCATATGGCTCAAAACTCAAACTTTTTAATAACTGTTCACTCTCTTCCACATTCTATTGTAGTTAATTAAACAGGTGAGCCTATTACCCCAAAGTACTAAGTCGAATCCGTAGAGTTCCTTAAGTTGGCATTAGATTCTTTCCATGTCTAGCTTCTTATATTATTGCCGAATCATATTATGGATACAGAGTGCAAGGGCACCAGCTAGCTCAAGGTATATGAATGTTGTCCCAAGGTAATTAGATATAATCACTCACAGATACTACTCTGGCTCTACTCTCAACTCACCTGGAAAAACAAAGAAACACTGCATACTTTATTTTAAATGCCAAAAGACAAAAGAAACAGAGTTCAAGGCTAGAACGTAAACAATAAAATAGAAAATAGAAAATAGAAAATATAGAATAATAAACATTTACAAGTGTGCAGCAAATAATAACTTTAAATCATATTTCTAGCTGTGGGACCAACCACATACAAGTAGCATAAACCCACAAACATGAGATTAAACAAGATGTTATAAGTTAAATGGCATATTATGAAAATAAAGGCCACAAAACAGAATGGAAACCTGCTAAATTGTTCAATTGAAGAGGTATATCGACACAAAGTTGTATCTAGCTCCAATAATTGATCCATTTGCCGTAAGCAAAGCGAATCAATCTTGGAGCTGCCTTACTACCTCTGCACCTAGAAACTTTGCAAACATAATGACTTTTGAATATCTTCAAATGTTTTATCTGATTCAAAGTCTAACTGATGAAAGAGGCCATTTCAGGTCTACGTCAACACCCATCATCATTCAATTACAGTGCTATGATATCTGCTGATTCATCCTCTCAAACATCAAAAAGCCAAAATCAACCAATCAAGCAGATGCAAACTGTTGTACCTCGGGAGAACCTGGTGCAATTCCAATAAGGACAAGCCACTTCTCTGAAGGGTCACACCTGTAGTTTATGATCTGGTTGTTGGTCAAATTAGTTGTTCTTTCGAACATTTTCACTGGCTCTGACTCACCTGAATCCAAAATATAAAGAATACTTAAATAAATGAGCGAACACAAAAGAACCTAATGCTGGCAGAAAAAACAAAATGAAGGAACAAACACATAGAGCATAATACCTTCTAATGACCAATGATATACAGATGTTTGCGTGACCAACCCCAACATCTTAGGTGTTATCCACTTCCAAAAGACAACCTGAACATTTTTAAGTGCCACAAAGAATTAGAATTAGAATGAAAAGAAGAATGAAAGCTTTTACTTCCATAAAAGAAGCAATTTTACCTGCTCAGGCATCTGATGTGATTTCATTTTGGCCTTTAATTCAATATTAAATATCTGAAGGTGGTCCTGAGTAGTTCCAGGTAATTGAGCTACAAGTCAAAGGTTAAAAATTGGTAAAAACACTACCAACACTCAAACCACATAATAGGCAGAATTCCCGAAAGCGAAGAAACAACAGAAAGACAGGTCAAACACTAAAGGTGTATAAACAAGCTTCACATATAAGTTCAGATTTCTCAAGCCTTGGCCACATAAAGTCGAGTGCAAGTTATGACTGGTTTGTTTTGATTGTTAATAAACAAATGTTAAAATATACAGTAACAGGATAGATACATTAAATCATTACTTGAATAGTTTTTTTATGTCAATGATAAATGAGAGCTTAAACTGTCATCTACCACATATACGAAAAAAAAAAATCAGTCAGATAATCAAAATACATGGTTGCATATACCATGCTTGCTTTGGTTGTGCTGGTTGCAACCATGTTTATCCATGTTTTCATTCCAAACATGTTAATCATATCACATGGCTGCATTGATTAAAGAGGAGGAAATTTATTTGCTTCATAGAGATGAACATGGTATACACAATTACATGACACAGAACAAAAGCAAGCACTGATCAAATTGTTGGGTCAAATAACAGGAAAAAGGATTTTTGTTACCATATCCTTTTAAATAAGTGCAAGACGAAGAATTAGTCAAATGGGAGTTGGAAATTTATTCATTTAATATGCAACATAAGCATGGTACAACTTCATGTACAATGTGATTGGTGGACAGAAAGAACACTAATTGAAGGCAAGGAGTTTCACCCAAGTTATTTTCAAGAAAAAAAAACAAATTATTATAGTAATTGAGCTATTTATGCATTAATTGTTTCAAATTATTATAGAATCTTTCAAATAACAATACCATAACACCCACGTACCAAAGCAAATAGTACGAGAACAATAGTGGGGATGTGATGTAACGGTTCTTATATTTGTGAAGAGAAACAATGATGCTGATACAAAAGAAAATTATCATCTGTATGATGCTCTATAAAAATGGAAAACAAGTACTCAAGGAGAACTAAATCAAATATCATAAGTGTTCTTTACCTCAGTTTGGGTAAAAATTAATGCAACTGATTTATGCCTCAACAAAGCTATTAAAAGAAACTCCTGTATACACATTTCCATTTTAACCCAGTCTAAGAAGAATGAGATTATGTCACTGTACAATGCAAGGACATGGCTGCATATACCAATCCAAACCCATTTTAGACCCCTTTTTGGTTAAAACCACATACAAAAGGGTACAACACTTTGAAAAGAAGGGTGGGTGACTAAGATACATCAAGAAAAATGAAGAGCATGATGCTGTGTTTACCTAGATGTACCATAACATTTCTTTCTAATGACAAGCACAATCCAAACTCTAAAACTCGTGTATATAATAATATATTAATGTATTTATAAATAAATCATGTATAGACATATATTAAATTAATTTATAGAATTATAATAGCATATATTGGTGCATTTGACGTGACTAAATATATAAATTTGTTTATGTTCAAGAATTTGCTTAAAAAAAAATGAAAAATCAAAGGTCGGATTGACTTTAGCTCGGATAAAACTTGATATGATAATCAGCAAGATAGGCTTAACTCGGATAGAGATTGAATCTAATACTTCATATCCAAAGCTTGTATTCAATCAAGATCTAATAAAAAAACTTTGACATCACAAGTAAAACTCAGTCACACAAAAATAAAAACAAATGAGAACAATTGATTTGTAAGTAATAATTGACAGGGAAATAATTTTACATAAAACATAAATTCAAAGAAGGGGTTCTATAATCGCATGAGAAAATTAAACCAAAAGTTGATGAAGAATGTCAAATACGATATTATAAATGAAAATGGCAATTTCAGATAAAGAATATTGGAGAACAAGTTTATTATATCAGCAACATAGTCTAAAATTTATGGCAAAACATATCAAAGCACAAAAGTAAACGCAAGGAAAGGCAAGCATATCATGATGTCCTAAATAAAAGTTCAATAATTACCCGTCTCTATATTGTTTTAACCAAAAGGAAATCAGCTGCTACCTTTTAGTGCAAGAATCCTGCTGTTAGGATTCATGAGAGCAGAATCTGCAGTAATAGGCCTCCTCAGTGGCTGCATCGGCATGTTCATATCAATGATCACCACGCTATTCTGAGGTGAGGTCTCCCTGACACAAATGTACTTTTCTGACTCCATGGTGACATGTGTGAACGTAACGAATTGTGGATTGATACCCAGGCTCGTAAGCTACAAAAGCAAAGAGCCATCAGAAAGCCAGCCGAACTCGAGCTTTACCACTAACACAACAAAAGCATCAAAAAGGAAGCACTGAAGAACATAATGCTGGCTAACATGGTCAGAGGACAACGGATCATAGTCTAAACCCCACGGATCAAACAGATCGGAAATACCTCCGATGATAATTCGAGATCTACCACGGCGTCTATGTATCCACCCCAACAATCATTTGACTACAAGATTCTAACTGAAAGACTGTCAGAAGAGATGAGGAGGGATCGAAGTACTCACCGTGAGGGCCTCCCGCATGGCGATCGGAGCGTTGGCCGCAGCCATGGCAACGAAATATCAACGAAAAAGAGCTTCAGCGGCTATAGCTCCGTTGGATCTAGAGAGGCGGAACCCTTTGGGCCCTTCAAAAGGAGGGACGAGGAGGAGACGGTGGAAGGAAGAACAATCGAGTGAACCACAGCGAGCAAAGCCGGATCTGTAAGATAAATTATATCGAGGGATCGAAGCGGTTCGTTTATGTTCGTCGTCTGCCGTCAAAAATAGAGAAATGATGATCATCAGATCGGTCAGAATAAATGTTGGACGGCGGTGATTGTTAAACATGAATTTTAGTGTTTGTCCTTTTAAATATACCATAAGCGTTCAATATTATTTGTTTTGATAAAATAATTGATATTTTTTATTTTTTTATTTACATTTGTGTCAATTTACCATACAAAATAGATCAAAATAATAACCTATAATGAATATTATAGTTTTCGATTTAGTATATTAGATTTTATAATTTTTTGTTTTTATTCTTATTTGATTTGGTGAAAAGGAGATGAACACTAACATGTATGTAAAATAAAGCTAAACGTTTTAAACTCAAAAAGAATAAATAATCATTAACGAGATATAGGTATAAAAGGTAATGTCGAAGATGAGTAAAGGTATCACATTGCCATTATCATTCCACTCACAAGACATATAGGAAAACCTTTATGCCATGTTTGAATGTTTTCAATGCACTTTTATTATGAAATCCTTATTTTCAACAATGCATAATTAATATCATAAATATCATATTATGAATAATAAGATTGATAATTTGATGGTTTGGCATACAATTGAATTTAAATGATAATTTTTGCCATCTTAAAAAGCATGTTAAGTTGTGAGTATATTGAAATCTAAAAATTTACAATATGGTTGAAAGGAGATCTTCGAAAGGAATTATATGGTACATAAATTTTAATTTTTGAAGCTCAAATAAATTTATTTAGATCTGTTGAATTTTGTTTTCAATTCACAGGGATTTTCTAATCCTTTTTACAACAGCTTGATTGAGGTGAGAGAGAAAGAAAAGGGAGTTTTTAGTTGAGGTCATAGGTAAGTACAAATTGAGCAATGAGAATTTTCATAATAATTTTGAAGTGCAAGAAAGAAGATGATGAAGAAAAAGATGGCTAGTAGCTTAAGATTTAAGCTTTCAACTACATTAATGGAGATTAGCATACAAGTCATTTGATTAGAAATCCTTTCTTGAAGTTTTATTGAAGGAGAGAGTTAAGGGAAATAGCTACAATAATGAGAGGATACATATCAATTATAACCCTATAGAAGAATACAGTAAGAAAAATCAAATAGGAGATAAAATTGTTTTTGTTGTCGCCTTAACCTAAGGAAGAAATATTACAAAATTTATAAAATTGTTACTATTGCAACTTAGAGTTTTACAACATTTGAAAGAGAAAGCTGGGTCGTTATTACTACTATAGTTCAAAGACAGACAAGGTGCAATAGTTTGATTAGGGTAATGAAGAAAAATGTTGTAAAGTGAAACTTTAGATCAACTAGGAAGGAATTGAATGTTTCGACACAACTAAATTTCTTGAAGGAAAACAAAGCCTAATGAGCTATTGTATAAGAAAGAGTTGAGAAGAGTTAAGGTTATTTTAAAAAAAAATTCTAATGAGTTATAGGTGGATTTGTTGGAAAGGACATGCATGTTATAACATAACAGTTATTAAGAAAGTTTGTTGGTTTTGCTAGTTTAGAGAGCCTATGTTAGCAAGTTGAATCATGTTGTTACTAAAATTTGCTAAAAGGAAACTTAGGGAATTGTTGTTAATTGAAGGTTAGCTATTTAAGTCATGATTTCTTGTGTGTGCATAAGAAGCCTAAGTAATAGCTTTAGCATCTATTAATATTATATACTTATTGCCCTCGGTATGTAATTAATCTAAATTTATAATGATTTGTATAACTTGTAGATAAATTTTATCCACTCATCCTGTATCAATAAATTTAGCATTTACTTGGCTTAAACATTATAGGCAATAATGAGACATATCATTTGATTATATGAGAAATCGAAGAAGAGACTATGAATACCTCATCTTACAACCAATATATGAGGTATTCATAACTTAAGCATATCAGTGATAATTTTTATCTAATAAGAATGATATTGGATGAGTTATCTTATCTCAAAGATATTATTTTGGAAATAAAAAAACTAAGATT
This sequence comes from Vanilla planifolia, assembly GCA_023846275.1. NCBI lineage: Eukaryota > Viridiplantae > Streptophyta > Magnoliopsida > Asparagales > Orchidaceae > Vanilla > Vanilla planifolia. The sequence goes on along the minus strand of CM043874.1, from coordinate 9,070,870 downwards.
TTTTGAAAAAAATTTATAGAAATGCCATAAGTTCAAATAAAAATCTTAAATTTGTACCATTATATTGGTATAAATAAATGATCTTAATGGGATTGGTTTAAAAGATTATAAAGTATATGATTTGTTTGATTTTTGTATCTAATTAAAAATATGCTAGACAACAAAGGGATGTGAAATTTCATAAGGATTTTGAGTTCTTTAATGGGTTTTTCAAAGCAAAATATGGATATGCATCAGCATAGCATGGGCATAAGGAAAGACATTGGATTGCTTTTGAATTCCAAAGAAAATTGATTAAAATGATATGTAAATTGATGTCATCACTCTAATTTGAGAGATTATTTGATGTTTATAAGTAACTTCTTTCAAAATAAATATAATTGGCTCTTCTATAGCAAATGTATTGGAAAAAATAAAATCTTTATTTATTTTTTATTGATAAAGAAACATGAAAATTAAGTTAAAGGAAAGAGTAGAATGAAGAACCAAATGATACTTTTTTGGAATATATAATAGTTTGAAATATTTTGAAGATATATCTACGACCTTATTTTAAATTTAAGACAAAAATCTTAATAAAGGAAGGTATGTGATATCCTTTTTTTAATCAAAAGAAGGCATAAGCCATATAAAAGGATTCTCATGTATGATCCTCACAAAAGATAAAACATGAAATCTAACAGCATAAGTTTAATAAGGGGCTTAGGAAGGGAGTCTCCCCTCTCCTAGATAAACTCATTACTACATGTAGCACGTGCCACCCAGTCAGTAAGCGCATTCCCCTCTCTATAGATGTGCGAAAGTCTAAGTGCATCTAGGTACCTTGCGTACTCGATAGTCTCAGTAAAATGGCCCGTCCCAGGGGGGTGGGATGTGAGCTTGCGGACCTCCTGTAGCGTCAGCATCGAATCTATCTGAATCTCCACAGCACGAAATTGGGAAAGGGTATCCCTTAGCAGGTTAAGGGCCTCAAGCATCGCCTGAACCTCCATAGCTTCAGCAACCTGAGAGAAACCCTCTTACCAACCACCACGAGCGGCTTCCCCATGAAATCCCTCACCACTAGCCCAAGGCTAGCAGTATTCCCCCCGACAGCAGCGTCACAATTTACTTTTATCCATCCAGTGGAGGGGAACCCAACTATGGGTTACAGGTAGTTCAGAGGAGCTGCAATGGTTCCCGCTGGACATGAATGAATAAAGGCTGCAATGTCTTGCTGTCGTAATAACCTCGATCTTGATGCTACGTAACATGATGCATGGATTGACCACAGGATCGTTATGCCTCATCGCATTTCTTCTCTCCCAGATATATTACATGGTGGTGGCCAACGTAGCAGCATGCTTGGTGCCAGCCCCCCGATGCGCCACTGGAGAACCGACAAACTCCATGAGCCAGTCAAGAAAGGTCAACATGGCACCCACACCCCAAGGTGACCCCAACGAAGCCACGGCCCCTCGAGCCTGGCAGTCAGCCCAAAGTTCCTGGGCACACAGGCAGTCTCAGAAGACATGTTGCATGGACTCCTCTGCCGCATAGCCCCAGGAACAGCCGCTACCCTCGAGCAGGCCCTCCGAGCCATCCAAGCCACTGTAGGGAAGTAATCGCCAACCACGCACCACAAGAACATCCGCACCCTCGGCAATACTTTGAGCTTCCAAAGACCTCTCTTCTGGTCTGCGTCGCGCCAGCATCTTCGCCTGATGGCATCGTCAGCTCTGCATTTTAGGTGCGGATAAATTCTTCAGCTGTTGACCCGCTCCGTCTTAGTGTGCGCCTGCAGAAGTGTATCCTGTCCAAACATCCGAGCCCTTGGGAGGTGCAGAACCCTTTCAAGGAGCTGCTCACCAGCCCATGCACGTATTTTTTCCACGTCCCAAACTCCAGCCACTGCGATGCATTCAGCCACGCTCGTCGGCCACAGAGTGTTCATGTTGATGAAGGTAGGCCTACTTCATATGGGGAGGATGCCAATCCAATTGTCTTCCACGAACCTCGCCATCTTCCCATTGCCGATTCTCCATACAAAGATCAACACCGCATCTAGCATTGCCTCCAGCATAAGCCTGCAAGCATGAGATGGGTTTTTGGGAGCTTTCGAGGTGGTATCCGTCACATTATACTTTTGCCTCATAATCTCCACCCAGAGGCTTGCCTCGCGGCTCAGTATGCGCCTACAGTGTTTCATTTGTAGCACGCGATGCCAGACGCGGAGGTCCCGAAGCCGAAGCCCGCCCGCGGTCTTCGGTAAGGCGACGTTGTCCCAGGACACATAATGCATCATGTGCGCGCTGCTCGCCCTGCACCATAGAAAGCTTCTTATCCTCTTCTCAATCTCATCAATAACTCTCAAGGGCACAACACAATGGCACAGTATGTGACTCGAGATGGCAATGAGAATAGAGGAAGCCAGGGTAGCTCTGCCAGCAAGCGACAGCAGACGAATTCGCCCATTGGCAACAGAGGCATCAATCCTCTGAAGTAGGAAGTTAAGGTCCACTCTCTTCAGCTGCTTTGCTGCAATAAGAACCCCGAGGTATGTGAGCATCCTGCCCTATTCCATATTAAGTTTCCTCCCCACCATCTTCACCTTCTTCCTGCTGATATGCCTGCTGAAATATACTGGATTTCGAGAAGTTCACACGCAACCCTGCTGCATTACTGAAGGTCCTCAAGATTCTGCACACAACGCGCGTGGCCTCGCATGTGGCAGAAGCATACAGGAAGACATCGTCCGCATAGAGTAGGTGCGAAATCGATGGCGCATGCTGTCCTGGTTTGAACCCGAGCAATTGTCTAGACTCATATTGCCTCACCAGCACAGATACATACTCTATCACAATTACATACAAGTAGAGCCAGAGCGGGCCCCCTGTCGGAGCCCCCGCTGAGCCTCCACCCAAGGAAGACGAGAGCCATTGACGAGAACCCCAAATCTCGAATAAATGATGCAGGCTGTGATCCATTTGCACAAAAGAGGAGGGAACCCCATTATCTTCATCATCCCGAGCAGGAAACCCATTGCACGTTATCGTAAGACTGCTCCATATCAATCTTGATTGCCATGAGGCCCGAATTTGCGGTGAAGGCGTGCATTCTGGACACCATTTCCTACGCAATAAATACGTTGTCCGAAATACTTCGCCTAGGGATGAAAGCATATTGTTCATGCGAGATGATACTTGGCATCATGGGCTTCAGTTTTTTCACCAATACGCATGCCACCACCTTGTATATGGTGTTGCAGAGACTTATTGGCCGGAAATACTCCGGCATGCACGCACCATGTCTTTTCAGGATAAGGACAATCAATGTGTCCTTCCACTCCTTCGACATCCTCCTTTCCTCAAAGAAATCCAGCACCATACGGATGATGTCCTTACGTGTAATTGCCCGGTATCCATGTAGAAATTCTGCATTGATCCCGTCAATCCCCGGGGATTTATTTCTTCTAATTCCCCTAATAGCTACAATTATCTCATTCTTAGTGACCCTGCAACTTAATTTGGAGGCCATTTCCCACAGACGCTGCCGGACGACACAACATTCACCGGCAATGACGCCTACCCCGCACAGCGCCACTTCGCCTCAAAATAGGCCAAAAGGACATTCCTGATACCCTCAGGTGTGTTCGCCACGTCACCCTTCGCGTCCCTCAGTTGGGCGTGTGGTTCCTCCGTGCACGTGCCGTCGCAGCAGCATGGAAAAACCAAGTGTTGCAGTCCCTAAGCTGCGCCCAGTGCACCTTCACTCTCTGCCACCACCATTTCTCCTCGTGTGCACAACCACTATGGAAGGCCATGATCATATGGCCAAGAAGCGAGTGCTCCTCCTCTGCCAGCCCCTCCCAAGACTCCATCTGTAATTCATTAACGCTTCTCTCCAGCTCCACATTATTGTTGACAATGCTCCCCACCTCGGCTTTGCTCCACTTCCGCAGTGCAACTAACGAGCAGTGGAACTTGGTCGTTAGCTCCTCTATGCACGCGCCTGCACCATGCTTGGTGCACAACCCCAATTGACTGCGGGAAATCCAGCCAAATGCTTTCAAATTGTATCTTTCCTTTGTTCCCCCGCATCTTCCTGCACCCCAGATTGATCAGCAATGGGCAATGGTCAGACCCAAGCCAGCCCAGGTGCTTGGCAAAGCATTCAGGAAACACTTTCATCCCTACAGAATTCATAAGGACCTCATCGAGTCTCTCCAGGATGCATGCGCCACCCTGTTTCCCGTTACACCAGGTAAAGATATTTGATGTAGGACTAGACGAAAATTGCTTAGTTAGAAAACTTTTTTTTTATTTAAAATTTATGACTGATGCACAACAAAGGAGCAAGGGCGTCACCCTAAGGGACACACACCTAGATATGATGAGAGTTGAACGCAAAAGGCACCAACCAATGAATCCTAACTAAACTTAGGATCGATAGCGGCTAAGAAGTTGCTAAATCGACTACGGCTACACACTTTCAAACACGCAGAAATTGGGAGTACTTAGATTGGTTAAGTACCAGTTGAACATAAAATATAATTTATAGTAAAAGTTGCACTTCACAGAATGAAAATATATTGAAGATAAATTAATAATCTAGGAATGGAAAATACGAATGAAGATGGTTGAGTGGTGATGGAAGATGATAGACTGGAGTGGCGTCTCACCACTTGGACCTCGCGTCCCTCCTCCCAGTATCAGAGCTTTGACGAGTCGGCATGCCAAAGACACTCAAAGCACTCACGAACTCATAATGGAAGCAATGAACACTCAAAGCTTGCATTAACTTTTTCTCCAAAAGAAATATCTCTTACAACAGAAGAGGACTTTCCCATATATAGGAATCCACAAGGGTACAAAAGACATTTTGACTCATAACATGAGAATACTAAAGGACACATGGATAAACTAAAAGTCACCTAAAATTACAAACAGACTCCTAAAAATCTGAGAAAAATAATGAAAATTAAGTTCATTCATTTATCTAAACACTGTTTTACGGATTTCGAAAGTGACTTCTAGAACTCTGGAAAAAATGCAAAACAAAACCCTAATTTCGGGTGGCTGGCGGCGCGGAGAGCGGCGGCGGGTCCGTCGGGTCGGTGCGGGTCGGCGCGGGTCGGTGCAGGTCACAGGACGCGGGTCATCCGGGGGTAGCTTGGGTCGGCGCCTGGCTGGACTCAGGCACAGTGGTTCGGGCTAACCTGGATCCGGTTCGGGCTCGAGCGGTTCGAAATGGCAGCGAGCGGTTCACTGTGATGGCAGAGGTTGCGGCGGAGGCGGTGGTCGGCGGCAGGGATAGTGATTTTGGCCTTGTTTTTGCTCCCGGGAAGCCATTCGGACTCCGATTTCGAATCCAAAAGTTGTGTTGGCTTCCTAAAGATGATAATAGGTTTTTAGTGCAAGACCTGGTCAGTGGACATCAAAAATCCTTCTCGAACATGATATCCTCATCAATATTACTGGTGCAACCTATGTCCACCAGCTGCAGCTCCTGCATGAAGTCAGCGAGCTCCTGCTGCTCTTTGCCATAGATAAACTTCCTCCCGCCCTGCTTCTCTTCTTGCACGATCACGAGATTGAGATCTCCCGCCACAATGAGAGGGTCATCCCCGTAGGATGCCTTCCTGATGACATCCCAGGCCTCCCGCCGCTTGTGATGATCCTTGGGGCCATATACAATGCAGCAATTCAACTTGCTCATGCCACGCATCCTCACCTCATAGGCAACTACATGTAGTGAAGCAACCGTGATCGTGATGTCAACCCAGCTCTTCCACACCAGCATTATTCCTGCAGACATCCCAGCCGATGGTTGGACCACGAAATTCCATTCCTTCCCAAGGAGCCAATCTGCATCATTCCTTAGGAAACATTGAGCTCTCATCTCTACAAGAGCCATGACAGCAACATTGCCCTCACGTACAAACCTTTGTAAGTAACATCTAGACTTCCCATCCCTCACTCCTCTGATATTCTAGACAATGAACCGCATCATCATCAAATAATTATAAAGATTGCCCCTGAGTGGCCGCGCATAATTCTATCCAGCCACTCCAGTACATTCTTCCCCTGATGAGGCAGCCTCCATCTTCCATCCCGATATCCTCTGCGCCCTACGAAGTGTAGGCTAGGAGAATTTCTCCTACTTCATTTTGGTGTAATATCCATCCGTGCGTTTGGCTTCCTCCGTCGTGTATTCCTCTTTCAGCAACGATCATTTTCCCTTATTCCTACCTGTCTGCGCAATCTGCCCCGTTCCCGCTTCCCTTATCAGAGCTTCTTGATGGGAATCTTCTCCCTATTCTCCCTTGCCTTTGGGAACCAAGCTCGTCTTGCCATGTCCCTTCCTCTGGCCTTGGATAGGCTCCTCTTTCTGTCATGCATTCTAGCATCCACCTCAACAATAGCCATTTCTCTTAAGGTTTTACGTGAGTTCTGGCTTGCTCTGCTTGGTGAACTTCTATGTTTGATCGCACCCTATCTCCTGCGTTTGGGAAGGACAAGCATCCACGGGCCTAGCTTTTGTCCCTTCTCTTCCAGGTCACACGTATTTTTCACCAGCACTCGGGGAGTCCTGGAGCACTCAGCTTCAGTAGCCTGCTTGCCACAGTTGCTCGTATCCTCAGCCTCCAACGATCCACCTCTAATCTTATCGTCTCCAAGGGCCCTGGCAATTTTGGTTATTGTCTCCTCATCACGCTTCCTCGCTTCTTCCCCTCTGTTTATCATCCCCAATGTACATGTAGGTGCAGCCTCCTGAGTCGTGCGCATGCTGCACTACCCCGCAAAGTGACTAACATGTCCACAATTAAAGCATACCCGTGGCAATCCCTCATACTCGAAGGATTGATAGACTCTGCCAAATTCCCCATTTAGCCATATGCCAGGTTTTAAAGGCTTTGAGAGATCCATACGAATGCACACCCTGGCAAATGAAGATCTTTGCATGTCAACGGTCCATTCGTCAAGCAGAAAGGGCTCCCCAATTGCCTTAGCAATTCTTAGGATGTTCTTCACATCCCAGTATATTAATGGGAGACACGAAAAGTGCACCCATACTGGTGCGCACATCACCGTTGCAGCATTAGGCCTGAATTCATGTGTCCATATGTCTAGCCCCATGGCTTGCCTTGCGACTTGCCACGGGCCACCCAACCAAACTTCATTCCTGTCATTGATGGAGTCAAAATGTAAGCAGAAGCAATCGGATGACAAATCTAAAATCCTGAAATTTTTGTAATGGCCCCATCTCTTCTACAACACCCGCACGACGGCAAAGAATGGGAGGGTATTCCTATACACTCGCTCGACCAGATCGAACTTATGGAATTCGATGCGCTTGTAACATGCTTCCGAGGACATAACGACATCTCCATTCTCAACATGGTCTGGCATTGCCTGTTGCACGGTCCTTTACGTCAATGGTGGTCGGATGCACAAAGGATGTTACACGACCGCCTGGAGCATTACTTTTAGAAATTAAGGCCTCCCTGAAGCTGAGTTTATTGGGTTGGGCCTCCATATTCGTAGCCTGCAGAGGAATGCTGTGCATTGCCCCCCTAGCAGCACCATGATCAGGGCACAGGGTCCCCTCCGGTCATGCTCACCCCTCACGTTCCTCAGCCTTGTTCACTTCATCCCCCAGCTCCGTCAGTCCAGCAATCACGACATGAGCAACATTGTGCCCCCGACTCATATCACCCTACTTCCGACATTCAGGAACCTCATATGGCGCTTCCACATAATCCACCACATTCACCAGGCTACACGATGAGTCACTAGAATCAGTCGATGCCTCTGCCTCTTCAGCCAATATTTCAGGAGCGAGGAGGTTCTTCTCAGCGTCTGCCCCTTTTTCCTCTGTAGCAGAGATGTGGCATTCTCTTTTCAACGATTTGCTCCCAGAGGCCCTCAGCTTCCTATTGCTCTTCCTCACCTTGGTTCCCACCATATTATTACCGTTAGGGCTGTAGGTGTCTTGCAATCATGCAAGAAGAAGAACCGGTAGCCTGCACCGCGAGAGAGCCTTACAGTTTAATCATGTACCAGCACCCTAGTGCGGAACGATATATCAAGGAATTCAAATTCAAAATTCTCGGAGCCACGTAATCGGGCAATCCTGCACAATGGAAAGGAAAACCCGCACGTGCCCGATGTACACGCACGCGTGTCAAACTAACCGTTACCAGAACCGCTGTCACGTGCTCACCGTCCCTTCGGTCTTGTCGCGAGTTCACCTGCTTCAGTCTCCAGTGTTGTCCCAGTGCCCGGCCCTTTAGCCTGCACTTTCAACACTATGCCTTTAGACGTCGCCTCCAGTCGCCGTCTCCACCGCCTTAACACAGGCCCACCGCTTCACCAATCTCAGCCACCAACACTCCGTCTTCTGTCACTGTCACCAGCTTCCCTTCCACAGCTTTAACTTCACCAGCTCCACCTTCACTAGCTTAGCGTACCCAGCTTCTCGTCACCAGCACTCCGTCACCAGCTTCCCGTCACCAGCACTCTGTCACCAGCACTTCGTCACCAGCTTCCTGTCACCAGCACTCCAATATACGAAAATCATGCTAATCCTCCGTCACCAGCCAAACAAATATTTTAAAAAGAAGCACATTGGTGGAGTCCAATATTTTCATCGTAAGTCGTAAGTAGAATCAACAAAATCTCTTGAAAGAACATAAAATCTATCTGAAAGTTGCGTCCCCCCTCTTTCTCTTTAGAAAGCATAGGTTGCCTTAATAGAATGGAATGGCTATAGTTGAAGTCATATACACTATATTTTAATTAATAAAATCAATAATTTGATAATTAGTGTGCAATTGAATTAAAATGATAATTTTGGTAATATCTTAAAAAAACATACCAAGTTACAAGCAAGTTCAAATTTGAAATACGAGATATGATTAGAAAGATCTCTTTGAATTCATCGGTGTTTGAATTATAATTTATAGAGCATAAATAAATATATTTGGAATTATTGAATTAAAAAAGTAAAAATAAGAATTAATTTTTTTTTTCAAATCATAAGGTTTTTAAAATCCTTTTCTAGTGAATTAACGAGGGAAAGAGAGAAGAAAGTTGGTGCCTTGAGTTTAGATTGTATATATGTACTAATCAATGAAAGCGAGAGAGGCAAGAGAGGAAGACCATTAACTTAGGATTTACGTTTTTAGGTACAATAATGAGATTTGTATTTATTTACAATTCTTCTTTTATACTTTATGTTTATTTTAATACTATATTTATTTACATTATATTTTGTTGGATTTAGATTTTGTCATACCATCAGGTTCTGTTTTAGTTTTAGTATTCTCACATATTATTTTATTTATATTTTTTATTTATCTATAATATTAAAGGTATAATTAGATCGAACCCTGACATTATTGATATTATTATTTAAGAGAGGTAAGTAGTGATAATTTTTTTTTAGAAATGAAGAAAAGTGCTTTGAAATGAAAATTTATGTAAGGTAAAGAGAAATCAAGTATTTCAATATTTGTTAAATTTCTTGAAAGAAAACAAGAGCTAGAAAGTTGTTGTATAAGGGATTGGGCTTCACTAAGAAACATGTAATGCCAAGAAGAGTTGAGGCTAATTCAACAAATTTTTAAGAGGAACTATAATTAGATTTAATGGAAAGAATGACATGTGTGTATAGCTAAGCAACTGTTAAAAAAAGTTTGTTGTTGCTACTAGTTTGGAGAGCCTAAGAAAGCAAATTAAGGTGTGTTGCTATTAGAATTTGTTGAAAAGAAGCTCAATGAGCTATTGTTAAGTGAAGGTAAGTTATCCTTGATTTCTTATGCATGAATGGATAAGAATCTTCAGTTATGGGTTCATCATTCTAGATATATGTTGTGAATGAAAATTTGGTCTTTTTTTCTTCTTTATAAGTTGTAGATTTGCTTATTAAAAATGATGAGTTTAACTTTGGTAATGAAAAGAAGAAAGGAAATATCTACAAATGAGCCATTTTGAGGTTAATTTACACTACATTGAAGGTTGGTGTACGATACTTCAATAATAACATACAGGACATTAAAGACTGCATACAATACATTAAAAGAAAAGCAAGAAAATAAAAAAATTATGTTGACTATTGTTCGAGCTCAACATATGGTATGTTGGACTCAAATGTTCAATATATCTGGAGGGACATATGATATGGTTGAGTAGTGGTCTTAAGAATTCTTTAAGAAATTATATGAAAAAAATAAAGTAAGAAATTTATTGTTAATAACAAATTGAATAAGTAGATATGTCAATAGGTAATTTTTTTTAATTATAATGTAAACATTTAATGTCATTATCTTTGATGCATTATATTGGGAAAAACTAATACCATGCCATTAGTTTTAAATTTTATCTATGTTTTGATATAATATATGCTTAGTGATATTCACAATACCTATAGTTGCATTCTTAGCAATGAGATATAGATATTGAAATATATGATATTGATTATTATAGTAATGTTAAAATGTGAAATAGAAAGAAACATAATATAAAAATAAATAGTGTGACAACTTGTATTTTTTCTATTATAAGTTGTTATTCTTAAATAGATTTTTATGATAATGTTTTAAAATCTTCTCGTATTAAAATAAAATAATATTATCTAGGGTATCTAAAAAAACATGCTTAATGAAGTAATAAAACATTTAGATTTTGATACAAATTTTCTTGCACAAAGAGTTTTAGTATAAAATATTATAATTTAAATGTAAAGTATCAAAGACTATAATACAAGCGATTTAAGGGTGAGTTATATGGGATGGTGACCATAAGTCAATAACAATTAATTATCTGAATATTAAAAAACTATTTGTTTGGATTTTGATTGAAAATTTTGATTATAAAAGTTGAACTAATCAAAGTTTAAAGAGATCTTAATTAAATTCAAGTACATTAATCTAGTTTGATGTTTGAGAAGTTGATTGCCAATCCAAAGCATTAAAAGCTCATTCAAGGGCCTATAAAGGACAACCTTTGTTCAACAAATACATCATTTATAATTATAAATTAATAGAGAGAATAAAGAGAGTTACTTTTACGAGAATAGAGAAAATTCTCTATAGAAATATAAATATTTTATATAACTTGTGGTTCATTGAATTTTGTATTTATCTTATACCTTGAAACAATATAATGAAGATTATAAATATATTGTTAACATGATTTATCTATATTTAGTTAGTTTTTTTGTTATAAATGTGTTCTCTTATATATTGTGTGATGAATGAATAGACTAACAAATAATTCATAAATTTGGCTTACAATTAGTGTCATTAAACAATTTTTAACTATTTAAACTAAATTTGATTGATATCTTTGTGATATTTAATATTAAATTTTTAAAAAATAATATAAAATTAATAAGCTATGAAACTCAAGTTATTTTTCACATTAAAAAATTATTATTTCAGTTTATACTATTAAATAAATCAAAATTTGAATATAGAAGAATTAACTAACACAAATGAATATAATTTAGAAAGTTTTTTAAAAAATATAAAAAAATGAATATATTAATCTAAATTATACTTTTTTTTTGAAATGGAATCTAAATTATACTTACAAAAAGCTCAATCATCATAATCTAATTTCAAATTTTTAGATATATATATATAACAGATAATATTATATATTTTTAAATAAATTTGGATGGAATTAATATCATATTAATTACAAATTTTTTTTGCCTTGCAACATTTATTTATTAAAGAAAATTTAAGGCTAGAAAGTTTATAAACATGTGAAGATTATATATTTTATGTTTTTAAAATTTCTATAAATAAAAAATAAATGATCACAAAATTGGAAAGGATATCCATTTTGCATTTGACCGCAATTAGAGTACGGAAACCATCCCCGTTGATAAATCCTCTTTTTTAATACACCAGTGTCTAAAACACCCAAATGAACCCAGCGTTATCCTTTTCCCACGGTGCAGCACCCTTAATGTCCACCGTTGTCCACCCTTCCCCTGTGTTTAATCAATAATAAAAGCTAATTAAAAAAGAAAACCATTTTGAGAACTCGCCATTTCCCAACCGAAAAGGAAACCCTCCTCTCCGTCTCTCTCCTTTTCCGCCAAACCGTGATCGCAACCGCGGTAGATGTGGGCTCGATGGGGGAAGATTTCCGGCGGCAGTGGCGCCGGAGCCGTGGAAACGGCGCATGCTGCGGCCCCATCCACCCCTTCCTTCAAGGACTTGCCAGCCCTTTTGCGGGACGAATATGACGCCGGCCCCGCCGGCGCCGATGCTACAGGTCGCCGCCGTAGTGCGGTTGTGTTCCACCGGGTCCGCATCGCGACGGCAGCTCTCCGGACTTGGCGATCTCTGCCGTCTTCGGCGATCTCGGAACCCGTGTTAAAGCCGGCGGGAGAGGACAAACGGATCGTGGTGTATTACACGAGCCTCCGCGTTGTGCGCAAGACATTCGTGGATTGCCGGGAGGTGCGGTCCATTCTGCGGGGGTTCCGCGTGGCCATTGACGAGCGGGATCTGGCCATGGACTCGACCTTCCTCTCCGAGCTGAAGGGCATCCTCGGACGGCGTCAGCTCACCCTACCGCAGGTGTTCATTGGAGGCCGCTACATTGGTGGTGCCGACGAGATTTGGAAACTCCATGAGTCTGGGGAGCTCAAACGCTACGTTGAAGGGGTTCCATCTGCAACTAACGGCACTTGCGAGCCCTGCGGTGGAATGAGGTTCCTCCTCTGCCAGAACTGCAATGGTAGCCATAAGTACTACTCAGAGAAGGGTGGTTTTCGGACTTGCACCTCCTGCAACGAAAATGGTCTTGTTCGATGCCCGCTTTGCTGCTTCTCCGCCGTCTGATCCTCATCTGACGGTTTCCATTAGTCGTTGAAGCCTTTTTGGTTTTTTGCTTTTGACGTTTTGTTCCTTTTGCAAGAGGACAATGGGTCGGGTTTCCAATTAGGTTTTTTGTGTGTTATTTTGTTGGTTATGGAGAACATTAGGGAGTAGTAGCCATCCATCTTGACATGTACCTTAACCTTGAATGAATGACTACAAATAGGTTTGGGTGTTGACCACGTGTGGAAAAGAATTGCTACTGTCTAAATATACATATGAAGATGACCATGCATTATTCATTCAAATCTGACTATTTTTTAAGTAATCTGCAATTGTCATAGCCTGGTTTTTGGGGTTATTTCCTGCAATTTGTCTGTTTGACAAGGAATTATTTATTTTGAGTTTGATGACTTAATGATTTACTGTGATTAGATGTCATTATTGTTATCTTGTGTTGGTTAGTTATCATATTGTGTGATACATGACTTAATTAAGAGAGGAGCATGACTTCTAAAGCTACACTAAAGGGTGGGAAGTAAAAGAAATGAAGTGAGAAAAGACAATGTATAAAAAAGGAGTAATCGAGGTGGAGGAAGATTGGCACATGATCACTAGAAATGTACATATGGTATCATATAGAACATCAATACAAAAGTTTTTGAAAATGTAGAGAACTTAAAACTTTTTTTTTATTTTGACCTTTAATCCAATTAAGGCATTATAAGGCCATATCTGGATAAGCTACACTAAAAGAGAATCTCAATTTTCATATCAACCAAGTCTTCTTAGAAGAAAATGGAACTTATGGTTAACTAATGTTAGAAAGGCATGAATACCCTTAAGAATAACTTGGAAATGAAAATTCAAAGCATTTGTTATTTGGGCAATATATTGTATGATCTATAAGTGTAAGGTATCATCTATTTATGCAATAAATGTACATGAAAGATTTCATTATAGTTTTATTTTTGAACTTTTGTCTTAAGGAATGACAAATATAATGCATGGTATGATAAGTATAAGATAGAGTACTTACATTTGATGTAAGAGAAGTATTAGTAGATGATTCATATATGTTAGAATCTATCCCAAACATATAGATTGAGTTAGTTGATGATTTAGATAGTTAAGGAGTACATAAACACCAAATGGTGCATAAGCCAATTATTGGGTTTCGAAATAAGGAGTTACGATGATGCAAGAGAAGAGTTAGAATGCCTTTTTCTGAGATAGAGTTTTATCTTTATTTATGTAATTTATTTTCATGTTTTTTTAGTCATATAATAATTTAATAGGAAATTATAATGGTTGAGAGTTTTTGTTTTTTTATAAGTTATGATAATTAGTAGTTGGTATATACAAAGCTTAAATTTTAAGTGTTTTATTTTTATAGGATAAGGATTAGTTAAGTTTTTTCTTTTCATGTTGGGTCCAGTTTAAAAATCATGTAATCAAGGAGACTTTTAGATGGATTGAAAATAAACTTGTGAAGAGCTTTGGAGCTTAGAAGAGTTTGCCCCGTGCATTGAAAAGTACAACCTTGAATAAAAGAGTAGGTCTTATTTCAATAATCCAGCTTTTCTATCATTTTATTATAAGGGTTTTTATTTTGCCCTCATTTGCCATCATTTGGTATTTGAGTCTTGGTTAACCTTATATCATTAATTTAGTATCATAGCCCTGGTCATCCTCTTGCCATCAATTTAGTATAAGAGCTATATTTGTGATATTCCATCCGTCATGCAATTCATCATTGCCAATCAAGATTATCTCTTCGATTTTCGAGCCTTTGATCAAATGTCGTCTCGTAATTCTAGACCTCTTCTTGTGGGGTTCTAAAAAAATAAAAAAGGTTGCATCAAGATTTGTGCTATTGGTCATTGATTGTCACAGCCAGTTGTAACTGCACTACATCTATGTTGCCTAGCCTCAGGTCCATGCATGCGTCTGGAGCCATGTTTGTATTTGCATGCACGCTTTTCTTTCTTCCTAGGCGTGCTTGCATAGTACTCTCCCCTGCAATCGCTTCCCGTTCCCTACTAGCACGCATCCATCGCCTCTGTATTTTCTCTCTTGAAGAGATGAGTCGGGAGAAGGAGAAAGAATCTCTAGCTTTAAAGAAGTGAGCGAGTCAAGCCAATGCAGCATACTATGAACTGATATGCTCTGTCCACGTGCATGTCTTGACCCTTGAACCGCTTGCACCATGTTGCCCAGTCCAAGTACATGAGTGCGGAACTTATGCATGAACTAGATCTGGCAGCAGCATGCAAATTACATGTGCGTGGTCTTCTTGGGCTCTAAACTGCCAGCGCAAGTCTATCTAATTGCACCAAACTGTAGTGGCGAATCACAAATTTTGCTTATTTAAAATTTAGTTTGGTATTTGTGTTTCAGAAGTGTTTTTTAGAGCTTTTTGATCAAATTTTCAACTAGAATTTGCACCATGGTACAAGAATTTAGATGTTTAGCATCGATCAAAGAATTATTGATGATTAAATTGTTTTTTGTCATTATTGATTTGATCTTTAAATGATTATCCTATCTTGTCATCTTATTCTATTTTTAGTAAGCATGATCTACATGAGAATCTTGTTTCATCACATATAAATGATGAATAATTAAGTATATTGATTGACTTGAAATCATATCAAACTTTTCATCTACAATTGAATTATTGATAGATATTGTATATTTCATACTCTCTAGTAATGTCAAATCATATAGAGTTATATTTAATCTTGATTGTGTAGTCAATGTTATTGATACTTGTGTTATTTAATATAATGGTTTTGTAATAAAACTTGATCAAAGATCTCATTCTATTACTAATAACATTTTTTTGTAAGATTCGTGAAAGATGTTTTATTTCTATAAGATTTAATCATTATACTTCTTTATATATATGGCTTGATGTTATTCCATCTACAAAAAATTTATTGTCAAGTTAAAATATGGGATAATTAGCTGTAGGCAAAATGCATAAAAAATGTGAAAATTTATTTTAGATGAAAAATCAATTTTAATTCATCCTTGTAAACCTAGAATTTTGCCTTCAAATAAAAGTTTTATTCTTTCATTTGAAGCTAAATTACAACAAAGTTTGAACCTAAAAGTGAGTCTGACCTTATTATTCCTGTTAAGTCACAAGTCTTTTCAGATTCTATCTCTATCTATAGAAAAGAAATTTGTGGCTTATCTTCAAATATGTAAATTCTTAATTCTTTTATGTTAGATGTGAAATTTATTAAATTTGTACTTTATGGTTATTTCATGTTTTCAAATTTCTTTTTTCATAAATATGTTGTTCAAATTTATTTAATAAGAAATTCTATTTTAATTATCATTTGTAAACTTATAGTGCTCTATGGAATGTTTTGAGGATATTATCACTATTATTCACATGTCTCAAATATTAAAAATAATTACATTTACTTGTTATAATATCATATTTAGATAGACCTCCAGATGAGTTAGACAGGTGATGTACTTAGTTAGCATGATTGATTTTTCATGCAATGAGGTTGCTTAATATCTTTATTTTGATGAAGGATCTGCAGAGATTGTTGTTAAGCTTGGTGAAGATTTGTTTAGAATATAAATTTGTGGGACAATTTTTCTTAATGGGATAGATTTTTGCAGGATACCTTATATCAAAATGATGATCGAGCTTATTCAGTGGTTTTTATTTAGTTTTTCTTCTTATATTTTTAGGTTACTACGAGTTATATTTGGGTCACATATATAAGATTCTTATGATATTTTTATTTTCTTATATATATATATATATATTTTATTTTTTTTATTTGTAAGAATATTTTTGTTATTTTATCATTTGTCTTGGGTTTTGTTATGTACTTTTATAAATAAGTATCAATCAAATGAAAATAGGGAGTTAATTTAATATAAAAAAAAGTTGAAGTTTTAAGGAGTTTTTGTACTTAAAAGAGCACAACCCCTACCAAGAAAAGCACAAATCCACTTAGAAAAGTAAGACTTATCTTCACTTTCCATCATTCTTGTCTTTATCCCATTGCAAAAGTTTTCCTCTTGCTCCAGTCCCCCATTATTTGATATTATAGAGTATTGATCATCTGGTTGACATCAACATATATGATGCATGATGTTACTTCTAATCAGTTGACATCTCAAAAATGTTTTTTTTAGTCCATATAACTTGGTTATGTGCAATCTTTAAACCACTACAGTGACTAAATAATCTCATCACTAACCTTGTGACTTTACATAATGTAAAAATAAAAATTATATTTGGGTTTACAATTGATGTGAAGATAAAAATCACATTTGGTGTACAATTGACTCAATCTAGCTTGAATGAGATTTATTAATAGTATGAATTTTAGTTAACCCATTTTCACCCTTATTTCTCATTTGGCTTGGTAAATTGTTATTGTTATCCAATATGTCTTATTGGTCCAACATGATGCATTTAGTCCTGGTTTTATTGTCTAGGATGATTTCAAAGGGATTATGTTGTTTAATAAATTTTTATTCTGGGAGCAATTTGAGCTAATTTGGCCTTCACGACTTCCTCTGGTGTGTCTCCATTCAACCAGCCCCATTCCAGCTGGACTGCATGTTTATTTTATGAAATTCTATAATAATAGGATTTAAGTTTTACCATATTGGAAATCTTGTGGTGAAACCTTATCTTGAATTCTTCATTTTATAGCAGAAGGACGAAATGGATTACTGCAGGTTTCAAGTATAATAAGTAGATTAGATTGAGTCTGAACCAAATTTTTTGGATTGGGTCTGATTCCAGTTTAGTTCTAATGAAGGGGAAAGAGAGCTACTAATGTGAATCATTGTAAATTGTACACGTTGCTTTTAGCATCAACACTTTTGGTTTCTGTAGTTACATTATTATCTGTAGCGAGGGAAAAATGATATTTTTAATTGAAATGCTTGATGCTTGCATTTTGCTGCTCATTGTTGGGAAGTCTGAGTGAAATCCAAGATAGGAATTTGGTGATTTAATGAACTCCACTTCATGTGTTCACTTGTGGCCCTTTGGCTTTTTATGATGCATTTTGCCAATGTCCTTTAAAATCTTCATCATAGTGATGGCGATAAGAGCCTGCTTGAAACAAAGGAGCATGATGCTTAGCACATCCTTGGCCACCTTGTTCCTCCATGAGTTGTTGGGTGATTTGTCCAGGGGACACACAAGCTTCCACCTGCCTTAAGCCTCTGCCATCTCAAATGTGTGAGAACCTCAGGTTAATTCTCCTCACAACATCGAGTCTGATAATTTTAGGAGCCAAAGTGAACTCTACTGGAACCTAGGCAAAATTGTTGGTTCTCTTTGGATTTTGGGTCAGTTGTCATTTATTTTGACTATGTAGAATTTTGTCTTGTTGACTTGGCTAATTGTTATTTGCACAAGATGGTTTTGTCGAGTTGTAGATAAGGTGAAGGAAGATCCTCATGGAACTCTCTTAAACATGAGATTGGGTGTGCTTGATCACTGCATCTGTTTTGTAGTGTTTTGACCACAGGAGGGTTTTTTTTTTCTGTTTTTTGTTCTTTCCTCTTTATCATTTTGTTTAATTTTGGTTAAGTATCTAGTGAAATATGGAATTATTTCTTGGTTTTCTGTGGTTATTTTTCTGCTGATTCCAAGCTTAGGAACTAGATTTCCATTGAAAAACTGTGTGACTTTGTATTATATATATCAAAAATACTTTCGCCAGTGAATTTTTGCCCCACATAGGAAACATGTAAACTACAATATTTGTGATTTGTTAAAATGCAGGCTTTTTTTTATTCTCATTTTGAAACTACACGCTGCATATACATTTAATTTAGTTGTATTGATCTCTGGCATGTGGTCCTGCCATGAATGAAAGTTGGAGCTTCAAAAAAGTGGAAAAACAAAAGAGAGAGAACTAAAAATAAAAATTTTAAAGATGCTATCATTTTAGATTGTGTTGTTACAGATGTTAATTTTAGATATGCACTGATTAACTCCTTTATTAGCATAATCTTCTTTTTAATGTATAAAGAGCTGGTGGCCTTCAGTACGGTAACAGTTATGTTTTTTTTTTAATGTTAATCTAAAAGTGATAAAAAGAGATTTGAAAGCTTGAACTTTGGCTAAACTTCCTACTGGGTATTGGTAATGTCAAAAGGATAAGAGGTTGAGGGGAAGGTAAAGGAGAGTCAGCCTCAAATTTTTGAATGGTTACATTTTGATACAAGAGTGAGTCAGATGTGCTTGTGTCTAATGTAACTAGATGCAAAAGTATCTACTAAACATAGACTGACATGAACTTTCAGCTGGTTAATCAAACTGTTGGCTCTATTTGCTTCTAACTGAAAATTATTCCATCCTTCTTATTTTTAAGTCATGGATTCCTTCTTTAATGTACAAACTTATCATTCTTGGTTAACTCAACAAGTAAGATGAATATTCGAATGACGTTACATCATGTGGATGATTTTTTGTCCGCTTGGCTAGCATTATTGGTTGATACATTCTTTTTTCTACATTTTGAAGGACACATACAAGCTCCCTTATTGGTAAGTCACCTCCTCTTTTGATTGTTTTCTTCTTAAATTGTTTTTATTTCTGTTTAGCGATCTAACATTCTAAATGATCTTTGTCTTCAAGGGATGCTCACATCTGAGCTTGTTCTTATTCATTTGAAGTAAGTGTAACCATCTCTGAGTTTATAAATTGATGCTTTTTATTGTTTACATCAATAAGGAAATTCTTCATTTTGTCTGGTTGTAATAACTATATGTCAAGTTTGATTTTTTACTTGAATTTGTTATTGGGATCTTGACACAATTTGCTTATAAGGCTAATGTGCTGGATTGTGATTGTTCAAGTCCTTCTCATCAGTTTGTACAATAATTTTCTAAGCAAGTGAAATATCTGGGATGCTTCCTTATATTTGTTAAACCATATTAGGTTTCATGTGTTCTTTGTTGGAATGTTTGGTGGTTATCAATCTGGAGCCTTATGCAAACATCTGCTTACTGATGATTCATTTCTTATATTTGATTTTGTGCCATACTGCTTAACTTGCAAAGTGTTTGAAAGGTTAAAAACTTAACAAGAAAGATGAAGTTTGAATGAGAAAAATTCAAATTGAAGACGTTTAAATTTCTTGAGATTTGCATGGTTGAAATTGCCTTGAATAATCATGAAATTGTGAAAAGAAAAATAGTTTTAGCCGCCTTAAATGCCACTATCTTCGCCAATGCATGATAATAGCAATTTTAGGTTTCAAATAGGTAATAAGGTGGTAGGAAGGTACTCCACAAATGCATTCCAAGTGACTTAGTGGGCATTTTTCTTAGTGAAATTTTCATCCAATACAATATTGCTTAAATATTTTAAATATTTAGTTTGATGATATATTTAAATAACATTGTTAAAAATTATAATTTTGTCACTAACTGAATTACTATTCGATGCCTTTTAAATTTGAGTTATATTTGGATGTCAAAACTAAGATGGTATTGAATTAAACAATAAAAAAAACATCAACAAGATTTTCAGGACAATAACATCTAAAAACATATAGATAATGTTTTATTTATATATCAATATTAGACATTTAGATAATATTATTAATTTGATAATATCATTCAAATAATAATGAAAACACACTTAATTATACATTTTGACTCTAAAAACACATTTATTAGTGGGTCATTTACACATGATCATACAATTGCATCCCTCCCTTTTCAAAAAAAAATACAATTGCATCCCTAGAAGGTTTGTGTACTTCAAATTTGATACTTGTTTATTTCTTCCCTATATAACGCTTCTATTTGCATGTTTTTCCTGTTTCATCTTGCTAAGAATTATAACAGGTTCGTCAGTGTGATGAAGAGTTTGAGCTCAATATGCTTTCTATTTTTTAAGGTGATGAAGACATGCCATCTTCAAGTAAGAGATATATCAACACCTTCTTGAATGAAAAGTTTTTGCCGGCTTATTTAAATACATTTACCACTGCTAGATTGTTGACATCTGCATTTTTTTTATTAGTTGAGTGTATATTTATGTTTTCATTTATGCTTATGCTTGCTCTGTGGCAACAATTACAATGTAACTGAAGAATCTTTCAATGAACCACAAGAGTTTTATCCAACTAAAAAATTCCTATTCAATTATTGTCATCTTTATGAAATCATTTTTTAATAAGTTATCTAATAAAAATACATGGAATAAACTGCAATTTTCAACTGTTGCTATTGTTTTTATAATATAGTATAAGATGCAAACTAGCACCTGATTTTTCAATGCCCTTTTGACAAAGCTAGAAGATGTTTGCAAACTAGGTCTTGATTGGGTGGGGCATTTTATCTATTAATCAAACATGTATTTAATTGCTAATCTTTTCATATAGTTTTGTCAAATGTGATCTGTTAATTGTGCTATTATATATTATAATTTATGTTCTGTTTTTGTGATGCCAGTTTGATTCAGAGCAAGCTTATAATAACTACAGTGATGATGCTTATTATGAAGGGAGCCTTGCCATCATGGTAAGTACAATGTTTGCGTTCAGTTCACTGTAAACTTAAGTAGACTTCTATTTGTACATGTTTTGGTTTTGTTTAGTAACATAATTGTGGTTTAAAAATAGCTTTTGAAAAGATGGTTTAAAAGGATCATTGTAAAAAACGTATCCTATGCAAGGGAAAAAAAAAATGGGAAGATGGTTTATTAAACATTTCCCATGAAATCCAAGAATGGTGCATCGGCTTGAAAATTTACAATGTAAACATTTGTGATATATGTATCACTTCCATTTGGGTAGAGTATAATGAAAGGAAAGGAAGTTTATAGCATTGTAAACTGCAATTTTCCCCATTTTTGAGCTTTGCAACATTGAACTCCGGTGTTATATATGATGTCTGCCAATTTCGAAACCTCGAGGTATGTGACTTGACCCGAAGTGGGTGAACATAACCTTAGACTCATACACTATCTACTGAATCGTAGATTATGATGCTGAGAATGCTGATGCATGAATTTGGATTGAACAAATTAGAACGAGCTTATTAATTGAAACCATGTACAATTTGCATATGCGATGTCATAAATAGCTAAGGATGTTTTAGGTTTTGAACTTGCCATACTCAATGCTCGATTTCCTTCCGAGACCTTTAGAAAATCCATCAACTGGTGAGAAGTGCGGCCAATTTTTGATAAAGCACTAATACCACTTGCCAGAGGCCTATTGCTCGCCATTCTTTCTCTCGCCTTATCTTCTGAAGTTCGTTGAGAGGTTGTGCCACTACTTACCTGAAGTCAGTAGGGATTCATTTCTACACCTTACAAAAGAGGGTTGTTGTTATTGAGGAGACAGAAGAGAAGAAGTTAAATGCAAGAATTTTTTATGAAATTCTTTGAATCGAGGGAGAAACGATGGGCACTTGACAGAAGAGAAGAAATTATAGCCGGCATGAAGGTTTCTTTTATCGTCTCGCAAAAGATGGCATTCATCGACTAGTTTTCCATCTAGTAACCGTTATTGAAAATGGGTAGATCATTCTGTGAGATCAGTCCCATCACATTTGAGATTGTTGTAGCGATAGTTAGACTTGCATAATGACAATACACATGAAGCATTGAAAGCATAAGATAGTGTAATCGCCCAAAATCCATGACTTGGGTTGAGCAGTCTTCGAGACGCAGCTTGGTACTATTGGAGTTTAGGTCAGAGAACGGAGATGAGTGATGTTGGGAAACTAATTTGGGGAAAGACTTGGAGGGTCTTAGAAGTTTCAAACTAAATGCTTAAAAATTAGTTTATGTGATCTAATAGTGGCATTGGAAAATTTTGAACTTATAAAAAGCTTTCCAATCCATTGAAATCACTTGAAATAAGACAATGAAGAGTATAATAGATTTCAATACAAACAAGAAAGAATAGAAGTTGAAATGAATGTTAGTTGAATGGTTATTCCCATTTTCTTTACTCTCACTTACTTCTCTCTTTTATAGTAATTTCCCATCTCTTTGTTTCTATCCTTATTCCTCTCCTTGCTTCACTCTCTCCCTCAAGAGAGAGGGGGGGGAAGAAAAGAGAGTGGAGAGAGAGTAATGGATAGATTGAGGAGAAGAGCAAGGGAGAGAGGGAGGAGGAAAGAGAGAGCAAACTGAGAAAAGGATGGATAGGTCGAGAGGAAGAGCAATGGAGAGATAGAGAAAGATGGGGAGATAAGGGAGGGAGGGGGAGATCATCTTGCCATTAAGATCAAATCAAACAGTTGTCATCCTTTCCCAAGACACTCTTATTTCTTCCTCTCTTTGCTCTCTCTCTCTCTATCTTGCAGCTTTGAATGCCGTCTTTGCCTCGAGCTCTCCATCAACATGCTCATCACCAACGATTAAGCCTTTGTTGACCACACTTCTGCCTTACACTTCTGTTGAATGGCTCTTTTGCTTGTTACTCGTCTCCTTCCTCTACGATTCCATTGCTGTTGGATGCTGAACCTCCATTGATTGTTAACTGCATCTCTATGTAGTAAACACACATCTTTCTATCAAATTCTAAGTTTAATACATGTAAGTTTACAGTTCCAATCATCTATCTCCATTATGCTTGCTTCTTAACTTGCTATGATTCAAACATCTTCGATTAAATTTATGGACAATATTACATTTTATGTTGTTCAATTAACAAAACGATGGAATGTTAATCTTACTCTTGGCTTTCTTTTGCATGGATGTTAATTAGAGTGATCTTATAGCAATATTTTAACATTATTATGGATGAGTCACGGAATTGGGAAGCTGTACTACAGTTGATGCTGTTTATGAACTGTTGTTGCATGTGCATGTCATCATCAAGCAAGGGCAAGCATCAGGACGAAGGAACGATGAAATCATCAATGGAGCATATAAGAATACAATAAAGAAATGAACTTTGAGAGCTGGCAACTGCTTGACTGCTTAATATGGTATTCTCTGATCTATTTTCTATTTTTTTAATTAATAATTTATATATATTTCACAATGTTTGGTTCATGTATAATTAATTTGGGCTTTTCTATATTATACTTTAATCTGCCAAATGCATTACTTGAGCTAGATCCCTTCTCTCATAAGCAATGTGTAATGAATGAGCTAGTTAAGTAAATGTTAGATGATTAAAGCTACACCCACTTAGGCTTGCAAAGGTATGTAATGCACCTTAGAGGGGTTTTATGAGCTAGACCCACACTCATTAAGGATGAGTCCATTTATATGCTATTTGGCTAGGTTGACCTTCATGACAATTTTGTTTGATTGTCTTGAAAGCATTATCGAGGGATAATCATGGTTTAAATAGATATCATATAAGATATTTTTATGCTATTTTGACTTTTAGCTTGATTTGAGTGAGGTTAGCTCTAACTTGATCGAGCACAAATTTAATCGATGTTGTTTGATCCTAATTGGTTCCTAAGAAAAAAGAAGAAGGGTTAATGTTCATAGGAGTAACATCGGAGTAAACTAACTCAATGCTTCTTATTGTATTATAAGATAGCTAAAGAGAAAATATCGAATTTTATTCATCGAAGTGATTATTCATTAAAGTCTCATTGACACTTTTGATACAAATTGAAGATTTGTTTTGCAAGATAATAATGAATTAAAAATAAAATTGAATGTTCAACTCTAACAAAGTTAATCTAGAATAAGTTTTACAAAATTTGAAGCAAAATTAATCTTAATAATTAAGTAAAAAAGAAAAGGATTAAATTTGATCATCATTTAAATTAAATCTAAATAATTTAAATAAAATTTAAAAGAAATATATGTATATAAAATTGAAGAGACAATAATTTCAGTGACCATATGAATTTTTAAATCACTTTCTAAATTCACTTGTTAGAAAATGTCTACTCCATGATGCCTACATGAGTTATAAAACTAATAAATTAAAAAAATATTTTATTCATATATATATATTTTAAAAATGTTCACTCATCTTAATTTTATCCTGTTTTAAGCTTAATAATTTAATTATATTATCAACTTGCTAATAAAAAAGAAAAAAGTAGAGCCTAAATAAAAAAAGGCTAAACATAGTTATGCTCGAAGTTTTCAAGTAAACCTCCTTTAGGATACCTTTATCCGTACAAAAATTATTTGTCCGTACGACAGCCAACTCTGTTACTCCAATTAATGAAAAACCATGTTTGGAATTGCTTTGAATAAGTGATTTTCGGCAAGAAATGTTTAAAAAGATATTTATCTATAGCTTTTAAAGGTACATCATCTTATTAACATTAAGTTTAATTTTTTATTTAAGTATTTTTAAAAACTAAAATACATTTTAAAATAAAAAGAATAAAAATATAGAAAGAGTGACAAATAATTTTATTTCTTATATAATAAAAATCTATATTTTATTTTTTTTATAAAAAAATATCAATTATTATTTTAATCATAGATGGTTATTAATACATGTTTTTTGAGCACATAAAGTTTTAGTACCAATTATAGATAATATTTTTAAATTTATTTTCTTATTAATCAATTAAAATGAAGGGTTTTTGTTGAAAACGCATATTATTTTCACACATTATAATTAAAAATAAAATTTTGAAATCTTATATATATATGTATGTATTATAATTACTAAATTATTTTTATATGAATAATTTTTGTTCAAGATAAAGGATTTACATGAATGAGGGGAGCAAGATTGAGAGGACAAGGAGAGCAATAGGGTTTCCCCAAATGATAAAAATAAAGAGTGGGTTGGTGAAAAGATAAACATTTTTTTTTTTTGGGTTTTTTTAAAAAAATAAAAATTGATAGAAAAATATTTATTAAAAATAAAATTAAAAAAAGAAAAAAATGAAAAGTCATGATTTGCAAAGTGATGAATAAATGAATCCCACGGCTGCAAACTCTTCTTTCTTTTTCTTTCTTGTTGTGGGTCTTGTCTAAGTAGTACATGGTAGGCAAGGCATTGCTTTCTGAGACCCACCTGATGGCAATGAAAGGTCTCCTAAAAGTGGCCTCTTTTTGCTCAATAGGGATCTCAAAGTGGTGGTCTTCCTTTGTGTTTCAAACTCTCAAAAGCCAATTTAGGGCAGACACAAGGGCTTGAGTAGTTTGGGACTGTCCTTCCCATGGACTCCTCTTTACTTTCAAACTTGGCAAACAGGGAAACAAACCATATATCACATGATCCATGACTTAGAAAAAAAAAGAAATAAAAATATCATGTGAGGAGCAAATATGGAATCATTTGGTTGTTGAATCTAATAGTCTCATTTGAATTATGGTTGTAATTATATTGTTGTTTGGTGTTTTGCAATCGTGAGTTTGATCGTAGATTTAACAGGTTATAGAAAGGTTTTGTTCTATCAATGATACGAAGATAAGAAGTGAAGAATATTTATTTTAAAATTTCATATGTAAAAATTGTTTGTTTAACAATCTTGTTGTCGCCATTACTTTTTTTCATTGCTTTTCCAATTATAATTGTAATGGGTATAGGTGTTCAAGGTCTATTGTGGTATTCCTAAAAGAATAAATCATTTTTTTTGCTCTCATTCATCATTTAAGTGATGAATATAGTGTTCGTGTTTGAATAATGGTTATAATTATATTGTTGTCTGGTGGTGTTTGACAATAAAAACAAGAAATATTTATTTTTGTTAATGATACAAAGATAAAATGTGAAAAAAATTTATTTTAAAATTTTATATTTAAAAATTGTTTGTTAGACAACCTTGTTGTTGTTCGCATTGCTTTTCAAATTATAATCATAATAGGTATTGGTGTTAAGAATGCACCTATTGTGGTATTCCTAAAAGATGAAATCACTTTTTTTACTCTCCTTCATTGTTTGGGTGAGAATATAGTGGTTGTGTTTGAATGATGGTTATAATTATATTGTTGTCTAGTGTTTGGCCGTCAAAAGTTTACTCGTATATTTGATATAGTTTCTAGAATGATATATTCGATCAATGATGCAAAGATGAGAAGTGAAAAATATTTATTTTAAATTTTCATATTTAAAAATTGTTTGTTTGACAGTCTTGGTGTCTTTAGCATTTTCTTTCACATTGCTTTTCATATGTAGCATTTCGATCATAACTTTATAATCATAATGGGTAGTGGTATTAAGGATGCATCTCTTGTGGTATTCCTAAAAAAAAAATTCCTTTTTTGCTCTCCTTCATCGTTTGGGTGATGAATCTAATGGTAATGTTTGAACGAAGGTTGTAACTATATTGTTGTCTAATGTTTGTAATCAAAAGTTTAATCATAGATTTAACATGTTTTAGAAATGATTGTTTTGTCAATGATGCAAAGATAAGTAGTCAAAAATATTTATATTGAAATTTCTTATTTAAAAACTATTTGTTCGACAATTTTGGTCTTGTCGTCATTTTTTTTTTTGCATCAATTTTCAAATGTAGCATTTCAACTGCAGAATTATAATCATAATCGATAATGGTGTTAAGAATGCATCTATTATGGTATTCCTAAAAAGAAATCATTTGTTTTGCTATCATTTATCATTTGGGTGATGAATCTAATGGTCGTGTTTGAATGATGATTGTAGTTATATCATCTTCAGTGTTTAGCAGTCAAAAGTTTAATATTAGATTTAATAGATTCTAAAAATGATTGTTTTGTAATGATGTAAAGATGAAAAGCAAGAAATATTTTTTCCTTAATTTATATTTAGTTTTGTTTGACCATTTTGGTATTATCACCAATTTTTTTGCATCACTATTCAAATGTTGCAATTCAACTATTAGTTACAAAAATCATTTGTGGTCCACCTTATGAAAGCTTTCCTTATGCAAGTTTTACAAATAGGAATGCATTTACAATTCTTTCTTCTTCAAAAAATAACATTTGCACAACCATAAATTGTTTTAATGAGGCATGATCTTCAACCACTACTAAGTCAGGCGATGGTAACTTGTCAAATAGATCAAAAGATCTCAATATTTCAAAATGGTTGCTCAATCTACAACACCTATACACTATGTTACTAATATCGCAAAAAAAAATATATATATATATATATATCGCAAATAACTATATACTTAAAAAGCAAATTGACATACGTGTCATGGCTTAATAAGGTTGTTAGTGGTTCTATGTCAATTCTAATGTTGCTTTTATCTCAGTATTGGTGTTTATACTAATTTGTGAACATAGAATATACAAGTCTTTCTTGACCTACAACTCAATGTTATTGACCAACTCTATGTCATGTGTAGTAGTGATCAATGAAGATTGGCCAAAATCTAGGGTAAAAAGCTATGCCATAATTACTATACTTTAACCAACTTCATAAATATGATTCTAGTTACCACTCTTCAACATCACATAACTTTTTTACTTCAATTTGAGTAAGCATTTCACAAAAAAATTAAAGGTTATTGAAGGTCAATTGTTAGGCATAATGGAATAAGATTGCATATTCAAGTCATTATCATCTTTCATTGTTGTCAACATGAGATTTTTGATTTTTGGGCTAACACTTTGCATATGACCCTCATATTCCCTTTGTCTTTCTTAACATTAGGATGGTTCCTATTGTAGACATGTCATGCTTGTTCGATCAAAACAAAAAAGTTTTATTTACAAGAAGTTGATATTTTCATTTAATGCTAACAATCACTTTTGTATATTAAATCATCTGAATTTGAAGAGGATTACATGATTTTCTATTATGAAATATTCAAACCACAAATATCTATTACTATTTCAAAAAAAAAAAATAATGGTTGTATTCATCATAACTACTTGTTTTAACATATATTTTGTAGTTTAAGTCTTCTTATTTTCACCATAAGATTTGGTATGAGGCTTGAAACTATTTAGTATTTCTCGTAATGTTATACAATTTATGTTGGTTCTTTGGAAGACTAAATTGGTTTTGGATCCAATATGTTTTACCCGTTATTGCCCCTAAGTAGAGTAAACATTGTGAATTAAGAAAGAATCAAAGGTTTTTATAAAATTGAAATAATCTTGATCAAAGGTATAAAAATTTAACAAATATTTTTTTAGAATTTAATATATTTGTCACATAATTTAACAAATTTGTAATGACTATAGGGCAATATGAATTCCATGAAGAGAAAGGAAATCCATAACATCCTTAAACATAAGAAAAATTTATTAATTTATAATTTTAATAATTATTATCATTTTTTATGATTTATTTAATTTGTAAAAAATTTTAGCTCAAATTATTAAGAATGAATGGTGCCAATTTTTTTTAAAATTTAAATGTGGATAAGTGATTGGAAATTAATATTATTTTAATTAATTTATTTTTTTTATAAATAATAATTATTAAAATATCAAATTATGTTAAAAATTATGAAATTAATATGACATTTAACTCATTGTTCTATTTATTGTGATATGAATATCACTTGATTTTTTTTCTTATAATTATTTCTGCATATTATCTTAGTGGTGTATATAATTACAATTATATTAGTGTAGACATTAGTGTGATCATGGAAAAATAAAAAGGAAAAGTAATAGTGAAATAAAGAACAAAAATAGCAATTTGGTTGTTAAGAAAGTTCATGTTAATTTTATTGAGTAAGATAGGGGATGAATTATGTGTTTAAGAGAAAGTTGAACAAGTAATAAAACTTTGTAATAATTTCTTAAAATAGAATGATTGATGCAGCTTTTGAACTAATTAGTCTTTTTCAAATCAATCTTGTGATATAGAGAGAAAAAAAACAATATGCAACAAGATTTTTTTTATATGATTTAGTTAAACCAATGCCAACTTTCATCCCTACTCAATTGACTAGGATTTTACCAAAAATACTACTCCACCACAACATGTAAAGACACAATATGTAGGGATACAAAGACTCGAGTTGTTTCTTATGTGAATATAAAAACATTATGTATTTCAAACTTTTTTCAAAAGCATTAAATCATTGTAATAAAATCTCTAAAATCCATGTAACAAAACATAAAACCAATATGAAATGTCTTTACCATCTAACATAAAGAAAGATAAAATAAAAGATAAACTGACTTAGTTGCCTCAACAATTACTTATTGTTACATCATTTCAAATTTCATAAATTATTAATATGTAAGTTCTATTATTTTATAACACTGAACTCATGACACATATTAAGTTATCAACTCATCTTATTGCTCTTTTGAAGTCTCTAGATTTGCATCTATGATACTTAAAATGGTAGCTAAAAATAGATTTAATAAGAAAAGTTTGACAACCATATCATGTAAGATAGTTCAAATTTATATCATATCTCATACCAAGTTTTTAACAAGATCAATTATGATAACATAATATATATACATTTTAATAGTTAAGTATGCACACATACTATGTCATTCAACGTTTTTATCATTTGTGACTCATGTTTATTTTCTATATGATTTTTGTATTTTTTTATGATCATTTAATTTTTACATGATTTAGTTTCACTCATTATCAATTTATTAGGCCATATCATTGCACTGTTTCCATATCCAATGTATCCTTATAGGACCAAATCCCACATCGATGTAGAGCCTTAGGGATAATATATATCATATACAAAATTTCGCCTATGTTCCTACCCTTATTTCATAGGATTTTCTTTTCTTTTTAATATCATATTTTATTTTTTAAGAGAAACTATAATCATTTTATATTTAGTCACTTTACATGTACCAACTTTTTCTTTTTCATTACCAGCATTCTTTACTTATTCCATTCCTATGATACCTCATAATTTATTATTTATCATAAGCAATATGAAATCTATAAACATAGGACAAGAAGGTAATAAAATGATAATTATTTAATTGATAGATACTCAATTATATGATTGCATCAAATGTGAACTATATTGATGAGTAGAAAATCATATCATAGGAAAAAGGCAAATGACATATTATATAACATCAATCATCAAACAAAACAAATTACAATTATGCAACACACCTACCTTGAATACCATGGCAATTTTCACCTTTATATCATTTACTTTTTTTTTACAAATATTGCATATTTGACTATTATGAGTTTTTCTTTCATGTATGCACTATATATTATGTTGTTTCATGTTTATATCTCCTTTAATGTTCACCAAGTTTCATTACATTATTTGGGTCACCATTGATCCTTAGGACTAAAGTCCTTTAACTTAAATCAAACCACCTATCAGCGTGCGATGTATCATGGTATGAATGATTTTGTATTACAAAAACATTAGGAGCTGATCCAAAAACTCATCAAGTAATTCAAAGTATAGACTTTCTTAATATCTCGAGGGAGGAAAATGTGCTCAAATAAATTATCAAAAGAATAATGTAATATAATGCTACAAAATGAATTGAAACTCAAGAAATTAGAAAACAATAAGAATTAGACAAGGGAAAAGAGATTCTATAACATTGCAAAAATTACAAACAATCGCATCACAGACCATAACTATGCCTCAATGGCATTAGTATTTGGTAAACTATGCTAAAAATCTTCTCTAATGGTTGCTTTGAACTCTCCTTATTTTTTAGAAAATATCATCATAAATTGAAATTAAATATAAAATAAATAATTTATCTAGCTAATCATAAAGTGGCCACTTCTTTTATTCCTTTGAAATTTTTCTTATATAATTCTCATATGCATACTTTTGTAGATAAGAACGCTAGGTGAGCTCGCTATAAAGATCATGCAAGTGAATATGCTTGTGTTTGGAATTTTTGCTCATGTTGTATCAAGGCTTGGTGGATCT
This sequence comes from Vanilla planifolia, assembly GCA_023846275.1. Taxonomy (NCBI): domain Eukaryota; kingdom Viridiplantae; phylum Streptophyta; class Magnoliopsida; order Asparagales; family Orchidaceae; genus Vanilla; species Vanilla planifolia. The sequence goes on along the minus strand of CM043874.1, from coordinate 9,039,300 downwards.
ACCATCATTCTGAACCAAGGATGCACCCAAGTCTCATCTTGGTGGGTTTAAACCTACCTTGCCAAGCTCATCAAGTTAGATTGCACTCGAGCTCAATTAGATACACTTGAATGCACACTTAATTACATGTGCTAGAGGCAAATTAAGCATTTTAGAGCATAATTTGTATGCATTAGAGCATAGTTCAATATACTAAATAATAAATTAATATATTAAAATATTTTATACACTACTGATTGAATCCATTTTATAGTTTTACAATTCAAAGATAAGAATTAACACTTTGATAAATTCATACAAGACTAACAATTGCGATAACCCATGCACAAACATAAAAATAGATCAAATAAAATATATAATAATAGAGTTCTAATAACATATAAAAAAAACTATGTAAAAAAAGTTGTCAAATGTAATCTAGATCTATGGCTATAGATTGTAATGATTATTCCTTAGTAATTGGTTATAATGTCTTTCATCAATATTCTTTAATACCATTTTTCTCCAAATTAGTATGCCAAAAAGTCATGTAGATATGATAATTCATTCTTAATCAATTCTTTGTAGGCAGCATATTTGTTTAATGATCATTTTAATATATATATATATACACGCACTCAATTTATGACATTTCTTGAAAATTATTAAAAAAAAAGATTTTATATTATCAATTTAGAGGATTGAACCTCAGATCATCTAAATTGTCCACCCAAAAATATTTTTAACTCATATAATTTTCTTATTGGACTAAGTGCTTAGGAGAGAGAAAAAAAAGAATTGAGAAAGAGAGTGGAGATATTTATTTTCTTCCAACTTTGTGCTTCCCCCCAATAGATATCCTCACTTTCAACACCTTAACAATTGAAAAAATCAATTCTTTAAGAGCAACATAAATGATTCTCTGAAAAAAGGCTTGTGGCTCTAACCAAAAAGGTTTTAAGCCTTGTGACAATAGATATTAGTTATTGAAAAATACAATTGAAATCATTTAAGCATATACAATATTTGAAGCTCGATATGTATATAATCTATGTCGATGCATAGAAATACCATTTCTAAGAAGAGGGTAAATGATCTCATTTTGAACACAAAAGATAATAAAAAGCAAAAATAAATTAACTCTATACTTGGATCTTACAAGTCATAGCGTAATTAGGCTTTATTTGATGTAAGAATAGAAAAACATCAATAATTAGATAAGTTATGAGGTTTGTTAATAAGAAATTTAGATTGATTGGATTAGGTAAAGATAAAGGTGGATTAGACATAAAATTCGCTTGAAATAATGAATTTAAATAACTTAAATTGCATTAGTTAAGCTTATTTATCATGATAATAATTTGTTAAGAAGCATGCATTAAAATAGTTTTTTAATTCTATATTTCTGAAATAAAGAATATATATTAAAAATTATTATATTTATATAAATAAATCATCGAGGGCTTTGCCATCGGAATAATGGAGGAACGGACGGGGATCCGGGAACACTGGGATGGGCCCCACGCCACGTGAAGTCTCTCCTCCCATTCACTCCTCTGTCCTTTCTCTTCTCTTTCTATCTCTACCTCTCTCTGTCCACACACACTCTCTCTTCACTCCCTCTCTACATGATGGAGTTTGTACTCAAGCGCCCCACAAAGAGCACAGCTTGACCTTTCCACGTCCCTTACAAACGAACCCATTCCTCCTCTGAAACCCTAGAAGACGCAACGAGCAGAAGTTGATCGTAGTCCCCTCCAAAGGCTCACCCCATGGAAGCCTCCCGAAGCAGCAGCCTCAGCGGGGGAGGAGGAAGCGGAAGCGACGCGCCGTCGTCTTCGTCGGCGGCCCACGATCCCTCCCCCGCCGCCGCAGCGCCCCCCAGCAGGTACGAGTCCCAGAAGCGGCGCGATTGGAACACGTTCCTCCAATACCTCCGCAACCACCGGCCGCCGCTCTCGCTCCCCCGTTGCAGCGGCGCCCACGTCATCGAGTTCCTGCGCTACCTCGACCAGTTCGGGAAGACAAAGGTTCACTCCCAGGTCTGCGCCTTTTTTGGCCTCCCCTGTCCCCCAGGCCCCTGCCCCTGCCCCCTCCGCCAGGCCTGGGGCTCCCTCGACGCCCTCGTCGGCCGCCTACGTGCCGCACACGACGAGGCCGGGGGGGCCCCCGAGGCCAACCCCTTCGCCGCCCGCGCTGTCCGCATCTACCTCCGAGAAGTCCGCGATTCTCAGGCCAAGGCCCGCGGCATCCCCTACCGCAAGAAGAAACGCAAGCGCAACGATGGCGACTCCTCCACCTCCGCCGCCGAAACCAGCTCCGCACCCTCCGGCGGCGCTGCAGGATAGCTCTTCCACCCTTGCCTTCATTTTAAACCCCCCATTACCGTATTACCCTCCTCGGGTTCCTCCTCGAAGGTAAGACCACCATGAATTCGCCTATTTGACGATGTATTATAACTAAAAATTAATTTTGTATGCGAATTATAAACCAAAAAGATCTGTCCTTTTCGCGACACACATCCTTCTCTTCATTCCCTCCACCTCAACGATGGCTTATCAGGGATACAAACCTCTCATCTTTCTCGAGTTTCATGTTAAGGCAAACAAAACAGCACAAAGATTGCCTTTTCCGGAACAGATACCCTTCTCTACACGACTTCCACCTCTGCTTCCATGGCGATTTCCTCTGAGCCTAGACTAGTGGTCCTCTGCAATCCGGGGCATCGTCTCGTCCGTCATTCTCCGCACGAGCGCTCGTCTCTGACCTCTTTCTCTCTCTTCTGCATCTCCTTCTCTTTCTATCCCTGAAATCAATGAGCTGTTTCTGGGCACTGCTTTAATCGGCAAAAATGGAAATTTTCATGAATGCGACAGCACGCTTCAGCTCTGCGAGATGGCCGAGCTTTTTTGTCCGTATGGTTTAAATATAAATCATTGATCGCCTTTTCTTCTCCCTTCGGTACGGTAAAGCCTTTCTTCGTCAAACCTTTGCCATACGATCAACGAGAGAGTTAACCTTTGGGAGACACAACTTCATTTGATGATACTTAGAGATACATTTATTTATGTGATTAAATATGCTTGAATGTTATGTGCATACATGTACATAGTAAACCTTATGTGTGGTCTTGAAGGTTTGTTTGTCATCAAAGAGATGAATCAATTTTAGCTTAGGTGTGAGTGAAGCTTGAGTTTTAGTGTTGATTTGGTAGTTTGTCTTCACAATGATATCAATGAACCATTTGGTAGTTTAAGCCTTGACTTTTGAAAATTTTTAAACTTATTTGTTTTTTGATTAACTTGATTTGCAATGCTTTTGGGTCATTTTGCTTGAGTTTGGTCTTTCAAAATTTGATGTGTAATATTGAGTTTTTAAGTTTCATGATTGTCTTATATCTTGTTGTAAAAAAATTTTATGATTATTGTTTTATTTGAAAAATACAATGAGATGATTTTTTGAAAGCCTAATCAAAACCACCTTCAATACCAAGGTTTTCTTACAAAACCTTGTATCTTAGTTTTTTTTCTCGATCAAGCTTAGTGACTTGAAATTTTTATGATATAGTTCCTCCTGTGTTTGTAAGTTGTATGTTAAAAGCATTTTGAGAGATAATATTTTCTTTTATTTGAGTTTTACTTTTCTCAATTTATGTCGATATTTTTTCAAGTTGTCTTCTTTTTTGTTGTTTGCTTCTACATGTCTTCACTTTTGTTTCCACTATTGCAACTCGTATAAAGGAATAAAGAAGAGGGACCTCATAATCTCGATTTTGCCGCATCACTTTTTCTCATTCGTTCTTTTGTCGATGACCATGACCCACATGAACTTGTGTAGTAACATGGTTTGCCACAAGAAAGGAGAGAGACCAACATGAATGATATTACAATAAATGCATGTGAAATTTTACCCTTCCTTATGATATGTCCACAATGATGATCCCGATGAGGAGAGCTCACAATGAGAAGGGTGAACTAAAGATGATTGATCAATAAAGATAGGTATGATGAAGGGAGTGAGAATATGTGAGTGTGAGAGTGACATAGATTAGATATTTACTAAGGAAAATGACTCAAATAATTAAGATGATGACAACAAGGAACACATGGGAACAATTAAGTTAAGATCCAAAAGAGTGGGCATAAAAGTCAATGTGAATAGAATGAGGGCAATGGAACATCAACCGACAAATTTAGGTTTATTTTACCAATGGATGTGAGAAGGGTATTAAACCTTGAAAAAAAGACAACCAAGATTAACTACAATTCTTTTGGTGAACATTATGATAAGAGGTTCCTCATGAATTATTGTGCTTAATTATATTGAAATGACCTTCACTAATATCGACTCGTAAACAAGCTTTATAATTAATTGTGGATCTTAGGCAATTGTGGTCAATCATCATCGAGCTTGTCTTCAAGCACATGTTTGCTAATGCATCCATTGGGTTCAATTGCACCTATTGGGTAAAAAACTTTATCCAATAACTATTGAAAAAGTACTTAAATAATAATATAAATATCATATTATCATAATTTATTAATAAAAAATATTTCATTGGTGAAACCAAGTACTTACAATTAAAAAATCCAATGAGCAAGCCATCATCGATCAAACCATGTAATTTGAGCAATTCCATATCTAGAATTGCTAAATGTGTTAATTCATTATATAGAAAATAATTTTGGCACGTGTTGGAATGCACTATGTTTATTAAACAAAGGCATTCTTCCTTGCATATTTAAATCTTAAGGCAACGGCCATATATTATAAGTTTGTTTATTTATGTACATTTGTAATAAAGTATTGCTTTTATTAACTCACACATCTCCTTTTTGGAAGTACTTTTGGATTCTTTAACTTAGCAAACGCACCTTTTTTTTATGCAAGAAAAGGTACATTAGCCACCTTAGCTCATTCCATCTTGCTCTACAAGTGAGACTTGTGTGTTTTTTTTATAATGGCATTTATTATATTTAGTGCACTATAAAATAGAATAATTATAGTAGTGGTTATATAAACTATGGTAGAGATTTAATTCACTTGAATTTGTTGGGTATGCTTTCATTATGATTAAAGGGCTACTAAAATGCTTTATGATAATGGTTTAAATCACTATCGTACATGAAAGAAAATTGTTAATAAGTAATAAATTTCTTGTGATTGTTACTATCAGTTGATAATCACTGATGAAAAAATGATCATAAAGCACCCCATTAATGCGAATATTTTGATGATATTTTTTATTAATCAATTATTGGTAAGTAAGTCATATACGCAACACAACCGTGTTCCAAAATGCATCATTAATTCCCCCATAACTCAATCTATTTTTGACCATTTTGTGGTAATTGAAACCCATCTCCCCTTGATGTAGAATGGGAGGGAAAGAAAGGTATGCTCCAACAATGTGCTATTTTAAAGATCATGAATAAATGATAGGCTTAAAAATTATATTATGAGCAATTTTAAAATTCATTTTCTTATTAAACTTTAGTCTAAGAGACCATAATGAAGAATATTTAAAGCATTAGCATTAAGTCGAATCATATGTTCTTCTTGAGAGATAAGTTTACTTAACTCCTTTCTACCAAACTCATTATCAAGATTTTTCATAAAAAATCAAATTCATTATTAATTGTATCCTAAAGTTCAAAATAAACTAACTCGAGAAAAATTCACTTATAATTTTTTCAATACAAATAAAAATCTCTTTTAAAAAGTGGTGGACAGTAGGATGAAAAACCTTCGTCTATGATAGCACGAATGACTACTAAATTGTGAGACATTAAGAAGATTTTCTCTATGATGATTAGTCACTAGATGCAACCTTAGTTCAATACCAATTACTACTATATAAGAGCGTGACATCCAAAAGTTTTAAAAATTAATTCCTCTTATAAATAAGTTTTAGAAATTATTATTTAATTTCTTTTTATGAGAGTAGGAGTAAGATAATTTATATAATAAGATTATTAGGTGATTCAATTCAAACCTAGATCAATATCCACCCTTAACTAAATTAGTACACCTCTACTAAATTCACTCTTTTTTTTGTAACAACTAAGTAATGTGCACTTAAAGAACAACCACTCTCTTTTAATTATAACTACGTAAGATTAACTTAATCAACAAGTTATGTAGTAGCTATACAAATATTCTAACACTTATATAAATCAATATCATATAACAACCTCTATTATTCACAAGAGAATTGTATGACACAACATTTAAATGAAGTGCAAGGATCTTAACATGTTAAAATAAGGGGGTTTAATGTAGTTAAGCACTGAGTGTGACAGGATGAAGGAGTTAGTGTATAGCATAAACCACAGCTCTAGTTTTACTTCCTCTTCTTAATGATTTATAAGTTAGTATATCAACTCTTTCTAGCACAAATACACTCCTATTTGTGCCTCTCAAAAATTCGTAATTTGATTAAAGTAATTACAATGAATAAAGTTATACTCTTTTAGTGATTAAACTAGCTATTAAAGTTTTGGTGACTAATTATAAAAGTATAATCAATGAATCATAATAGAGTGATAAACAAAAAGAACTCATTATGTCGATAAAGCACATGTCCAACTCGTTAATTTTACTTAAAATATATTATTCAAGTATAACTAAGTACATAGTATTGTACAACTATCACTCAACACACATTGTTAAGGGTCATATAAATATCTTACAAGACTATCATGAAGATTGCACAAGTATGATACATTTATAGATTTTTTATGTGATGAAGAGATCATATACATCAAATAAGGGAATCATATCTATACAATAATTTTTTGCATTGCTCTCAAAATTTTCTTGTATGATACATGGTTGTAATAGTATGACAGTATTTATTATAGAGCAAAAGGTCATTCACTTTGCATGTGTATGATACTAACATCATATTGGTATGAAAGTATTACAGTTAATAAATTATATTTCTATAAGATGATTGTACGTATATGGAATATTATATCATATTTATATAGTTTAAAATATTTATTCTAAGTTATTCTAACATTACCTAAAGAGCAATAGATCTTACAAGAATGGAACACTACTTCGAACTTTATGATACTTGAAACTATTGAAATAGAATATAACAATGCTTCATACACAGTCGATAAAAGGATTTACATTGTCCTACCAGGTCAGCCTAATACAAACAGAGGATTGTATTAGTATAATGAGGACTTAATTATATGTGACTTTTGACATAAAATAATAATTAAGAGATGTGCAAGTATAATGAATGGAATCATAGTGCATGATGTTTTATGTAGGTTGAGTACAAGGCTTATGTAAACATTATTTCCTAACCCTCCTTTGAAGAGAAAAGATTCCCAAATTTATTTCAACTAAAAGAATTGATTGCCTAGGAAATAGGGGAACTCTTTTCTTACTTCCGAATTTTCAAAATTTGAGATATTGAGATGGATACCTTATATGTATGATAAGGAATCCAAAGAAGAAGATCTAGAAAGGGTTACCATAGGATTCTATGATTAATTTAACTCTTTAGACGTTTAATTTTTATTTAGATATTTGTTCACTATTTAACTCTTGTGAAGAGAGATTAACTTTTCAATCATGTATGAGTAAGTCAAGCAAACCTAGGTGCCACATGAATATCAAGTAAAGGATTTAATAATTTTAACCTAAAGTATTGTGTAGAAGATGATTTTAGATGGGCACCACTCAACTAAAATTTTGGACCAAAGGCTCTAAGATTTGTAAGTTTAACCAAGTTAAGAAATACCAATAATACTCTTTGATTTGTTTTCACTTTTGGATTTTTTTATAAATCAATTGATCAAATTTTTCAATAAATTAACTACTTTGATCTTGAGATGCATGAATTGAAACACTCAAGGTACAATAACCCTAAATGTTTAACCCAAATCAAGATGAGAGCCTATTGGGATGGTGCTAAGGTTTGGTGAACGTTGATAAAAACAAAATTTTAAAATATATTAATTATACATAAAATTATTAAAATATTGATATAATTTAAAGAAGTATATTATCATCTCAAACTTGATCAAAATCAGTATTTGAGCATACTAATGGAAATAAATTTGCAAGACGAACTCAATAATATTTAAGTTTTCAATTTTTAGAGATTTAAGGAATTAGTTATATTTTTTTAAAGATTTAAGTTATATTTATACTTTTAAGGATTTTATTAAGGATAATTATGTAATTCAAGAATTTAGATTTGAAAGGCTCATTTCAGTGGAGGATAGATTTACAAATAATAGAAGTATGAAGTTTTTTCATTTCTCATGTAAAGAGAATATTGGAATAGCAGTGGTCACTTGGATTTGAGGACTAAGTAAAATGATATTTTTTTCTCTTTTGTTGGTGATTATCTTTTAGTAAGAAACTCTAAAGTATGGATCGTTGAATATTAAGCCATGATTTTCTATCTATTGAGCTTTATCCAATTGCACGAGCACATTGATTTATAAATATGCAATATACAATTTTTCCCCTATATAAAACATTGATTGAAGAGAACTGAGAGTGAGAGGAGCTCAAGGAAACAGAAGAAGGTGCTCATGTACACTGCATTGTTGAAGTTAAGGGATGAGTTATAAGCAAGTAACTAAGCATTTAATTTATTCCCTTTTGGTTTTAAGTATATCACAGCATGTTTGCATGCTAATTCTAATAAGAAACATGATTAGAATTGTTTGAATGTCATTGGATGTGTTTTAAAGTAAAAATAAGATGCTTGATTTGAGAAAATCAATTATTGATGCATATTGTGCAAATATAATAACGTGCATTATTTGATATGATTAGGTTAAGTTATTAAATATAAAAGATTGTAAGGATACAATATTGGGTTACACATAGTTTTTAAGATGATCATACTAAGCTAATCCCTGAAACATGCTAATACAAGGTAATTGTAAAGCTATAGGTTAAGTTGTTGGGTTCATCATATAAAGACGACATAGGTATCATGTTTGTATAATGATGTTGGGATTTGTATATATATAACCTTTTGGATTATCATGAATGGGTGATATAGCTATCATACTTGTATGATGATGTTGGGTTCTTCATAAATGTTTAATCGTACTTATCTTTTAAAGATTAGATAGAAGGATCATATTAATATGATTATGGGGATCATATTGGATGATCCTTCTAAGATAGAAATTTGGCTAAGTTTGGAAATAGAAGAGTGGGTGATCAAACATGTATGATGAGTATAATCATAAGGCATGATGGTTCATATTTCAATCTACAATGAGATTGTACAAAGAAAATCATATTGTACGTAAAGAGAAACAAGTTTAGAAATTGATTATGTTGTATGATAAATATATCATATTAGTATGATCAGTAAGGTTTGGTTAGAGAGAGAAAATAAGAATCATATAATACAAAGTTAGTGATTATATTATATAATCATTAATAAATATAAATATTATTAAATAATTAGTTTGGACTATTGAGGTAAGATTTTATGGTATAATCTTGGAGATGTAAGGTATGATCATATTTAAAAATAATAGAAAAAAGTTAGATTAAGGATTGGATAGTATGATTAGAGAATCATACACGTACAATTTGTTTATGAACACTGAGAATCTTATTGTATCATACCGACGATGAGGAAATCATATTAGTACAATCCACATTAATAAATTAAAAAATTTGAGAATTTATAACAATAAATTAACTTAATGAGCATGTTATATATTTATCATTTCACACATTTTTTATTATAAGTAATTTAGAGGAGAAGATTAGATTAGATAAATCTTTTGTAAATCTAGATAAATTTGTAACTTGTGATGTAGCATAATATATATATATATATATATATATATATATATATATTCTTATATGGTTTCTTATGGACCAATCCTTACATGGTGATAAGATTATGATTTCTACATGGATTTACTTATTACTTGTCAGATGGATTTACTTGTTACATATTTTTACTTATTTTATATTTTTTATTATTACATGACATCATAAAGAATAATTAAAAAGAAATAAAATATAAAAAATAATTAAATTAGAATAAAATATATATTAGTTTTAAAAAATATCTAGATTAACATATTTCATATATTTAGACTGACATACTTAGTCCGAGAGACATTATCCTCGACACTAAGCTGAGCGTGCTAGACTATAGGGCATCGATCTAAAGATAAGATATCTACCTCTACTTAATGTATGAATAATGACCTCAAGACACACACACACACACACACACAAATATACACACATACATACATGGTGTGTTGGATCATATGGTTTGAGAACCATACATAACTAGTGGTTCTGGGCCAAACATGTTGAATTATAGTTATAGATTTTTGGATCATACTTGATTAATATTATTTGGATAGATTAGATGAGTACCAATTAGAGGTCATCTATTGATATATTAGATCCAAAGTGGATAATTATTCAAAGAGTATTTGTCCCAATAATTACATAAAATAATAGAAATTAAAAATAACCTAAAACTGGCATTCACATTTAAATTAGCTTCCTTTTGATATATACATAACATCTATTATAGTTTTAGATTTATTCACGTGACTTATTATCATAATTTATCACATGACTTCTACTTTATTAATTATGCTTACTTAGGTATATTAATATTTCTTTTATATTTAATTATTTTATTATATTTATCTCTTAAGATCTATAAATCTCATTATTGCTTGTATCATAAGTCATATATCAATTATATCAAGAATTAAAAAGTTTAATTTTATGAGAGAATACTACACACTTGAGATGTATGAGTAAGAATAACTTGGACTGAGTGGGATTTATATATTTTGTTGGTACAATAGTTTACTCTCTCTCTCTCTCTATATATATATATATATATATATATATATATATATATATATATATATATATATATATATATATATTCTAGTTTAGGATATTTTATGCAATTATGGATCATGTACTTTTAGTTATGCTCATCTTTATTTTTGATATTTATTTGTAACTAAGAAAATTTGTCCTACTGTTAGTCCCTATCTAGAGGTTTTATATTCTCAGTTGATATTTTCATCATGTGTTATCCCTAATTTTTTTATCTTTTTAGGAGATGGTAAGATAGAACTTTAATACGAGAAATAACATTAATAAAATAATGTAACAATTTTATTATTATCAAACTAGTGATGCAAAGACTAAGATATAATAAGTTTTGGGTTATATCATTTGCTTGGTTAATACTATCATAAGAAAAAAATAAAACAAGTAAAAGACATCAAGATATCCATAAATATGAACTAAGAATTTCCTTAAATTTCCTTTTCATTGTTTTCTTATGTTTTTTACTTTATTAGTTCATTGACCTCTTTTTAAATTCATAACTCTTAGGATAGTATCAAATTATCATGTTAAGAAAATTATCTCACTATCATATTATATCTTTCCAAAATATTTTATTTATAGATTATATCTTTCATGAGTCTCTTTGTCTATTCAAACTTTATGAACCATACTCATTTTCTTTGTTGATGTTCCTAACCTTATTCTCATTATCTTCTTATTTTTAAATATTTGAAAATTTTTAAGCTTGTAATAACTAAAATGATTATATAATTTTACCCCATCCCATTTATCATTCATATATAATTTTGCATGCAAACATATAACATCATATAAGAAAATTTACAAAAAATTAAATAAGCATGTGACAAGAATAATATGCGAATTGGAAACCATATCAATTTATCAAACATCTTTAACCAATTCTTTTGCAATTTTATCAAGCATAATTTCTAAAGCTCTTAATTTACAACCATTAAGCAAAAATATCATAAGATTTATAAGCACATACCTCAAAATTGATGACAAGGTTAGACACAGTGTTGAATTGTTGCAAGCAAGGCCTCACATGAGCTCGACCAAGCTCAAAATATCTTTACCACCTTAGTTCCACTTGCTTGAATTCTTAAATCAAAAAGCCCAAAATTAAAGATTTTGTAGACTCTCGATCACGAATTTCTCTTAGATTCTATTATAATAACCCATAATATTCTCTACTTCTTTAATGAAATACAAAAATCCCATCCATGGAAAAATCCTCATTTTATATGTTTCAATTTTAACATTTTGTATATACATTTGTTCCCATGCCAATGGTTCTTCAAACAAAATATAATCGCTAATTTTCTTCATCTAAGTGATACAATCTTTGATGGAATGGAAGCTATAAATGATCAACAATGCTTTCAAGTCTCCTAATGATATTACAATACAATGACCATTTTGAGCTGTTTTGATCGCCAATTAGCTTTAAGATAAAAAAGAATTTTAGCATTCATAAAATATTACAGTTTTAATTAAAATTATAGTTTGAATTTAATTTCTTAAATATTCTGATCGAAATTATCTTAAAAAAATTTAAAAATAAATTTTTCATAAAAAATTACCATCTTTCAAATTTTTATTTTTATTTTTGCTTTGTATTATATTTTTAAAAAATTTTCTTCTAAATGATAGCTATTTTTCTCATAAATAGGGCATCTTAAACATATCAATTATTCATAATTTTTTTCATTTTAATCTAAATAAAATAAATTATTTTATAATATTTGCAATTTTTAACATCATGCAATAATTTTAATATGTTTTCTTCAAAAAATATTTATAATAATAATTTTTTATAACTTCAACATTTTTTTTACTTAGTTTAAATCAAACTTTATAAAATTTTATTATGATAATTTGTGATTTGCTTTTTTTTATTTAATAGTCTCATAATCTTTATTTGTAAAAATATACAATATTTTATAAAATAATAATAATTTCTAAAAAAATATCGTAAAATTTAATAAAATTATTCTTTTGTTCAAATTTCATATCTCTAATGAAAGTAATATATTTTTATTTTCTTTTAACTTTAATCCATTGTCTGATAGATATATTTAATTAGTTTTACTATCATATAATAGAATTGATCCCAATAAAATTCATCAATAAAGCTTATACTTCTAAGATATTACACATGATAATTAATTCTTGATTTCAAGCATAATAATACTAACAAAATTCAAAGAAATTCTTGATTTAAATAGTAAATAATAAATGATGCAATGTAATTAAAAATGGCTTAAAATAATTGTGTTGTGTATAGGCTATGCAAAAAAACATGAGATGTGAATAAAATTTGAAATTGAATTAAGTTAAAATACAAATATGGGTAAGGTAAATGTAAATAAAGCTCATGTGAGTGAATGTATCGTATATTCAGTAACAACTTAGAGATAATTTAGGCATTCCTAACCAATAAACTCAAGTAAATTTAGTTGAAGAATTCCAATATGATAGATGTCTTAGCTTGCACTCTATGAGGGTTGTTTTTTTTTTAAGAACACTTTCTTACCAAATGACACTCAAGATATTATGTTAAGTTAATTAAGCTAGTATGTAGTGGATAGAATTAAGTTAAACTTATCCATAGAATTCCAACAAGTCAAAGGTTTGAACTAATCTTCTAAAATCCAAGATCTAATGTCTTAAAGGTAAAGAAAAAATTTTAAAAATTACAGATTTATCTCTTTTTATAGTTGAAATCTTCATATGACCAAATTCTCTTAGATCCAAAACTTGATTTCTTGATTTTGATTGTATCTTCTAGATATGACTTTCTCCTTTTTTTTCTTTTCTTTTTCTACAAATCCGATTTCACCAAGGGTAGAAGATGAATATATCTACTTGTTGATATCACTTATGATAATCATTTTTAATATTTCAAAATACATATCCAAACTTACTTTTAAGTAAGTTGAATTTTTTATTTACTATTGCAAGGTGATTTGGTTGGGGTTAGGTAGTTTGGTATTCATACTACGTATGTGTTGTACAAGTGAACACTTCACTAGGATGGCATTAGTTTGATTTGAACAACATGGTTCAACACATTAGTTAGGAAAAAATTTGCATCAATTTTCTGAGCTAGGGTTTCTTTTACATTTCTAGTTCAATAGTTGCAAATCAAAATTCTTACAATGAAAATTATAATAACCCAATTGATTATCCTTTAAAATTTTTACAAATAAAATTTTGTGTTAGATATCTATATTGTAGATCCAAAATTCAAAAATATTTTAGTTTATAGAAACTTTGGAATGCATGCAAGGATCATTGTATTTGTATTTCAAATTTGAGGAAATTATCTCATTGTGAGGATCTTGGATATGTTTTGCATTGTTTGAAGATCATTTGAATTTTCTATACTTTTTTGTGATAGTGCTAATAAATATATATTATTAATCATATTATTTAATAAGAGAGTCAGCCCTCTCTTGTGCCCAAGAAACATTTGTTGCTTTTAGAAAATTGATGAGAAAACATCGAGAAATGGAGAGGTGGGGTGGAGAAGGGAAATGAAGGTGAATATAAGCAAAACGATCATGAATCTTTTAGGAGATTCAAAGAGATTAAGAGGTTGAGAAAGAACTTGATGAATAGAAAGAGGTTATCAACTTTAACTTATGAGAATCATATAATAAGGTAACATCTCCTATGAATTTTTGTGTATAAATGAGGTTTGAGTTACTTGAAATGCAAAGAAGTGTGATCCTAGTTTTGTTGGAAACTATAATGATTAGAGGTTGTTATAGTTTTTATTAAGCATATTAAGATGATCACCTTAGTTGTCTCATGCAATTTATGTTTAAAGGCCAGCAATATTTTTTAGTCAAAGTGTGAAAAAGGTTATTAGACAACTATTGCACAAGTATTGGATTTAAATGCTTCCACAATATTTTGTCATATAATAATTATCATTAAGCTCTAATAGCCTAATCTCAATGATCATTCTTTTTTCTTTTTATTCACTTGCAATTTCTTATTGCGTTCTAATACTTAAAAAAATTAAAATACAATATAAAATGCATAGATTCATTACATTTACACAATCATATTATACTAATAACATACTATATAAGATTAAAATATATGTTCATAATTATGTTGTATCATGTTGTCATGTTCAGATCAATGCATTTCAAAGATATGTATTAGTAACCCACTTGCATCAAATTTTTTCTTTGAATTTATTTTTTCTAAAAAAACAAATGTTATACAACTTATCATAATTTTCTCATTTTTTATGCATGATATATTGATAATTATTCGTTTTGCTTAAAAGTTTTAGTTTCTAATTCATTCCCTTGACATACTATATGCTAGTTAATAACAAGTGTTATTAAAGCTATTTTTCTTCACTTAATTCATTCCCAAAAGTTGACACTTCTTATATATTGCAATAATAAAGTTATTAAGGATTCAAATAAAAAATAACATCTTCAATTGAAGTTCAATAATAACTTCTTAAACTTAACTCCAAAATCAAGCTCTTGAGTTTTACAACCTCATAACAACTTGTTCTTCTTCCTTCCCAACAACTACAAGCTTTCCAAGTTCCCAAGGGTTGACTTCTTGAACAAGAGCACAAGTCGAGCTTAAATTCTTTCCTTGATCAAAAACAACTCAAGACCTCTTCTCCTCCTCTTCCTTTTCTACTTGTAGCTAGATTCTTAAGCAAGTAAATGCATTTCTCTTAATGCTTATGTTCAAATGGTTTTAAGAAAGTGCTTAAGTGCCAAAGACCTAAAATGCCTTAACTAATTAAGATTATTATCTTAGCTATTATAATCTCTTTTAGATATTCCAATAATTACAATTTGAGTTTCAAAATTCATAATAATTATAATCAATTATAGAAAATTATAAATTATATACTAATAAATTTCTCTTTAAAAGCTCTTTCAAATCATATGCTCAACCTATAATTTTGAGATACTATACAAATTTATAAAGTATAAAGTAATCATCAGGTGATGTCTTATGTATAGAATAACTAGATTGGAGTGACCCTTGGTAGGCTTTTAGGTGGAAAGATTCACGTATAAATAATATCAAATCAAAAAATGAGAGAATAATTTGCTATGAGTTAATAAATACATATAATAATTCAATATAGTGAGATCACATCATTAGAATTTCTCTATCTATCTCTCATTCTCTCTCTTTTCTTTGCTCTTATTATCTCTTTTGCTCACTTATCATTATCTCTTTCTTTCACTTCCTAAAATTATTATATAGTTTAAGAGGAGAAAAATATTGTGAAAAAAAGTTTGTATTTATTTATTTATTTTTCAAATTTTCAAAATATTTCAAACAAAATTTAATTTTAATAAGATAAACTTATTAGACTTATCTCAATGAGTATTTTCTAAATTAAAATTTATATGAAAAATACTTTAACATGCTTTTTTATGATAATAACAAATAAACTATAATCTCAATAAAATTACTATCATTATATTATGATACTAATTATGCTTTTTTACTCTCTAAAGAGTTCCTTCTTGTTTGATCATTCATCTCAAAATTATTTTAACTTTAATATGTTTAACCATGGAATTCTAATGAGATTCAAGCTCAAGTTACTCCCAAAAAGTAACTCAATATTCAAGCCTAATAATTAATATGATATTCATCCTTCTCTCCATCATA
Source organism: Vanilla planifolia (assembly GCA_023846275.1). Classification (NCBI taxonomy): domain Eukaryota; kingdom Viridiplantae; phylum Streptophyta; class Magnoliopsida; order Asparagales; family Orchidaceae; genus Vanilla; species Vanilla planifolia. The sequence goes on along the minus strand of CM043874.1, from coordinate 9,022,782 downwards.
CTCTAAATGTTCTCATATTCCTTTTATCATTCTTGGGCAATCTTGTCTCTTATACTTTATATATTTTCTTAGTTCTTTCATCTTTTTCAGATAGTCAGTCAGATTTTACTTGCTTACTAGCTTTCACTTAGTTTTTCTTTGAACCAATTAGATAGAAGAGATTAGCTCTAATATCATATTATAGTATCTCAACCTTCATTAGTTATGTATTGTCCCTAACTAATTAAGTTTTATCTTTTCTAGGGGAATCTAATTTCTTAGTCACCCATTTCAATTTTTTTCTAATTTTTAACATGCTTAATTATTGAGTTTTTATAAGATTTAAACCCTAGTTTCTTCTAAAAGTAGCATTAGCACTTCAAGGTTTATGACTTTAGTTATATCACTCATGATCTTCCCTTATATAGTCGATGTGAGACTTATTCACCCTCTTAACTCTCATAATTTTGATATTCTCATAGTCTTTTCATCATTTTTAGGTAACCTTATCCCTTACACTTCACATATTTTTTTTAATCCTTTCATTCTTCTTGAACAACTAGTTATGCATTACATATATCATTATTTTTAAATTTTGAGGAATTTATTTTTTTAACTTATTTTAACATGCAAATTCATAAGTGCAATATAGATCACATAAAACATATAAAACCTTTATTTACCTACATTGATGTAAATTATGCACATTACATTTTAATTGTACATAATTAACTTATTTAATTTTCAAAGCTTACCATTAGATTTCATTGCCCCAGTAACACCAAAAGTACCTGACATAATAAGGTAATCAAAGTTCTGATTATTGGTCATCACCACAAATAAGCAATTGAAATTATCGTAAGTTATCATCATGCTAGATCATATCAACACAAACTCAAACATATCGTATTTTATAATGTCACTTGTATTTTATGTAATTAATAAAAAATTATTTTTGAAAAAAAAAACTCTAGCTAAAATAACATGAATTTGTAAAGAAACAACATCACTTTTTATTCTCATATTTCATGTATGCTAATATAATTATATTATCTCATATTATATGTTAAACTCTATACACTATTCATTACACTTATACATATACTTGTCATTACAAAAAAAAATTAAAAATAGTAATGCATGATGCTACTGCATTCATATTTTCTAAAGCATATCAAAATTTCAAAATCAAACAACTTCAACATAGCATTGCACAATTTGGATGTTAAAATAATTATTATTGTTACATTCATATTAAGAATGTTGATGGTTAGACACAATATTGAAATTTACATGTTAAAGAAATTTGATGTTAACAATTTGGATGTAACAATAATAATTATTTATAATATAATAATGGTTTAGATATAAATATTTTTTGTATTTTTTATATAGTAATGTAAAAAAATATATTATCTAAAATAATTGTGATTATTATAATTTGTTAAATTAGAATAAAAAGAAACAAATATTTATTTTTGTCTTTTCTTTAATTTTTAAAGTTACGTTTTGCATTTGCTCTAATTTATTTTTGTAAGATTAAGTAGTTTTTAATTTAACGAGTTTGATTTTTCTAATTATTTTATTACATGATTGTTAGTGTGGATCTTGTGTAATTTAAAAATGTTTGACTGAATTGAATATTTTGTTTATTTTAGTATTAAAAAATTATTAAATAAAAATGTTGTTAGATATGAAATAAAAAAATAGGTTGAGTTATTGTACAGATATAATTCTATTTTATATTTTAAAAAAAAGAACAATTGGAATGTTTTCAAGATTTTTAATATTATTATGAGCAAAATATTTTTGTTAAGAAAACTTATTCTATAAAGAATTTAATATATAAAATTATATAAATTATTCTATAAAATATAAAAGTGATTAATTTATAATCAAAATGTTTTGGGATGAAAACCTATATTTTATGATTTTTTAAAATGAAATTTATTCAAAGTAAGGATTGAATATTTTTTTGAGTATTTTGAAATTTAAGAAATTGTTGTTTATGTTAACTCTATGATAAACAAAATTGTGTATGTGACTTAAAAAGTTTAAAAAATGTACAAGTTTGTTCAATAATAAAAGAAATTAGAACTCTAAATTTGTATAGTATTTTCAAAGAAAAAGTAAAATAACTATGAATTTATTTTTGTGATTGGTAATATTTTTTTAATATGATAAAAAAAGGTTTAATAGTTAATTAAGGATACTTATATTTGTGACATAGGGTTGTAGTGATCTTATTGTTCAAAGGTTGGAAAATGAAACATTGTAAATAAAAGATTTTTTAAAATTTAAAGATTTAGAGGATAATGTGGTTAAATTGTCTTACTCCAAATTAAATATTTTTTTAACATATAGGTATAAAAAATATTTAATTTTTTTTAATAATAATTTACTTGTAATAGAAAATACATTCAAAATTTTATGTTTCATAAAAAGTTTGTAAATATTTTGATTTTATAAAAAGAATTTGTAATGATTCTTGGGGAGATGGGGTTAATTTTGATGACAAATATATGTAGTAATGTTGCAATAATTAAATCATTTTTATTTTAATTAAGTAAATTAATAATATTCTACAAAATATAAGATGAATAGATTGATTTGAGAATTATTATAATTTTGTTTGAATTGAAGCTCTTGTATGCATGTTGAAAATATAATTATAAATGGTTTATTAATATATTATTTTTTTATATTTTAAGAAATATTTTTGTATAATGTATTTTTGTTAGGACATCTTTTTTGTGATATTAGTCCGACAATACTTGACGAGATCCAACAAGACTGAAGTACACCTGAGAAAAAAAAAATTAAATACATTCACATTCATTTTACTTGTACCATTATCAGAAATTATGGAAGATATAATTCATAGTAGGTCGGGCCTGAAAGCCCAAACTATATTGATCCAACCCAATATGACCCAACCCTATCCGACAAGACTTGGTCTGATTCTTAATCTCAGACCAAAGCAAACTAGTCAAAACAAGTCCAACCTAGCCCAGACCAGATCAAGTTGAACCAAACCGGACCAAACAGGACCAAATTGAACCGAACTGAACCAAACCAGACCAGATCGAATCAAACAGACCAGATCGAATCAGACAGACCAGATTATACCCTTTTATCCTCCTTTGGAGAATGAGAACAAGACACCCAAACCAAGGCGACATGTGTGCAAGGACCTCGATCAAACCAATATTAATTGTTGAGCACTTGACCATCTTATTAATAAGTTAATGTGGATGTGAGAAAGAGTATATGCTAAGTGCATAACACAAGAACCAATCACATAACCTTTAAAATCACACCAACCATCGACAAAAACTGCAAACTATTAAAAGCTTCTTGGTGCAAGACAACCAACTATCGTTTGTCGTCATCATTATCAAACCAAACAATAGATTTTCACAAGATATCTGTAACTTTTAAAATATATTTAATTTTGATTTACTTGTATAATTATTAGAATATTGATTATTCAAGGTAAAGATATAGACCAGACCAGACCAAATCAAATCAGACCATATCAGACAAAACCATACCACACGAGACCAAACCAAACTAGATCAAACCAAACCAAACCAAACCAAAACAGACCAAATCATATAAAACCAATATTTTTATAATAGGTTTTGTTATAAATTGAATATTACAAAATTTTATAAGATCCCATTTTCATAGTCTATTTAATATGTTGACCTCTTAAAATGTTATGAGAAGAAAATAAATAGTTTGTGAGTTTTTAGTAGTTGTAACTAAGGTTTTTTTTTCATCTTTTTTCTCAATTATCTTGAAAGTGTAATTTCATTTACTTATGCTGATGTTGAATCATGTTAACATCTTTATATTTACACATGGAAAAAAGATTATTTTTTTTAAATTCAATCATTATTATGGTTTTATAAGAGTTGTTTTTTATTTATTTAAATGATATAGAATAACTAAAATAGAATTTTTTAATGGGAAGAGGGGTTATAAATATTCAAGATGTTTAAGTTAGTTTAGTATTTGTAATTTTTTATTAAGTTTGTAAGTAATTAAGATTGTTAATATCATTTTTTGTTTTTAAAAATAATATTTTTATTTCTTTATTTAGGTAAATACTACACTCCCATATTTTGCGTTGAGAATGTTTTTTTGAAATGTCTTTCTTTTTTATTTTACTACAATAGTTCTTTTAGGTTCATCTTTTTTTGTGTTTTTCAAAACAAATCTATTTAGTTCAACATAAGTTCTTTATTGCTATTGCCATTGCTATTTCTTAATCCCTAATATTTATTTTATATTTATACACTTAATGCATACATTTATTTTTATTTATTTTAATGCATGTGTTTATTGGTGATAAGATTTGTGATAGAGGAGATCGATTTTTTCATTGACATGACTAATTAATTTTTTCAATATTAATTTTTATTTATATTTTTTATTTAAATTATTGTAATTTATTAATCGTTATAAGATTATGAAAATGATATTTTTAAAAACATTTACATGATTTTTTTGAAATATATTCTTAATCTTTATTACAATAGAGTTAAAATATGTAAATAAAATATATTTTTCTAATTTATTAATGTGTAAATAATTTTTTTATGTTTCATATTTTTTTAATATTTAAAAGATAGAAAATTTTTTATTTTTTATTTTTTTTATATATAAATATATTTTTTTTATTCATAATTGACATGTTGTCTTGGATATTTATGATAGTTATTTATTAATATGATAAATTTATAGTAAAATAATCTTTTATTTTTGTATATTTTTTTAATTTCATGTAAGAAATGATAGATAAAAAACTATTTTATTCTTAATTAATTAAACATATTGATGATTTTACACAATTCCTTTATCTCTAAAAATCATGTATTCATTTTTACAAATTTTTTATATTTGTTAATAATTCTAGTGAATTATTTTTAATAATAGTCAAAATGAATTTCTATAAATATTTTATTAATTTACTTTTATATTTTTATTATTAATCATATCTTAATCTCTATATTAATTTCTTTCTATATATAAAGAAAGAGAATTATACAATCAAATCTTCTATCAATTCTTTGGTCTATTAATTAGATGTCTCATTATTAATTGAATATTTTAATCACTTGTATTATCTTTGATTTAATTTTATTTAATATCTAGTAAAACAATTGACCTTCAAATCTTACAAAAAGTTTTTGCTTAAAAAACAATAATGAGTTCTCTCTATCTAAATTTATTATTAAAATTTAGAATAAAAAAGAAATTTCTAATTGAAACACATGATTTTTAACTTCACTCCTAATATCTATAATAACCATATAAACTAATTTTTTACCAAATCTCAAAAGAATCTTCAATTTCTATGTATCATTATCTCTCTCATTTCTCTCTCTCTCTCTCTTTCTTCAATTTCTTATCATTTTATTAGTCTTTTTTGAATCTCACCAAATCTCTTACAAAAGAGATTATGATAAATTATTTATACATTTTTATTCTGAAAAATATATTAAATGAAATATATAAAAAATATTTTTATTTTTCTTAAAAAAATATGATTAATTAAAGCACAATTAATTCATTGTTCAAGTTGATTTGGGATTAAAGTTATATTAGGTATAGTCATTATTTAAAATTAAACTAATTAATAAAATTATTAAATATTATTGATAAATTTCATATAATTATAGATAAGTTTTTAATAAATATTTAATTAAATAACTTTTTATATAAAATAAACTAAAAACATTTATTTTTTTTATAAAAAATAAAATGATCAATTAAATATTATTTATAATATAAGATTATCTTTTCAGATTATTCTTTATATTTTAATACAAAAACTCATGTTTTTTAAAATGATCATACAAAACTTCTAATTATTTTTGGAAAAACACTTTTATGAAAATCAAAATTCTGTTTAAAATATTATATTAAGTAGGATCTCAATCTTAAATGATGTGATATATATATATATATCTTTTTTTATAAATTTTTTTTAAAAAATTAATAAAATCAGTTAATAAATAGCTTTAATGTGTACGCAGACAAATTGAAAACACGAAAATAGGCAGTCGGTGATGGGTTATAATAATACTGCCGCTTTTTGACTCCGTGTCTGCTCGATCTCCGACATGGAATCCAACGGCCAAGATTGATTTGACATCTCCACGCCAAAAGAAACCGCGACATGGACCCAGACTAACATGCTGCTTGGGGCCCATGGAAATTGCTGATGTGGCATTCAACGGTGCGGCGGGGTGGACGTTCAGGTGCGGGCATTCTGTGTGATTGTTCTTTGTCGCATTACGAGACAAAGTGCATCTTAAGGGTCAAATATGTAACACAGTACGTTGAATCAATCCAACGGTCGGCAGCTACATTTCAACATCAAAATAATTGAATCGGCTGATATTAATTTTTCAAATCTTTATTTAAAAACCATCAAAATTGAAAATTAGTTTTTAAAAAAGGATCTTTATAAATAAAAATAAAAAAATATGAGAAAACATTTGTTAAAATGTTGGTATTATTAAATTTAAAAAAATAGAAATTTTTAAGAAAACACTAAAAGATATTTCCTCAAATTGAGCTTAAGCTTCTATCTAGTAACAACTTCCAAAATTGTTTTTTATCATTTTAACACAAAAAATAGCACATATATGAATTTCGGAATTTTTTATTTTTCCTTAAAAAAATATCATTTCAAAAAACTTTACTTAACCATCATTTTTAAAAACTTTTATTTATTAGATTATTTGAGCAATTTTAAAAACATTTTCCTTCTCAAACCTCATATTTACAAACTTTACCAATATTTTAAACATAAAATATTTTAGTCTGAACATTATAATTTATTCAACATATTTCAAGCCCAACATTTTAGAAAAGAAAAACAATACTCAAATATACATAGAAAACTACAATTCTAATCTCAAATAATATAGAAAATAAATAATGCTCTAATATCAAATAATATAGACAAAAAATCTCTAATATCAAAATGAAAAAAAAGTACAAAAAATTCAAAAGACTTCAAGTTCAAATATTAAAAAAAATCATATTTTCTACAAAAGCTCAATCTAACACTCAAAAGTGTTCCTCTTTCCAATCACTAAACATAATATATATATATATATATATATATATAACTAAAAAAAAGAAATACTTATCTTCTCACATCAACCATCTTTCTCATAAAACCTTTACAATAATAACTTTGGAAAATTGTGACAAACAAACCATATATTACAAATCACAAAACTCATAAATTGAAGACAAATGCACCAAAATGTGGGTTTTTTATTTGACACACAATATGAACTTTGATGCTTCTTTTCATCCATAAGGGATTGAAAATGGAACAAAGAATACATCAACAATTCAACATTGAAATAGAACTACACCATAAAAATGCATTTTTGGCCATTGGTAGCTCAAAGATGATTGCTTTTGTTGCTGATTCAAGAATGATCATAACTCATTCTTTTGATCAAACGAATCTCTCGAGAAGAATCTCCAGATCAAGTTTGCAAGCTTGTAGGCAATTGAGCAGTTCTTCGGCATCGGAAACTTGCTCGGTAAAAGTTCTGGTGCCTTGGACTGCAAGGTGCAGACCGATTTGAAGTCGTGCTTGAGATGGGGATTCACAATCCCTTCCTGCATTCAGCAAGCAGTGTTAATATGTGAGGGCTCTGTTTAGTATTAATGATTTCTCTAAGCCATAAACAAACATAGCCGAGGTTTCAAAGATGAATCAATTCAAGTATTCAAAGAAATTACCTTGAAGACCTCCAACGGGCAGAAATCCTTGTTGCCGCAACCCTGTAACATGATAGCATGAAGATCATTTTATGACCATATATAATGATATACTTTATATACACATCAATTGACATATGACATCTCTATCAAAAGCTTAAGGTTATGTGTGCAGAACTTATATGGTTAAGAAGTTTTTTTTTAAAAGATGAGTAAAAAAAGCTTTTGAGAACATGTTTTTTATTGATTAACTAAGAAAAAATGATAGCATTTGTTGAACAAACAAAACAACTAATGCCTAAATGAAAAGGCTCCTTTGAGAAGTACACAAAGAAATAGAGCCCGGTTAGGAGTTACTTGCATAAAATTTTATTTAACAAATTCTAAACATCTTTTTATCAAAAGCTCTAATTTTATGCATAATAAACATCTTTTTTTACAAATTCCAATAACTCTTAAGTCCCTATCAAACAAAGGTAAAACAGACAGGGATGCATCCTTGTGTGCAATCAAATCACGAGAGATCATGCCACTGCATCTCAAAAAACTATGTCAAATGTTTTATAAGAACTAAGACAAATGGTGCATCATAGAAACAAATGCAAAGAAAATGTAAACTGGAAATAATCAAATGATAAATCTTACTGGCATGGGAAATGGCACTTCATTATGTAGAACTTGTACGAAGTATTTGCTTTTGTAATCTTGAATTGTAGATATGCCCTGCGTACTGTTGCTAGAACAGTGGAACAAAACCAACATAGTATTCCCAGCAAATGGTGCCACAGTACTGCCTCTCCAGTTTCTATGCTGTGGAGGCTTTGGGGGTAGCTTTAATGGCTCCTCCCGTTGTGTTTGTTCAAATGCTGAGTTCCCATCAGTGTACTCTAGAGTACAGAACAGAAAAGATTTTTTGAATGTATTTTATAAGTGGAAAGCAGCAAATGAAGGGATCATATTGTTTCTAGCAAGGTATTTTCACAAGAAATGAGCTCACCTGGCCCTTCAAGAAAAAGCCCAAGAAGACAGGTAAATGGTACAACTGTTTCGGCATGAGCAAATCTGAGCCTTGCCTTCTCCAAAGTTACAGGCTTAAGTTTTTCTGCAAATGATCCCAGAGATCAGAAGCAGTTTTCTTAACTATGGCTTAGAAATGCTGAAGTCAAAATCACCTTCTTTAGCTGAAATCGCCTCCTCCATTGATTGAAAAACATCTCGAAGTAATGGAACTGCCATGCGATAGTTTATTGATTTACCATAACCTTTCAATATGAATAATTCCATGTCATCCGTCCACTCAAGTAATTCAACCTGAATGGAGTAAAATTAAGACAAAAGGTACACATTTCAATTAGAATTTTTAAGGCTATTAAAACTACAATGATTTTTGAGTTGGGATCTGATAAAAATTTGTCACGCAGATCAAAGGCATGAATGAACTGTGACTTTATCAAATAGTAAATTCAAAATTTTCATATATTCATCCATGTAGTCCCCACTTAAGAATGTGTCAAATAAATGAATTTGATGTAAAACATAAACAATAGCAGATTGATTAAAATACCTCAGAAGCAGTAAACATGCCACATGCTTGATCAGTAATGTCCAATAAAGATGCTTCCTGCGATATAATATAATACCTTACTTCATCTAACAAAGATGTGAAGAAGATCTGAACGCATAACAGAAAAAAATTAGTTCAGACCTGTTTGCAGAGAAACCAAAGCGATGCTACATTCTGTCTTGTGAAATTTAACTGATAACGTTTGACAAGCTTAGCAGTGATTTCCTCTAATATTGGCTCTTTAAGCATATCAACGAAAGGTTCCTGGCTTTTCCTGTATTCCTTAGAAGAACACAGAATCATGTTAATGTTGAAAAACAAGTCCTCTGATAAAGATTAAAATAACTTATCCGCCATGATTTATTCTAAGAACTTTCCCAACTTAAAAATGGAAAATGAAACTTGAAGTCTCCTAATGCCACCAATCAAAGTGCTACAATTAGCTCACATGTGGTAAACTAATACCAAATACAATTTTGGAGAAGTACACAGTCATAAAAATCATTTAAATTCAAAATGAATTGAAGTTTCGAAATCTATATTTCATTTAGTTTAGAAGCTAGTATATCCAATCAAACTTTGAGTTCCAAATCTTGTCCTTTGGACCTGGATGTTCTTAAATTTGATTTTAAATTTGAGATATTCATATTTATTTCTATTGTTTTTATCTATAACATATTTCAAGTTGATAGCCCTTCATTCATTTAAATGACTTGGATTAAAATTACCATTCATGACTTAATAACCATGGAGTTAATCTTTATAAAACAATAACAAGTCTTAATCAAATTAAATGATGTTGACAACATGAATCTCCTAACATCATTATGTCCTATAACTCTAATTATAAAGGATATCAACTCTTTTTTAAAAACCTCTTTCCATGTTTTATTGGTTTACCTCTTAAAAATAAAAAAAAATTCTAAGAACACACTTCTCTAGTCTACCTCTTCTTGTAAAAATAAATAAAAAAAAACTCTAAGAACAATCATCTCTTATGACATCTAACATGTCCAAAAAATTTGAAGATCTAAAATGATTTTATTTTGGTTGCAAGAATATTTGCCTTAAAGAAACATTATTAATTCAAGTTAGGAAAGTTTCCCTCCTAATGAAAAGCAACTTTTTTTCTCTTCTGATTTTTTTTAAACTTAATATTAAACGAAATGACAATATACACGCATGCACACACATACACACGCATATACACAAATTAGTTCTAAGGAGAAAGTAAGTCCTTTGGTTATCATTTCTTCCATTATGATTTCAGAGCATGGATGTAAATTAGAATCAAAATAAAAAATCTAATCAAGAATGAAATTCAATAAAAATATGGGTGCAAAAAACAGGTAGGCATATTTGACTTTGTCATCCAATCCTATTTCTCAATCTTCAAAGAATCTTATAATGAAAATCCATCCCTTCTCTTTACCAACCACACGTTGGATAGCAAAATTTTCTCATACGATCCTGATCTGTCCACAAGATCATTGAAGAGAGAGGGAAAGTGGGATGCATACCAAGAAAGGGAGAAAGCCTAAGAATGAATTCCAACCAGAAAAAGAAAGTCCTTTGGTTCTCATTTCTTCCATTATGATGTTAGACCATGGATCTAAATCAGAATCAACTTAAAAAATCTGATCAGGAATGAGCTCCAACAAAGAAATGAATAAAAAAGACAAGGCATATTTTACCATGTCATCCAACCATGTTCCTCAACCTTCTAAGAATGCTATAATAAAAATCCATTCCTTCCCTTCACCAGCCATATGTTAGATGATAAGAATTTTCTTATATAATCCTAATTTGTCCACGAGGTAATTCGAGAAAGAGGGAAAGTGGGATAAAGGATTGGGAGAGGGAGGAAGCCCGAAATTAGAAACCCCAAGCTCTACTAATATTAGAATATAAATAGTAGACCAAATTATTGTAGATATCTTTATGATATTTCTTTTTGAAATTCCTTATGTATCTCTTGAACTAGCCCCTAAGTATACCAAGATCAAACTCTAAAATTAAGAAATACAACTCTTTCTTTCGTACATGGTATCGAAGCTATCATGACTTAAATCGTAAGCATTCCATCAAAACCTAAATTTACCTTAACCCACCACTCCTTTCCCTCCATCCCTAAATACCAATCACCCTCACTTACATGCCTCCCTCAACCTAATCTCATTGTTGTATGATCCTCCCTCTTTGTTGTACCCCATTACATCTCCAATGTACCACAATGTCCCACATCATGCCTCTTCATCACAATACTTCACACCATGACTATTGTATTCATTCATACAACCACTCCACAGTACCATGCCCGTCCAAATGGTTGCACCTACCTATCTTGTTGAATGGTATCATTGTGCTCATTTAAGCTGACCTGCATTGTCAAACCTCTCTGTCATGCTTTTCTCTGTCGACAAGCACTAACCATGATGTCAACCTTATCCATAATGCCATGCCACCAACATCACCTCACTCATTGCCTCCTCTTCCTTGCTACATTCGGCAAGTCACCTCCTCTTCTACAACCATCTCCCTTATTACCAAAAGAAAGCATTAGCTATTTGCCTCGATTATCTGATCCTTTGTCATGAACATGTAAAAATTTGTCTACAATCTATTCTCTATTTCCTTACCATCATTTGCATTATTGCTCATCATGACATCCACAAGACGAAGGCGAAGACCAACCAAGAAAAGTTATATTATCTTTTTTATGTCCTCTTGTGTAGTATGAACAAGGGTTATATCTCCTAAAAAAAATAATAAAAATATCAATATAGTCACATCTTAACTTCTCAATGGCATAGAACCATATATTTTCTCTATTATATGTCATGACTGCTAAATTGATCTAAGATATACTCCATAATATTTATCCTAATAGAAGAATAACTCTCAAGTGATCCAACTATATGAAAAACTCTTCAACTTGCATCATGAAGAACCTCAATCCTTCCAAGATCACTTTGGTACCATACTTCTAAGATTACTTTGGTGCCTTATGAGATGATCTCGATGAACTTCATGTGTACCATCTACTCTGATTGTTGATATCCAAAATCATAAGACAAATAAGAAAAACTCATTTATTTATCTTAATAGAAGAATAACTCTCAAGTGATCCAACTCTATGAAAAAAGCTTCAACTTACATCATGAAGAATCTCAATCCTTCCAAGATTATTTTGGTATCTTATGAGATGCTCTTGATGAACTGCTTGTGTACCATCTATTGATTGTTGATATCCAAAATCATAAGACAAATAAGAAGAGCTCATCTAGCCTCAAGGGCTCCCTGAAGTTGGCTAGGCATCAAATCATTTTGAGTGTTGGAGCAATGTTTTTGTTTAGCCAACTTCTCTTGGGTACTTTTTCTCTCCATAACCTCCAATAACTTGCTTGCTATGATCTTGTTGATTATCACTTCTATACTTGAAAGATGTCACCTTCTTTGGATTAACATTATTTTCTCAACAATAAACATTCCCCACCATTCTTTTACCTCCCTGATTGGAACCTACTCCTGTTTCATCTATTTGTCCTATCACCTTTGTTCCTTCTTAAGTATATTATAAACAAAAAAAGACACAATCTCATTATCAAGTGTTTCAAATATTGGGTCAACTATTTTACTATCCTCCCATATTCTAGATCTTTCATTATTCCCACCACCACCTTTTAACCTTGACTTACAATAACCTTATAAAGGAGCAAGCAATCTTATGTTATTTATCCTATACATGCTTGTGTCTCTCATTAAACATTAATCTATTCTATTATGCCATTTTCACCTCATTTATTTTGGTCCCCAAGACTTACAAGAAGCACTAGGGCATCTAAAGTGGCAACAAGTTATAATGGAAGCAATGTCACCTTGGTTTGTTGCGAGACATGTGAATTGTTTCATGCAACCCCTAATGTAGATATTATTACTTGTTATTAAGTGCTCACACTTAACTACAACTTAAATGATACCATTGAAAGGTACAAGACTCACTTGATCACCAAAGACTTTGCATAAATATATAATGTCAATCATCATGAGACTTTCTCCCCCAATGCATACCTTAATGCAATTTATATTCTCTCTCTTGCAATCAAATAATGATGGCTATGTTTCAACTTGATGTCAAGAATACCTTTATAGCAAGCTTCGAGAGACTACCTTTATGAAGCAACCATCGAGGTTTGTTAATTAGGGATGAGAGAGCGAATTATGTCCGCAAGTTGAAAAATATCATTTATGGCATGAAACACATTCCTAGAGCTTTGTTTGAAAGGTTCAACATGAATGTTTTTGCATATTTCAAGGATGGATGAACTATTCCATGTTATCAAAAAAATCACTTGTGTTATCATGTTTGTTGTCTATGTGGATGATATTCTCATTTGTAACAATGACTTCACAAACATTACAAAGAAAAGAATTTTTGATAAAGAATTCTCACCAAATACATGAGACATCTACAATACCTTTGAGAATTAAGATAACTCATAAAAAACAATGAGTTATCTTGTCTCAATGAAATTATCAACTTGATTTACTACAAGACAGATCTTCTAGGTGTCAAGTCCACTAGAGCTCCATTGAACTTGAACACACATTTTTGGGATAAGAATGAAGATATATTGAAAAACATATTGTTTTAAACAACTAATAAGCAATTTGATCTCCTTTACCATAAAAATGTTGTTAGATACTTAATAAAAAAGAAGGATGAGTTATTGTAGAGATATAATTCTATTTTATATTAAAAAAGAGAACATTTGGAATGTTTTTTAAGATTTTTTATATTATTATGATCAAAATATTTTTGTTAAGAAAAATTATTCTACAAAAAGTATAACGTATAAAATTATATAAATCTTGTAAAATATAAAAGTGATTATTTAAAATAAAATTTATTTGAAGGATCGAATATTTTTTTAGTATTTTGAAATTTAAGAAATTGTTATTTATGCTAACTATATCATAAAAGAATTATGTATGTGACATAAAAAGTTTCAAAAATGTATAAGTTTGTTCAATAATAAAAGAAATTAGAATTCCAAATAAATATAGTGTTTTCAAAAAAAAAAAGTAAATTAGCTATGAATTTATTTTTGTGACTAGTAATATTTTTTTAATATGATAAAAAAAGGCTTAATAGTTAATTAAGCATACATATATTTGTGATGTAAGATTGTGGTGATCTTATTGTTCAAAGGTTGGAAAATGAAATATTGTAAATGAAAGATGTTTTAAAAATTAAAGATTTAGAAGATATTGTGGTCAAATTGTCTTAGCCTCAATTGAATATTTTGTTAAGATATGAACATAACCAATTATTAATTTTTTTTTTTAATTTGGGAAAATAATAATTTATTTATAATAGAAAATAGATTCAAAATTTTATTGTTTCATAAAAAGTTTGTAAATATTTTAAAATTTGATTTTATAAAAAGAATTTGTAATGATTTTTAGGGAGATAGGGGTAATTTTGATGACGAATATATGTAGTAATGTTGTAATAATTAAAATCATTTTTATTTTAATTAAGTATATTAACAATATTTTATAAAATATAAGATGAATAGATTGATTGGAGAATTATTATAATTTGATTTGAATTGAAGATTTTGTACGCATGTTGAAAATAGATTGTAAATGGTTAATTAATATGTATTTTTTTATATTTTAAGAAACAGTTTTGTATAATGTATTTTTGTTAGGACCTCTTTTTTTGTGAGATTGATACGACCAGACTTGAAGAGATCCAACAAGGCAAGAGCACACCCGAGAAAAATAAAATTAAATACATTCACATTTATATTACTTGTACCATTAGTAGAAATTATGGAGAATACAATTCATAATAAGTCGGGCCTAAAAACCCAAACCCTATCGATCCAACCCAATATGACCCAACCCTATCCAACCCGATCTGATCCTTAATCTCAGACCAGAGCAAACCAGTCGAAACCAGTCCAACCTAGCCTAGACCAGATCAGACCAAACCGGGTTGAACCAGACCGGACCAGGTTGAACCAGACCGGACCAAATAGGACCAACTCGAACCGAACCGGACCAGACCAAACCGGATCGGATCAGACAGACCAAACCATACCCTTTTATCCTCCTGTGGTGAGTGAGGAAGCAAGTTACCCAAACCAAGACTGCATGTGTGGAAGGACTTCGATCAAACCACTATTAAGTGTTGGGCACTTGACCATCTCATCAATAAGTTCATCTCGATGTGAGCAAGAGTATATGTTAAGTGCAGAGCACTTAAAATAACACCAACCATCAACAACAACTGCAAACCAATTAGAAGTTGGGTGGTGCCGGACAACCAACCATCGTTTGTCGTCATCATTGTCAAATCAAACAATAGATTTCCACAAGATATTTCTAACTTTTAAAATATATTTAATTTTAATTTAGTTGTATAATTATTATAATATTGATTATACAAGATAAAGATACAGACCAAACCAAATCAGATTGAACCAGACCAAACCAAACTAGACAAGACCAAACCAGACCAGACCAGACCAGTCCAAACCAAACCAGACCAGACCAAACCAGACCAAACCAGACCAAACCAAACCAGACCAAATCAAACAAAACCAGATCAAACCAAACTAAACAAAATTATATTATATCATACCATACCATATAAAACCCATATTTTTATAATAGGTTTTGTTATAAATGAAGTATTAAAAAACTTTACAAGATCCCATTTTCAACATGAATGTTTTTGCATATTTCAAGGATGGATGAACTATTCCATGTTAATCAAAAAAATCACTTGTGTTATCATCATGTTTGTTGTCTATGTCGATGATATTCTCATTTGTAACAATGACTTCACAAACATTACAAAGAAAAGAATTTTTGATAAAGAATTCTCACCAAATACATGAGACATCTACAATACCATTGAGAATTAAGATAACTCATAAAAAACAATGAGTTATCTTGTCTCAATAAAATTAACTAGATTTACTACTAGACAGATCTACTTGGTGTCAAGTCCACTAGAGCTCCAATGAACTTGAACACACATTTTTGGGATAAGAATGAAGATTTCTTGCAAAACATATTGTTTTAAACAACTAATAAGCAATTTGATCTCCTTTACCAAAAATATTATCAACAAATTTATGAACAAGACTAAGCAAGCTCATTGAAATTTTGTTATAACGATAATAAAATAGATCAAAGGGGCACTAAAAAATTGGTTATTTGCAAAGCATGGTTATCTATAGATTGAAGCATTTTCTAATGTTGATTATGTTAGTACAAAGAAAAACAAGCTATCCACTTCAAGTTAAAAAACCTTTTTGAGAGGATATCTAGTCCCTTGGAGCATGAAATAAATAGTGGTAGCCCAATCCAATGCCAAAGTCAAGTATTGGGCCATGACTCAATATCCAAAGTCATTGCGCGTGCACTGTGACAATTAAGCCAATATTCATACTATAAGCAAGCTAGACTTTTTACAAGTACAAACAAAACTAGATCAAAAAAGTTTATTGTCATTTCATTACAAAACCTATTTGCACTCTCTTCGCTCATTTCTTTGGAGTTTCTATTCTTGAGTTTTGTTTGGTCTTATCCCTATATAAACGGTACCAATCCCCTCTAAAATAAAAAAAAAACTCTTTCTTCTCTATAGTTGATAATTAACACTCAGCCAAAGCCATATGGGATGTTGTGAAGAAGAATTATTCAAATCTTAAAATTCTATACAACTTTTTGAGATTAAAAATAACAAAGATAAATGATACTTGATGAGGAAACTCTAAAGTTAAAAAGGTACTACAAGTTGCCACAAATACTTTGACAAGAACTTGACATGTCTTACAAAAAAGATTAGTATGACATGAAGGAGTACATAAACTTTAAGTGGCTTATTAAACTTTCTTACAGGATTCATAAATGAGCTTAACAAGGTTCAAAAAAGAATCCTCAAAAGCAAGTCATTGCCTTTCAATAGGGAAATCTTCTCTAAAGTAAAAAAAAAGTAGAGTTTTATTGAGAGCAAAATTGGTTAAGCTGACATTATTAGCCTTGAAGGTCCTTCCACTAAGACCACAACACTATTTACAATGAATTCTTGGGGAGCTAAATAATTCTAATAAGAACAAAGGATTTTAAGCATCAACAAAGAGGAGCAATCATCATCTCTTAGTGTTTAGTTGATTTATAGAATGAGTGTGCCCAAATACATCCAAGGTTAAGCCACTATAATAGTCTCATATCTCATAAATAGAATATGCCCTCAAAAGTATTATAATTTCAATCTCCATCCTCGGTCTTCATATTGTATCCATCATTTTGTTTTGCCTTAACTTTACCCTAAAAAATTTTCGATTGCAATGCTCTTTTTCACAAACACGATCAAAAGTAATCCAAATTTGATCCCAAAGTGATGTGAAATAAGTTGAATCGGAATTTTAATTGTAAACAGAGATTTTCAACTTATTCAAAACAAATTTCTACTAAGCTGACGTATGACGTGCCATTTTTAATCGAGCATACTCCACTTTATCAGTTGATGAAACATATATAAAGAGAAATATCTCTCTAGTTGCTCCTACAAGGTATTTAATTTCTCTATATTTACTATACCATTATTAACAGACAAATCAAATATAACATCTATCATAAAAGAAGTTATGGATTCTCATGCATCGAAAAAGAGAGATTTATGTTATTCTCGTCTTTATCTTCAACTATCTTAGAATTACTATTTAATTTAGAATTTATCTAATTAAGAGTATTTTCTTTTAACGAATTTTCATTAAAATTTGGATCCATCGTAAGCAGGGATTGGGATTTTAATACAATCTCTATCAACACTTATATTTGTTGGGTTAATGGAGCTACTTGTTTCTCCAGGCTTGATAGTGAACTAATTGACACAATCACCTTAATTGAAGCTTCCTCAATCTCCTGATTCTATTTTGCAACTTACTCTTCAATTATCATCTTCTTTGCACCTGCATCAACATTGAATCAAAAAACTCTGATGTAAAAAATAATATGGCCTATCTGTGAGGTGTTCTCACCTCAAGCCCTCAACTGTAGCCATTCATTTTAGAATAGCAACAACAAAAATGGAAACATAGGAAATAAAGAGGAGCCAAGAAAAAAGGAGAGAGTCTTGTCATAAGGAGATAAAATTCTCTAATAAGTTTTTCCATTAAGGGGTTATGAAGTCATGAAGGCTTCTTATATCATTATTATCCTTTTATATAGAAGTTTAGATATAATATTTTATCATAAAATAAAAAAACAAACAATTTGACCACAAATATCAACGAAAAGCAAGGTTAAGGATTTCTACACAAGAGAGTTGGCCGATTGGTAAAGGAGAAAGAATTAGAAAAGGTAACATGTGTCTTAAGAAGCTTTAAGGTTATAAATATATGCACAAATATTATGTGTAATTAATATTTTTATTTTATTGTTCAATCCTTAAACTTTATTCATTTATAATAATTTAAAACTAACTCTGATTGAAACAAAACAAATATCATTACACTTGTCTCTGCGATATATAAAAACATATATACATATGTAAATACATTATATTTTGAAATATTTTGATTTTTAGCTGCTTCTTACATGCTTTATGAAACATCTTGTACACTTAAAAATTAATCCCAAAATATTAATGCAGCTTAACTACCATTAAATTTTGAAGATGTCACCTTCTTACATGCCTATTTAAGTTTCCTCCAATAAAAATCACTCCACATTAAGGAATTTCTTGTATTAACTCCAAATAATTACAACTCTTAACTTTAGCATTAGATGGCATAAAATTTAATAAAATAAGCATAGCCTTCTATAACAGACTCTAAGGTCATAATTATATTTCCAATCCTCTTAAAATCTATTACATCATCTTAATTCTTATCCAAAATTATACCAACCACATTTCTACTTTGATTCTTGCATGGATGCTAAAGTTTGATTCAAAAGTATCAAACTCATTGACCTTGTCACTCACTTGTTTTCACACAAATCATAATATCTATCAACTAACTCCATTTGATTGCTAAAGTACTTATATTCCAAGATATTACTTGTTTTTAATGCCTTAGATTGCCTTTATCTACATCTATGCATGATGATGTTCAAATCTTACTCATCATTACACTTGGTCATTGATAAGGAGGCCCTCACTCATTATTGTATTTAGGATATACAAAATGTTACTTCTAAAGACACCCTAATATTAACGTAATTTCACAAAACGAGTTAGGTCTAATTTTTTGACAGATTTTATCCTTCTCATTTACCACAGAAAATAAACCCCCAATTATCTCATGAACCAAACCTACGAGTATGTAGTATTAGTTTCTCATCACAAAAGAAGATGAAAACTAGTCGGATGGGTGCTTACCATGTGGACTCACAAAGAAACTTTAGTAAGACTTAATGAAATAGAATAATGCACTAAATTTAATTTCCTAAAAATCTGGTCATACATAGCCTACTATTGCTCCAATATTTTTCAAACACTATTAGACAAACATCCCACCAAAATACTATGCACTGCAATAACCACAACCACCATAATCACAATTGCTTGATTATGGCCACTACCTAGTCTTTCTACTTGCTTTCTTAGAATCATACCCACTCCATCATTTCCCAATTTTTCACACAAATACTAGCAAATTACTCTTGCATTAAGTTGCTTCTTAACTCCTTAACTTCTTCCTATCAATTTCCAAAATGCTCAACTAAAACATAATAGATGTCTATATTGCAATATCAATGAGATTTAGCAAGATCCAAGCTATTACAATAGATTAAATTACATCCATTTTAAATCACAATTTTTAATGTTGATGGTTTTACATGAATTCCCATTAGCCATAGATTTCAATATTTATCCAACCCCTACTCAGCATTTATCGTGCAAAATCCTGCGAAAATATAAACCCACCTTTTTTGTAACAATACAATAGTGTTTAAACTATAGCACTTGAATGAAAATGTCAAACATGACTAGATGTGCACATGAGAAGCATAAAACAGAAAGTCAATGCCTCTTGAAATCCTTAACAAAGTTTTGCAATTACTGCAACTAATAGCTACAAGCTCTACTTGGGTATAAATCATAACAAAAATGAATAGAAGCAATCACCAAACTAGC